>JBCNYG010000012.1:28938788-28952431 GCA_039654305.1 Porochilus rendahli | reverse complement strand
CAGGACCTTCTTGCTGTGAGGCGGACGTGCTAACCACTACGCCACCGTGCCGACGTGATCACTGTTTTTTAAAGATTAACCATAAAAATTAAAAGACACAAAAGATTTTAGTTTGCTTTCATTATGTTCCTGTGTAGTAAACACTAAAGCATTTATTCACCTCAGGCTCGGTGGATATCACTGAATAGTCTAATTGTTCAGGCTCTGGGACTATTTAGCGATACCCTCCCGATCTTCGGAAAATATTTGCTGCATTATTAATTATATCAGTGGAAGATCCCCATTAGGATAATGTGTATATGTTTTTAATGTTCATGCATTAGATGTCCGATGGAAGAATAAATTCTGGGGGAAGTCAATGGAAATTCTCCCCATTGGCATCGTCAATGTCATGCTTCCCAGGTACAAAAAAGCTTTTATTTATTTATTTGTTTGTTTATTTGGTTGGGTTTTTTAACTTTATGAATGCATTGGAAGAAAACAGTGAAAGTAATTTGCTTGCAGCATCTTTTTTTATTTTAGGAATAAATGTGTGGTGATTGGTTGTCCTGTTTGACTGTTTGTCTAAGATTAATTGGTATGCTTTGTGTTTCTAGCTATGGTGAGCATTATGAGTGGAATAAAGTGACCACATGTGTGCACAACATTCTGAGTGGTAGAAGGTGGATTGAGCACTATGGAGAAGTCACAATCCGAAACACCAAGAGTAGTACCTGCATCTGCAAACTCACCTTCGTCAAGGTGTTCACACACACAAGCCACCACACCTCCTCTCGCTTCTCTCTCTCTCTCACTCTCTCTCTCACGCTCTCTCTCTCCTACTTTCTGTGTTTGTCTTTTTTGTCTTCCTAATGTCTGTTTCGGTGTTCATGTAGGGTAACTACTGGAGTTCCAATGTGAATGAGATCCAGGGCTTTGTGATGGACCAGGAGGGAAAGGTGGTCCACAGACTCTTTGGGAAGTGGCATGAAGGTCTTTACTGTGGTGTACCACCTTCCGCTAAGTGTATCTGGAGACCAGGTATTTAAAATTGATTACTTTATACTGCTGTGTAAAATGCCACATTATTGTATTATTTGATTTACCTTTATGTTTCGTACACAATTAAAATGTGTAATGTGTATTTTCAGGATCAATGCCTACAGACTGTGAGCTCTATTACGGCTTTACCAGGTTTGCTATTGAGCTAAATGAGCTTTGTCCGGAGATGAGGGAGATGCTGCCACCTACAGATGCTCGGTATCGACCAGACCAGAGGTATTTTTCCGTACACACACAAACACACAATATGAATTATTGTTTTGTTTTTAATTCCATATTATTTGTCCTAATCACTGCTTTTGTCAAATCAAAGCACAGTATTTTGTGGTGTTTATTGTTTTCATAAAGTAGAGGTTTGTTTTATTTTATTTATTTATTTATTTATTTATTTATTTTTATAATGATTTCCAGTAATCTGTAGTAGGATTCAACAGGTTTTTCCAAACCATCACATATAGTGGCTTCCAAAAGTATTTACCATTACCATTACCATTTCTCCTATTTTGTTGCCTTACACCCTGGAACTAAAATATATTTAACCTACACAATATAGTCCAAATTGCTGGAGTGAAATGAAAGTGATTCAAAATAATTATTACCAAAAAAGAAAAATACCGTGAAGTTTTTAAATAAGAATCCAAATTATCTTCAGATGTCACAATAGGTGTTAAATTAGGCCCATTTGGATGCAATCTCAGTATATATGTGTGTGTGTGTGTGTGTGTGTGTGTGTGTGTGTGTGTGTGTGTGTGTGTGTGTGTGTGTGTCTGTTCACTCACTGCCAGTGAATATGCAATACTCATATAATATAAATTATATATGTGTAATATTTTTTTCGAAATAGCCAATTAAATAATAATCAAGAATCCAAATTCTTTGTGTTAAAATATTGTAACTTTAACCAAAACAGAGGCACCCCTTTTTCCAAAATCACAACAGAATGTCCATCCCCAAAACAATGAAACATGACCTCCATTTGGGGTAATGCAGGCCGTAATTCGTTTGCTCACGGGTCTGACGAGTCTCCGTATGTTGTCCTGTGGGATGTTTCTCTGCTCCTTCTGCAACGCTACCATCAGTTCTTGTCTGTTCTTGCCTGCGGGTACTGAGCCTGATACTCAGCGTCCTAGCTGATCCCACAAGTGTTTAATGGGTGACAAATCAAGCGAATACACAGGCCAGGGAAGGACATTAAAAGTCTGCTGCTGCAGATATTCGATAATTGATCATCATGTGGCAGCATGATATGCATTTTTGTTGAGCTTTATGTAGGCAAGATGACCACTCGTTAAATGCACCTGTTTCTGATTATTGAGATCCCCAAACAAACTTTGAGCTGTAAAAGAGTCCAGATGCAGAGCGCAAGCTCAGTGAAGTGTGACGGTCATTGAAATACCAGTACTTATGCTCAGATGGTCCCAAAGATATTACAAATTTATATAATATATACACGCACACACACAGTGATGGCAAGTGCCACGGACCACAAGTGAAAAGGCTTCTATTTTACATTTTCTTTTAATTTATTACAACAAACTTTCATTACAAATAGTACTCTCAACAACCTAGGTAAAAAGTAAAACTTCACTCACTCACTCATTTGCCGAACCGTTGAATCCTACTGGGTTCGTGGGGAGGCTGGATCCTATCTCATCCAACACTGGGCGAAGACAGAAACACCCAGCTTGCCAGACCATTGCAGGGCCAACACACACACAATCATTCCCACTGAACACTAGGGGCAGTTTGGAACTTAATGTGCATGTCTTTGGACTGTGGGAGGAAACCAGAGTACCCTGAGGAAATCCACACAAGCACGGGACAAACATGCAATCTCGGATACACCAGAGCCCGGACTCGAACTCAGGGCCTTTTTTCTGTGAGGCAGACATGTTAACCACTACACCACTGTGCTGGCCAAAGTACAAACTTTCTACATGAATATTAAAGTTTCTTAGGAAACTCCTTCCTACATTCCTTTTTTCTTTAATGACAGTTTGCTCTTGAGCTGACAGGGACTCCCCAAGTTTATGTTAAACCTTATGATCTATTATAGTTCAAATCTTTTAGTGTATCATTGGTCATTGACGCATGAGGAAACTCCGACCTTTTGTACAAAACTATTAAAATGATCAAAATCTCATACGTTTTTATTATTTAATTTATTATTAGTGTTATTTAATATACTCGTATCTCATATTTAATGTATCTTAGTATGATTTATTTTTCATCACTACATTTATATTGTATATTTTTATATTTATATTCGATTTTTAACTATTAGTTCTTCAAATAGTTATTAATATGATTTATTTTTTCTCTTCTTGATATTGCTAGTTTTTTAGTTTTTTTTTTGTTCTTCAAATATAGGACAGTCATAACAAGCATTTCACTACATATTGTATTGTGTATGATTTGTGTGTGATATTATTTAAACAGGGATCTAGGAATAGTGTAGAATGTGAAAGATGCTATTTATTAAACATTTACTTTTCTTTTAAAAATGTAATTTTTTTTCATTTCTACTTTTAAGGGAGGAAAAGAAATGCAGTACTTTTCAGTATAATATCAGTCTCACACACACATGCACACACTCCTATTCACATAGGGGCTTCTGTTCTCAAGACTCTTTACTCCTCAGCCAAATATACATTCTTGAGAAATTTCAGTCTTCTGCCATCTTCTAGAGGAAATAAGCATCACACTGAAATTTTCATCAAATGAGTCGATTTTTTTGAAACATTTGCCTTCTGGAAGATTTTGATGGTAAAGATGATGAGTCTGCTGGGTTTTTGGTTGGAGTTCATGGGCATGTCAGAATTGTAAAGCGGCAGTGGACATATGCAGTATGATGCTGTTATCTTACCATCTTATCCTCTTGGACAGATATTTGGAGGAGGGCAAGCTAGAGTTAGCAGCAGCTGAGAAACAGAGGATTGAGGACCTTCAGCGGGCGAGGAGAAAGTGCAACGAAGAAAACAACACTAAACATCAGCCACGCTTTTTTAAGTGAGTGTAGAATCACACCTTGTTTTTCAGACTAATTGTATTATGTAGGAGCATTTAAAAAGAAGAATCTTCATTCACTGTGTGATCAGATGTAAGCTTTCAGGTTATAAACACAGTATTACTGTTGATGTGAAAAATGAACTTTCTAAAGTATGTTTTATGGTAAAATACCAAACAGGGAGTTAATATATAGAAGATGGAGCAGGCAAATGTTACTGCACAATAATTTGCAATTACTAACTGAACCCTGGGGGGCTATTCAATTTAACAGGATCCACTGAGCCTGAGGTGAACAATTTTTTTGGAAATACTTCATGGGATCATTGCAAAAAAAAAATTTTTTTTTAAATACAATTTAAATAAATACATTTTTTAAATAAATACATTTTTTAAAAAACAGTAATTTTTTCCCCAATGGTTTATTTGTAATTAGCTTTAATCATGATAGAAGCAGGTGAACTCTGTATGTCTGGCCGAGCAGGTGTATAAGAGCTGAATAACCCCTCTCATAATTTTAATTTAGTTTTATACACTATGCAGAGCAAGAAGAAAAGACAAACCAAAATATTTTTTTTTATTTTATTCAATTTTATTAAATTCTTTATTTTTAAAAAGATTTTTATGGTTTATTTTTCAGTTTTAAACTGTGTTGTGTGACGCCGCCAGCTCCAAGTGGCCATGACAAACCATGCATCTTTGGTTTTAATTCAAGCATTATCCCTTCAGGACACTACTTCCTTAATCCCCTCATAGCAGACCAGATTAGATGGTGCCTTTCTCATGTAGTACATATTAAGTTAAAAAAAAACCTATAAAAGAGTAAAATATAGGAGCTCCTTTAAGATGCAAATATGGATCATCCATATGTGCGATTGTGTCAGTTTATGTTGAGGATGTTGATTTTATTTTGAGGATAAGAGTGCCCGTGTCCTTGTTTGCAGTTTCACATTTCTCTGTGGAGCTGCAATGCCAGTGGCCTTCTTGCTTGACATCAGTGGCTGTCCTTACCAATGCACTTGTGGCTGACTGAACACAAATCCCATTATCCATGCTCCAAAATTTAGAGGAAGCCATTCCAAAAGAGTTTATTGCAGATAACAAAAAGGGGATGGAATCTTGAATGGGTTTTTTATAAATGACACAAATGTAGATTATCTAATTTAAAAAAAAAAAAGATAATTCATGATTTTAATTACAAGATCCAGGTTATTTAAAATTCAATGGTCTTCCACCAGCCACTCATCAGATTGAGAGGCCTTGAATTCGTGTTAGCACTTATTAAACAAACATTACAAAGTGAAGGGGCACTGGTGGCCCGGTGGAAGGGTGCTGTATTACTGATCCCAAGGTCAGGGGTTCAAGCCCCACTGTCACCAGGTTGTCACTGTTGTTCCCCCAGTGCAGCTAACTTGGTTATCAAAGGCCATCCATGTCTCTCACAACCATTCCTGACTTTTGTAAAGAGTAGCTGTCAGCATGTTTCTGCCCTGCGATGGCATGGCGAGCTGTCCATGGTGTACTCTGCCCTCGCCAAGAGTCGGCTGAGATGGGCACCAGCCTCCCCTCCATCCTAATTAGGATTAAGTGGTTCAGAAAATGATGATGAATGAATTACAACGCAAAACATCATTTTAGATTGAGCTACATCTTTCAGCAGACATATTGAAATAGATGTTACAGAATGGTGAACTAATTAAATGCTAGGGTGGCTAACTGCACTAAAGGTGTGTTTAAGTCTCCAAGGACACTAATAAATGGTTCATTTATTTTCTGCATGTTTGTGTGGTACCTAGAATAGGCTATAATTAAGCTGCCAATTCAGTTATAGCATAGCTGCTTAATGTTGTCCCTCACCTCATCAGTTTTTAACCTGTCCGTGTTTTCATTCACAGAAAAATTGTAGACTCAAACCAGAGAGAAAGGTGGGTGTCCAATAATACATACTGGGAGCTGCGTAAAGATCCTGGCTTCCTTAAGCTGGAAAACCTTCAACTGTGGTAGCACTGAATGCTAGTACAAAACATATCACCATTGCTACAGACTCCAGAAGCTTTACCTATGCACAGTACGGCTTACATCAAAGTGCAGCGGCACGGGACTTTACTGACGGCTCTCGCGGGATGGATGAAGACAGACTCTACACACGTTGAACCACCTCTGCCTATTCAGTCTCTCTCACTGTAGTAACATACAAAGACCGGGTCGTTATCACAGCAACTGTCTGGGAGACGTAGATCTGTCCAGTTGAAGTCCGTCAGGCTTCCCGTTACGCCCTTGCCTTAACAAGCCGCTTCTGAATAATCCCAGTTTTATGCTTTTAGTGAAATCTATTTGATTTCTTCAAGTTTAGACCGGCAGTGTGAATTTTATCTCTTGGTTACATAGACAGTATCTACAGAATATCCTGCATGTTTAGATGGCAGCTTTCATTGGCATAACGCTATACCGACTTGTTGACATATCATTTGTAGTTTTGAAATGTAATGGTATTTTTGTAAGCTGTCAGAGCTGAGAACCTCATTGCCAGTGCAGGGACTGTAAGTTGGTCCCAAAAGCAGGGCACATTTAAACCAGCCAGTTCTTTCCTTTCCATTCAGCACCATCTGCTACCTTTCAGCTCTTCGGCTACAATGAAGTGGAATTGCCTAAGTGACACCTGTTTAGTTTTCCCATCACATTCTGTCAACTTTCATTGTAAACATTTGCTTATACTTTGAAAAAAAAATTAAATACCTTCAGAGCTTTCAGATCCTGCAGCTTAAATAGGAGGAAAAAAATGGATCAAGACCTCAAAAACTTGAAGGCTCTGTGCAGTTACCCTGTCAGTGTCCCTGTTTATAGCATCTCTTACAATAGCTCCAGCCAGAAGACATTTACCAGGATGTATACTTTACACACTACTTACCTAAGATGGTTGTCACCTGCCCATTATTCATCAGGCACATATTTATATCATACTCTCTTAAATAGAGCTCATGTAGCTACTTCAAGATTGTTTTTTTTTATGGATTAATGAGTAAACCTTTAACGGGATGAAACGTGTAATGTAAGGACTGTAAGAATCTAAGTGTAATTTTCTTTTCCTATTTGCTGTGTGAGTGTGTGTGCCAGGTTCGGGACCTCCACACTCTCATTGTAACAGCTGATCTCTTACTATATCAGTGACACCAAGTGGCCAACCAGTGCCATTTTCTTTAAAATCATTAGCGTATACAGTTCATTTAAGGATTTTAACCTTGTTTCTATCAGTGCAGTCAAACAGTAGTAAATATCTTTGTGAATCTCTAACACCAAGATCCATAAGAACCCTTGAACCTTTGTTTACCCTGCTTAAGAAAATGGTTTATTTCACATTGTGGGCAGCGTTTAGAATCGGATTCTGTTTCCAACCAAAGACAAGATGTTATGTTTAATTTCATGCAAATATCCCAGTGTTTATTTTAATATGTGTGTTTATTTTATTTGTTTATTTTATCTTTGAGGATAAAAACTAAATTGCAGGTTTTACTCGACTGTATTTAGTATCGCTTGAAATATTGTTTTTCAACACAATGATCACAATCTATATTTCCTTAAAGAAATCAGTCATGTTTAACTGTTCAGGGTTGCTTGCGCCCAGTATGATGTTGACTGCACTGGATTTACCAGCTGTTCTTTCTGTTAAACAGGAGTCACAGGAGACAATGTCAGGTGTTGAGTTTAACTAGTAATACAAGATTATAGGCAGAAAATAAACCTCACTTTAAAATATCATGTCATTAGATTGCCAAAACTATAGATAATTCAGAAACAACGTGTAAAATGTAGAGTTACATATTGAAACAGAAGCTCTCTCACTAACAGAATCATATATCAGTGTATCAGACTCACTCGCTGTGCCTTACTGCATCTCTGTAATACTAACACAGTACTGCACTATAGTGTAATGTGTGTAAGTACTGAACACACACTGTATACCGTATACCAATGCACTTTCTCCCTGAATTAACTCTATAACAGCATTCAACATTAAATTTCTGGGGAATCTCGAACTCCGCGTCCCTCAACCCGAGAAAAATAAAACAGGTATCAAACAAAGCAAAGGCAAACCAGATACATTTATGTGCAATATATATGCAAACAAAGCACCACTTCTGTCAGGAAATCTGTCAGGCAACCCGAGGGTCATGTTCACTGTATGCTACAGTGCAGTTAAATGTTTTTTGTTTTTCCTCCCTCACAGTCACCAGCATGAGAAACTGAATATTCAACCAGATCTTTAATCGTCTTTTTAACAACCAAAACACTGATTCTAATAACAAATACTTCCACATACAAATATTTAGGTTGCATTAGTACATTCACCTAGAACATATTCTAGTCAAATGTACTAAAAACTATAAACAGTGACACAACAAAATTAAAAAAAGATTGTCTCTCTCTTTCACCGTCATTGTTTTCTACCTGCATGTGCACATGACACAGCCTGCCAATGGACGTTACTGATGCCTTATCAAGACGTTTTGTTTTAGTAGCAGTTTATTTGTTTTACAGGTTTAGTAATCAATTTTCATTATATATCCAGTCTGGCAAACTCCACACTGCTGTAAGTGGTGTGTTCTGGCTGAATAAAATTCATTTTACAACGGGTTTCATCTGACAAAGTGCAATTGTATAAATGCATATTTCTCTTTCCATGATCACTGTACACCGCTGCTACCTAGTGCTTGTTCCAATATACCAAACTGCTGGAAATATCTGTGGCCTGGGCTTTTTCTTTTACACACACAGTTTACATTTACATCCCAAACATGGTGATGCTCCTTGAACCACGACTACAAAAAATACAAAGCTTACATTGGGGCACCATTCAAAAAAACATGGAGCTGCAAGATTTTTAAGCATTCTTGGGGTATAAAAAAAAAGAGGCAGGGTGCATTCAAGAGATGAAACTTGAAGGCACAAGACTCGATGGCACATCAAGGTCTGTCACGCTCCGCTACAATTCCAACGTTCTATTATGATTTGTGTCAAATGACATTGAATGATCATCAAAATCCCACCAAGTTCCCTCAATATCACGATTTGATTCCACAATCCCCCCACGCTCATCATGAAATCGGGGCCCTAATGTAAACCCTGGGTAAGCAGAATGGTACTGTATAGAGGGAACTATAGAACAGTTTATTATATTTAGTCCCATATCACCATCATGCCCTCAAAGCCCCCACAGGAATATTAAATCGCACATTAAGCAAAAACTTCTAGATGATTCATCCCAAACTCTGCTGAGTCAAATAGAGTTGATGGGCCAAACTGAACCAATGAAACGTCACTCTGTAGTCAGTACTGACAATAAGAAATGTCTGATTTGATAATTAGGTCTACTGTTCCGCCAATCAAGAGAAATTAAATATTAATAGAGAGTTGCTCATTTTAAAAACTGACATGTTCAAATCAGTTGCAGTGGCAAAATGTAACATACCTTTGCTTAATCAGCATCCATTACTATATATTCTCATACTGGTCTTCGAGTAATTCAGGACATCGGAATAATTGTAACATCCCCCAGTTTGGCTGTTTTCGTTTGCATTTATGTAGGAAAGTGGCATAGTACAACTCTGGCTGCTGAGTGGAGAATAAGGACTCAGAAGGTACGAGTGAAACAGCATGAATTGTTTTCTTTATTTTAACAATGTTAAACATGTTTGCAGTGCAAATAATTTTACTTCCTCTTTTACTTACACACACACACATACACACACATACAGGGTCAGAGAAGTTGCTCTGCATGGAAGTACTGGTTGTCAGAGCTTAGAACAACAAAAAAATTAATAAAAAAAAAACCTTCACTGTGGGACAGCATATAAAAAGTATGTTGTTTATTATAATATCCAATAATTCTCAAAGATTTCAACCTCCTTCACATAACCAGCCTTCTGTCAATAATGAAAATTATTTTAACATGTTTTTTTTACTTAATTATAATATTACAATAAACAAAACATTTAAAGAACCTGATAACTTTCACAGTAATCAAGTCATTACTTCTGCAAGGAACATGGTTTCCACACCTCTGTTATAAACCTCTTTGGACATGACTGTTAGATTACAATAAATATCAACCTGACCGAAATTAAAAGATATATCCCTAATAAAGGAAACCAAAAAACAGACATATAAATCATATAAAAGCAAATTTGTAATAACTTCAATAAAACGACTTAGAGGAAAAAAATGAATAACAGTGCTTATTATTCTATCAGTGCACACTGGATATGAGCAAGCACACATTCAAATTGGCAAATTTTCTACTACTAAATTATCACCACGCATACCATTAGTAGCTACAGAAAAAAATGGAAGCTGAATGAAAGCAGCACAAAAAAATGTGCTGTGGAAGCTAATCGCTAATGTTAGCCATCCTGCTCCTCTGTTCATTGTAGACTTATTCAACAAAAATTTTATATGAATTCCACATTCACACAATCCAGTAAGCATGGATAGAATAACAGTTATTCAGCTCTCCCTGAATATATATTATATATTCCCATCGTATATATGACTGATAAGCAGCTCTGTGCTTTGCACCTTTGCAGCTATATCAGTGAATCTGCGTCGACTTTGTAGAATCTCTGTTGATTATATTATTACAGTGATATCTGTCATCAGGTGGGGAATACTACGTAGCAAGTGAACAATGTGTTCACAAAAATGATAAGTTGGAATAATGTAAAATAGGAACGCATAAGTGACTCTGACAAGAGTAAATTATCACGGCAACAACAGTGGGTTTTAATTATTTTAGCCTGTGGTTCAGATTATGTTGCCTTCCAGCCTTTAACAGGTAAAGCCTGGTTAGCATTTTCTAAAACACAAAATATGAAGTCTGTCTTTGGGGACAACTGACACACACAAACATGATGATAAGTGACTTCACAGCTCAAAGAAATATCAGTAGTTGCAGTCACCCATATAAAATTGGCCAGAGCACACTTTCAGCCACAGGTCCAATTTGTTTATGATGGTTAATCTAAACTGATCTAAGCAGCATCGACTAGAAGATTAAGCTGGTGATTATTTGGTGCTGGCCAAAATCTTAATGTACTGTAAAGCACTGTGAGCTGCATCATTGTGTGCATTACTGCAGGAGATTCCTGTACCATGACATACTGTGACTGGCACGGTGGACAGCTCAGCCAAACACTGGTACTGCCCATTTCCTGTAAGTTCATCTGCAACACACAGAACCAGTATAAGTATAAAGTTCTGCAGCATGAGATAAGATAGCCATCCATGATATCCATAAGACTTATGAACATAAACACAATTCCAAAAGGGTTGTTCGCTTCTAGGCACCTCCAGGCATAAATAACATACCAAAGCCAAAGTTTTATGTTTTTGAAAGCTTTTAAGTTGTTTTCATTACCAAAAAACAACCAAACTAATTAAAAGAAGTCAACTTCCCAGCTTGAAAATGCTTGTGACGTGAGCTTGAAGTCGAAGCCCTGTGGTAGCAGGACAGAGCCGTGCGTGAGAGCGGGCGGGCGTGTGAGCAAGAAGGTGGACAGTCCACGGCAACGTCAACATCAATAGCTGTCTGCTCGTAGCTAAGGGCAAGATGAGAAGAGGAGGCAGAAAAGAGGAACAATAAACTTACCTATGTCAAAATACGTGACCTCAAAGCCCAACTCCTGAGATAACTCCAGCATCATCTGTACATAGTCCGTGTTGGGAATACTGAGTGGATTCCTCCTCAGTAAAGAAATCTTCTCTGAGCTGGAGTTCCTCAAACTCTCCAAGTATATATGCGGTTTTGGATTCTGAAGAGAATTAAACATTACAAACATCAAATCTAAATAGTTCAGCGATGTGCGTTTTAGAAATAAAGAAAAGGCTAAAATGCTCTGACTAATAGAGAATTTGAATTAATTTTACCCATGTAATCTCGGCAGACCCTGAGAGACTTTGTAGTTTCTCCAACATCTTTTCTGCTGCTGCTCTCCTGGCATTCTTTTTCGAGCTCCCTGTACCTGGTTGGACAATTTAGCACAGTTCTTTACTCTCCAGAATATGCTGGATATTACACCAACTATTATTTTTATCATTACTAACCCATACTTTTACATTTATTAATGGAAATTCCAAACAAAGTGTTGATAACAGAAATGGGTGGACTCTCCGAACATCACAACAGCTTGGTGGAGGGTAAATTTTTTTTTTTTTTGGACACTTGCAACTTATGTAAACACATGGCTATTCATAACCATTATAAAACATTTTGTTTTACACATTGTTTCAACACATAGTTAAACTAGAAAGAGACTGGCCAGAGAATATACACTTGAGATCATAAAGAAAGCAACAAACCTTTTTCTGAGAGTGTCTCTAAGCGACAAATAACTGTAAACTCTTTCTGATGATCTGGACCTGATTCTAAACATACTATGTATTCTGGCAGACACCATGACCTCTGCATCGCCAGCTCCTGCAAAATATACACAGTTCTAGCTAGAAAACGAAAACCCTGATTAACATTTACTCAAAATCTGTATGTAATATTCCTTAGAGAAACAAATTAATTATTACCTGTAGTATTCCTACTGGATTAGGCTGATCGTTTACTTCACCACCACAGCCATTATTTTCCATTCTTCAATTTCCAAGGCATTGGAAGAAATGAGAAATTCAGATGAAACCACAGCACTTTTTTGTCATGGAGATAGTTGCCAGAGCAGGTAGTCAAAATAATACTGAATGTTCATTAATTAACAGCATGTCAAAACAAAAAAGCAATTTTGTTCATCCTATCACCAACTGAACGTATATCACACTAAGTAATCATTTGGTTAGTTTTAGTTTATTATTGCAGGGGGGAGAAATTAACACTAGTCCGCTGGCCCGTGGCAAGTCAAAAAATCTGTAGGGCAAGTAAAATTAGCTAGCAAGTCATCTTGCCAGCAACCTGACAAATCCAACAGGCAAAGAAGAAAAATGTTCCTGACCAGTAAATATGGAGGACTAGAAGTTTCATAATTTCACTAGTCCTGTTGGCCAGTAGATTAGTTTTGCTAATAATGGTTCGGCTCCAACCCTAATCATGTATACCTGACCATTGGGTTATTGACTTAAGAAGTTATTTATACTTGTCATCTAAAAAGAGTGTTAGATTTTGATTGGAGATAAAACCTGCAGGTAGCTCTCTGGAACAGTTTAACCATTTCAGTTTCAATTTAATTTCAATACAACTAGAAAAATATTTCATACTTCATTGTATCCACAAAGTTTTAAACTTCTTGAATATTTTGAAGGGAGTGATTTGATTCTGTAAAGAATATATATTTTAGATCTTCTGTCATTTTATTTCTGTAGTAGTGTTTCTCATGTTTAAATTCCCTTTCTCATTATTATCACTGATACAGTACTACAAATCTACAAATCAAGCAATATAGTAACAAAAGTAGTAGGGCTAACAATAGCACTATATATTTAAAAAGCTATTCAACATTTCTCACAACTCAAATTGCCAAAAGTAGTTACCTACACAACTTCTGGAATAAATCATTATTTAAAAGGCACATCAAATCCTAAACTAAATATATTGTATTTAACAG
>JBCNYG010000012.1:28926587-28937162 GCA_039654305.1 Porochilus rendahli | reverse complement strand
ACTTCTGGAATAAATCATTATTTAAAAGGCACATCAAATCCTAAACTAAATATATTGTATTTAACAGAAGTATTGAGCCAGACTTTTCATGCCATCATTGTACAAATATAAATCCTTCATGACAGTCCTAGCTCAGAAACTGAATTCTTACATGTACTCACCCATTATCATTGTTTAAATCCAGCATTTTCAAAGCCGCCATTGCAGCCTCCTGTTTCGCAGCTTTTTTAGAAGGACCCTGGCCTATAAATAATAAATAAAGTGAAAAATAGTGAAGTCTACTAAAAGTGGATTTCTGTTCTATCTTGCTTTAAATTTGTCTAGTAGATAAAATATGCTGTTGTTTTATTGATTCTACCTGGAAAGACCTAACAAAATATGGCACATTAAACGGTAGCTAATGGGACATTTTACTAATCTCTTCAGGCATTACTTCATGGTTCCAAGAGATATTTTAATGTCATGACATGATATATGACAGCAATGTTTTAATCAACATTTCACAAAACACAACACTGATTTGTTGAAGAGTAGCCTTGCCATGATTTTAGGATCCCAAGAGATAACTTGTTACAATGTTAACAACATATCAACAATTACTCGTTCATTCATTCATTCATTCATCTTCTTCCGGGGGCGGGTCGCGGGGGCAGCAGCCTAAGCAGTGAGGTCCAGACGTCCCTCTATTCAGCCACTTCCTCCAACTCTTCCGGGGGGACACCAAGGCGTTCACAGACTAACCGAGAGATATAGTCCCTCCAGCGTGTTCTGGATCGGCCCAGGGGTGTTTTCCCGGTTGGACATGCCCAGCGAAACACCTCACCAGGGAGGCGTTCAGGAGGCATTCTAATCAGATGCCCAAGCCACCTAAACTGTCTCCTCTCAACACAAAGAAGCAGCGGTTCTACTCCAAGTTCCTCCCGGATGACACCCTATCTCTTGAGGAAGAGACCTGCCACCTTGCGAAGGAAGCTCATTCAACCGCTTGTATACGCGATCTCATTCTTTCGGTTACTACCCAAAGCTCGTGACCATCATATGACCCTAATGTTAAAATATTTCCTTATAACATCACTCTTACTCATTTCAAATAAGCTGCGCAGTAGAAACATGACATACAATAAGCTTTGTCAGATCACACAGTGTTATCCTTCCCTTTCTATAATCTGAAACGTTGTGTTTTGTGAAATGTCGGTGTGTGAGGTGTATTATGAACGAGAGCTTTGCACCAGTCTGACCTGTACAGGTGATATCCAAGATATTAACACTAAAGATGAAGAGCGGTTGGTGGGCTTCGCCTGCTTCTCTCTCCATCGTGTAAACAGGCAAACTGCCAGTTTTAGCTCCATACTCGTGTAGCAGCTGAACTGGCGTTTTGTCAATAGGGACATGGTGGCTTGCAAGAGCCACGCTGAAATGGAAAAGTAATGAAATGTATGCTGCTCACGTCACCTTAGACAAACAATAAACATATGTTAAGACCAGGGGGTTAGGTTACAGTACAGACAGTAGTCGAGATGTCTCAGCTCACATAATCGTTTAAAGTAAATCATTCCTGCTACACTCACAATCCAAAGAATTTAAATTACTAACTACATCACACCCCAACCAGCAATCGTGCAATAACAGAATAAACCTCTGCATTAACTGCTAGGTAAAGGTGCTTTAATCTTTTTCCTGTCGTAGCTTTCCAAAAGGTAGCCTTTTAGCCTGAATTTGGGAAGACGGAAATGTCACTGCTGTGCTTGCAGCCGACATTATTTTATGTTAAACATGTTTTCCAACACTCTGACCACGTTTTCCAGCTTACTCTTAATTCAAGCCAAATACTAGTTTGTTTAAATCAGTGAGTTAGCCTCCACTGGCTAGCACGCTAATCATTTAGCATAAACATTAGCCTAGCTAGCAACCACGGCTAACCTGTAAGTCTATTGCAAACACAGGACATAATGATTACAACCCGTTGAGTGTTGCCTTTAAAAGTTCAAACTTACACAGTTTCAGCCATTATTAAGGCAGTTATCGCAGGTGGAAAATTATTTTTTACATACTATTTGATGCAGCCGTGTACAGCGTCCAAAACCCGGTTACTTGGACGATGGGGGCGTGTTTAAGGCTGTAACCAATCAGCAACTAACATTTTAATTGATAAGTACTTTGACCTATCACACTTCAGTACAAGATAGGCGCTTGAATTTCGACGCATTATTTTGTTACCTTCGTGTCGGAATTAAGGATGATTTATTTATCCTGTACTTCTGAGACTTTCTGATCCTTGAAGAAAAACAAGGCACGTTCATTCGAAATAATACACAAAATGAAACAATAAAAAAAGATTGTTTTGAAAGTTTTCCAAAAACATGCCTATTCGGCTAATTGCCTCTGGCCTTTCTCTTCTCCTCCTACCAGGCAGTTCCTTTGTCGATATTCTTCTACCAATATACCCTTCATCCCTCCTTTGCACATTTGCCAATCATAACGCATTGCTGGCCTCACCACTGTCTTATAAATCTTTCCCCTCATGCTTATAGATACCCTTCTATTACAATTCAAAATCGCTTCAGCCATGCTTCCCCACCCATTCCACCCTGCCTGCACTGTGTCCTTCACTTTTGTGTGTGTGTCAGAGACAGAAGGTGCTACAGGATGCAGGAAGAGGTGGACAAGTGAACTGGATTGCTTCAAGTGTATACACTTGCACACATGCTTTATTACATTGCTGGGCGGGCGGGCAGGCGGGCAGGCGGGCGGGCGAGCGGATGGATGGATGGATGGATAGAAAAACTGACTTCAAGTTTGACCTTATCTACAAACATGGTTGTAGATTTGACATTGTGCAAACATGTGGAGAGCATGTAAAATACCACACTAAACAATAGCTCAGGCTTAGAACTGGAGTGTGTTTAATCAATTTTTGACAGAATTTCAAATTAAACATAAGCATAAACACAAGGATGACAGGTCACAGCACAATAATGCACACAGATTAAGCCAAGTGCTGTACCTGGATAGTGTATCAATAGGATGGTTACTGACAGATACTGAACTCAGCAGAAATATAATGCATTTTCCCACTATAAAAATATATTGCATAAAAATCTGTTGCATAGTTTTCCATTAAAATAGGAAACATATAAAGTATTTTCACAATTTTAAAGCCCTAATTAACTTTGGTATTTAAGACTTTGTCACATTTAATTGCTACATTGATGTGGTGTTATTGCTACATCTGGTTCTGCTGTCTACTGCAGTTCTGTCTGTCATTTACATTAGTTTTACAGCATTTGTCAGACTCTCTTGTCCATAGTGTTATTAATGGGTCATTTTAAAAAAAAATACACAGTTCCTAAAGGTTTTCAGTAAGCCATTACGAGAAAGTTATTTTCACACTTCCATGTACAGTATATACCAACCCAGTGGAAATTTCAGCTAAATCGTGACTGAGAGTGTTGGGCTTTCTGGTATAGGGAAGACTACTCTTTTAGTAAGTGTGAATTCTGGCTGTGGCATCTGCTTCCTGGTTCCTAATTTGTCAGCCTTCTTGCTCACTTCTTTGTTTACTTCAGTCAGGATCGATAGTAGATCAACACCTCTATATACAGAAAATAAAACACAAAAGGATATCAAATACATAGTCCATAAGGTAGCATATGCTCTTATCAGTGTTCCATATCTTCTCTACTGAACTCATATTCTACTGAATGTCTGTGGATGATGCACAAATACTAATCTAATGAGTCATTAAAAAATGACATCACAGAAATATCCCGCTTTATGAATGAACTGCTTAATCCTACTAGGGTCGCAGAGAGGCTTGAGCCTGTCTCAGCTGACTTTGGGCAAAAGCGAGGTTTGCCTTGAACAGTTTTGAGTCCATCACATGACCAGTACACACAGAGTCATTCACACTCACACCTAGGGGCAATTTGAAACAGCCAGTTTGCCTAATGTGCATATCTTTGGACTGTAGGGGAAATGTATATGGACAAAAACCATACTAGTACAGGGAGAACATGCAAACATGAGTCCCAGACTAAAACCCAGGACCTTGCTGTGAGGAGGACATCCTAACCACTACCGCACCACGCTGCCCTACCACCATCATTGTATAATGAAATAATGACGGAGTCAATATTGGCGAGTTCACCTGAAGCTAAAATTTAAAAAATTATAAGTTTATGAAACACTGGTTGTCCAATTAGAAGTATTTATAGGTGCATGATGAAAAAGACTTAGTTGAAGAAGTCTTCAGGGAAAAAAACTCATTACTGGTATATTCAGTGTTTACTGCTCCTCCCATTAATCCCTGTAAAACACATGTTAGTTTCCCGACAGAACAGCTACACTACAAGGCCATAAATATGTTAATCACCTAATCATCACATTCATATGTGATATCTTCCCCAAACTGCTGCCAAAATGTTAGAAGCCCACAGTTGTCTAGAATGTCTTTGTGCACTTTAACATTTTCATTAATTGGAACTAAGGAGCCTAACCAAATCCTGTTCCAGCATGATAATGTCCCTAAACAAGGTCCATGAATACAAGGTTTTCGAAAATTTGTGAAAAGACATAGCCCTAAACAACTTTTTTTTTACTTTTTATATAATAAAAACCTTAAGCTTCAGGTAAAAACCAGCATGAGACAGACAATAAATTTTAATTCCCACTCACTCAGTCTTCTGTAACGGTGAAGAAACGAGTGTTATGTATGTGAATATTTAAATATTAATAGGAGTAATATTACAGAATCCTTGTAATGCCCTGTAGATAGTACACACTAATCAGTGTGGCATAATCTGTCTGAGCACTTAGAAGGCATTAAATGCAACCTTTGAAATTGTCAGGCTGGATACACAAACAGTGTGCTATATTTCTTTATTTACAATTACTCATTTACTAGATGTTTTATTCTGCAGTTTAGTATAGTTGCTGTAATGTAATTGGTTGCAGGAATTGAGAGACCGG
Source organism: Porochilus rendahli (assembly GCA_039654305.1). Lineage (NCBI taxonomy): Eukaryota > Metazoa > Chordata > Actinopteri > Siluriformes > Plotosidae > Porochilus > Porochilus rendahli. Next base: position 28,932,194 of record JBCNYG010000012.1, on the reverse strand, counting down.
GAATAGAGAATATAGCTTCTACAGCATGTCTGCAGTTACTGAGAAAACCCTGGGTAAAGTGTTTAATGCTGATCATTTCTGTTGTTTATCACACAAGTATATTTCCGACCTGTGGGAAACATGATGTCACCACCAGCAATATCACCCAGTTAACAACAAGGATAAACCAACAGTTTACATTCATAAGTTAAAATTTTAAGCAGATTATTTTACTTTGTAAAGCTGCTTGGTAACAATGCCGATTGCAATTGAATTGTATTGGGGGAGGCAGAGAAGCATAGTAGTTAGCATATTCGCCTCAGAGCAAGAAGATCCTGGGTCTCAGGCACGGCGAGAGCTTTTCTATGTGGAGTTTGCATGTTCTCCTGTGAATGCATTGGTTTGCTCTGTGTACTCCTGTGTACTTCAGAATTAAGCGGTTTGGCAAATGAATGAATGCACTGAATTGAATTTAACTGAACCAGGACGGCATGGTGGTGAAGTGATTAGCACGTCCGCCTCACAGCAAGAAAGTTCTGGGCTTATCAAAGGCTTTTTAATGGAGTTTGTGTGTTTTCTCCATCCTTATGTGGATTTCCTCCAGGTACTCTGGTTTCCTCCCACAATCCAAAAATATTCAGATTAGGCTAATTGGCTGTTAGGTCCTAAATTGCTCCAGGCATGAGTGTGAATGTGGACGGTTATATGTGTTAGCCCCGCAATGGACTGACGAGCTGTTCAGGATGTACTCTGCCTTCACCCAGAATTGGCTGAGGTAGGCTCCAGTCATTCAGAAACCCTAGTAGGGTTGTGCACACACATTTGGCCATATAATATATTATACTGATAATACATCTATCATGCTGAAAAAGCTCTGTACTGTTCAGTGAACTGGCTATATCACCAAGCAAATCAGATTCAACAGGATGTGGTCTGTGCATGCTCACCTTGGCACAAAGCATTGTAGGTTCTTACACAGTGACTGTATAAACCAGGTTCCTTTAGACTTCTCTCTGAATGAGACATAGCCTGGAACCGTTGCCATGGCCACTAGGTAGTCAGCCCATACAGGTATGGACTGCCTGGGCACTTCAGCATCACTGAAGAGGCCCGATTCCACTTCTGAGGTGTTGTTAGACCCATCGGACTGAAGGAAAAATGGCTTTTGCTCATGAAAGCCCTGACAGGCCTGAATAAAGAAGAGTTTGGGCTTTTGTCCAAGAGAGGGGCAATGATGGCCATCCAGCTTCCTCACCAGCTCCTTTACGAAGACTCTCTGTCCATCCACCCCATACAGACCACCTTCGTAGCCATGAGTCATCACACAGCACACCACGCAGTCAGCCTCAGTGTGATCTCGCTCGCGCAGCTCATCCAGAGCACTTAGCATGCTGTCCCTACTGCAGTCTGGCTTTGTTACAGTTTCAAACCCCAGCCACTGGAACACAGCAACTAAACTTTCTGCACACACAAACATAAACAATTCATTCATTTACTTTCTGAACCGCTTGATCTTAAATAGGGTCGCAAGGGGTGGCATCCATCTCAGCCGACTCTGGGTGAGGGCAGGATACACACTGGACAGCATCGCTGATGGCGATCCAATGGTCTACTCGTTTAGAACGACAGCAATGTCTCTTTTACATGCCTCTCACCACAGATAGTGAGAGACATGGCTGGCCTTTAATAACCCAGTTAGCTGCACTGGGGGAACAGCAGTGACAGCCTGGTGACAGTGGGGCTTAAACCCCCGACTTGGGATCAGTAATCCAGCACCTTACCACCGGGCCACCACTGCCCCTGTCTCACTCTCACACACACACACACACACACTTCACCGTAACCCTATTAGACTGTTCAAAACGAGTTGGCGTTTATTTAAGCACGACTGCTTCCTAATGCTTTTAGTGACAGAAGTTCTTTGTGAATGTGAACTAAATGTGGACAGAAAAAGAAAAATAATGCATGGAGCATTGCCTATTCTGTTATGATGTATATTATACAGTGCAAGTATTTAATCAGTACCTGTATAATTTCTACATGAAAAATAATTAAAAACTAGAGGGGCATACCTCTGCCAGGCACAGATGGATTATTATTATTTGCCATTTTGAAAGATGTTTAGGATTTCTGTATTTTTTAACAGGATCCCATACATGAGTCACCTCAAAAATTTAATGGGTTCCTCCCAGGACCAGCCCACCCACACACACACACACACACATATTTTCGTGCTTACTCTCATCTACGTCTGTCCCCTCTCTGTTTTTCAAAGGTGAATGTGAGTCCACTGTTTGTGAGAAATCATAGTTGTTGATGATCAAGGCGATTCCTCTCCAATCTCCACTCATCTCATATTGCTCAAGCATCTGAAACAAAAATACAAAGCTGAAATTCCAGAGGAGGCAAATGCAACACATGCCACAAATCTTTTGAATTACTAAATAAGAGTTACCGGTGTGTTATTTTGAAGAGGCTCATGAGAGCTCAGATTCTGGTCAACTTGGGAGAGGTTTTGAGTTTCAGAAAGACTCAAGCGAGAAACCTGTCTCACTACAGCACCACCTGGAACCCATATTGAGAACACACAACTAGCTAAGCTTACTTAGCAAATAATCACAAAAAAATATGTGTTCTTGATTTACTATGTGGGAAATTCTTACCAGCAATCTAATTTCATGCAAAGCAGGAATAGGAACTTACAATCTTTTTACCTGAGAAAGTGGCTGGCAGGGAACTCAACTGTGAAACAGATAATATGCATTTGTTATTTGCTTGTAAAAGGGAAGGTCTACGGTAGCCTGGTTAAAACAGACAGTGGTGTGGTTACTAACCTCAGGGGACTGCAGTGAAGTAAAATATGAGGGGGGCAGCAGCTCTTCAGGAATCACCAATTCTAAAACAAGAATCTCATTAATATCAGCTAAAACCAAGCAACATCACATAATACTATAGGACAGAGTCAGAAAATGTACCTTGGTGGTTCGTTGCACATACAGTGTCCTCGGGCTAATAGCAGTGTAAAAAAAATTTAAAGGCTATAATTAGAAACACAAAGACACTGTTCTTTTGGCCTAAAACCCAGTTATAAAGTTTCCTGTGAGAATATCTATGCTAAGTTAATTATATAATACCTGGACAGGTCTGGTGGTTAGTGAGTTTTTCTGGGAATCAGTCTTGTCCCTACATTTTCCTTCTTCAGGAACACTTACACCTGCAAAATGAAAAAAACAAGAAAACAGACACTTTTCTATGTGGATGATATACTCAAATCTAATTAAGAAGACAAGAGCAAAGTGCACAAATGGCTGGGTACTGGACTCCTCATCCGGGACAATTTTACTATGCAAATAGTCAGATCCCAAAGGTTAAGAGTGTGAATGAAAGCTGAGCAGTGGAATCCAAACTGCAGCTTGTTTGGGCTACTGTACCATTTTATTCCATTAACACTGTCACTGTTACATTCATACATTCATTTGCCAAACCCACTAGGGTCCACTTGAATTGCTGAAGAAAATAAAAAGCCTTAAGAACACAAATAACCTGTAAAAAGCATTTTAAAACAGCTTATTTCTTTGCAGAGACTGCACAAATAGGGTAAAATGTAAGTTTTGTAGCAGTTCTGCTGAGCACAGTAGTGTATGTAGTAGTCCAATCAACCTTTTCAGACAAACCTGGTTAAGGTTATAAAAGGCTGTCTTTAAATTATCAGATTAAAACCTACAATGTGGTTATTAATAAGTGTTGTGAAACACAAGATAATGCTACAATGTGGTTATTAATAAGTGTTGTGAAACACAAGATAATGCTAAATGAATCTAGCTTTGTTTAATAATGAAAACATTTTGAAGATGCATACAATATTATGCAAATATGTTACTCACGGTTCTCCATTTGATAAAGTCTGATTTTTTTCTTTAAATAAGGGGATACACCTCCAATGATTCTTTCTACAGTTCCAAGGTTCTCAGCACCCATGTAGTCTCCCTTCTCCATTTCGAGAAACAACTGCAGTATTGTCTGTAATGGTGCCATAATATCAATCATGTTACAACATAATCTGCAAATATGGTGGCTTTAATTATTTTTTTCAACTTTGTTGTTCTGTACTGAGATCAATACTGTAATTATAGAGTATTGATTGTTATACAATATAATTATAGTACAGTATCTGAGTTAGTGGGTTTACACTGGTACATTCTTACCATATCTGGTTGTAGTTTCTTGCGGGGTAGTGTCTCGTACAGCAAAAATTTTATAGTCTTTAGTTCATCTTCTGAGATGTTCTCTGACAACTCAAATAACATCCGCCTAAAATTTTAAAGGGATAAGGGTTTTACAGAAATCAACATTTTGTTTTCAAGAAGGACACCTAAAACATTTCCAAAACTTCGCATTTCCTCACTAAGGACACATATAAGATTTGATTAATACTTAGATAGTGATTATTTTAAAAAATCTCTCTTAAGCTGCATCTATTCATAGACCAGCCAGGAGTAAAGAGCAGCAAAGTGTTGCACTGACCTGTAGGCAGAGACACGAGTAACTGACAGTTGTGGATTTAACTGCAGGTTCTGGATAAGTTTCTCGTGTTTTATGATCTTTAACAGCTCAACAAGCAGAGATGAATCAGCAAAGGATAGAAGATCATGAAACTGCAGCAGAGAAAACAGTTCGCTGGCTGTAACCACATTGCTGAGATCTTTCTTGAGCAAATCAGAGCAGAGGAACACAAGCTCCAGCACCTCAGTCTGGCTCAAGGAGTCTTGAACTTTCACCAGAATCTCTTGGAACTCTAACATCTATTCATAAAAACATGAAACGACAGATCAGTGTATATCTCAGTCCTATTTAATTTTTCATTGTACAGCACTTAACAATCTGTGAATGTAAAAGGTACTTCATCTCACTGTGTTAGCCCTGATAGATTTTTGACCTGCTCAGGATGCACCCTACCTTTCACCTGAAGTTTGGAACCAAACTTGGGAATTATTGGAAAATCTGACAATCATTATTGTTATCATTGCTATGAAAATTGATTCAAAAATACTATTAAGCACTGTGTGTTTTGAAGCCATGAACTGAAGAAGGCCTGGGGCCTGCTGGTCAAAAATGTCATGTTGTCATATGTTTGGTCCTTCGTAAATCTTATGTATGACTTTCCTATCACATACTCCAATTAATCAGTGACCATTAACAGCATCAACATAATTATAAATACAGAAAGTGTAATATCTATGGAATGAGTGATCATATTTCCTTCATTTGAAGACATTTATAATCCTGAAATGGAGAACTGTCCAATGAAGTCATCTCTAATGACAAATATTCAAATTGTTAATGATTACACCTATAACAGCACAATTGTATGTCACTCAGTTTCACAGTATCATTTGATTATTGGATGATTTGTATGACTACTGTATGAGTAGTTTATTCATTGAAGTGAGTGTAAGATTATTTTATTTTTTCGTCGAAGCCACACAATATGAGTTAGACCTTTTCACCACCAAATTTTTATTCAACATTCTTAAGCTGTGAACAATGTCTCAAAGTAGTGTTTAACATGAATTTATAGAATTAGACACATAATAACTGCAGTGAAAATGGGGTGTGTGTGTATATATA
>JBCNYG010000012.1:28901586-28913085 GCA_039654305.1 Porochilus rendahli | reverse complement strand
TCTATCTATCTATCTATCTATCTATCTATCTATCTAAACAACTAACAGTGTAAATTTCTTGCAGTGAAATATTTAACTGCAAATTCCTTAACTGTGCAAAACGTTACAAACAGCAAAGGCGCACAAGGCACGTATAAGACACAAAGTGCCCAATAACATTAAACATACTATTATACAGAATGCACTATGCAATATGCCTGTGTCTATACTATAGACACCTATGAAAAAAATATGTTGTCACGCACCATTCCAATGGACTAATTTCCCCTATAGCGCTGTACTGAGGTGCAGGTTATATGCAGTGTTTGTATTGACGCGTCAGGCGGGTACGGGTGGGTTTACTAAAACTTCCATCGTTTGTGGATAAAAAATAAGAAAGTATCAGTCCAGCTAAGCTACAACCTTAAAGAAACTGCAATGGATCGTGCAAAACCTTATTGCTTATATGAGTCCAAGAATTTCATTGCCGGTAGTGATGTTTCATTGTTACCTGTACATGACAAATAAACTTGAAACTTGAGTCACGAATGTATGTCCTTTTTAAGCATAAAATCTGAGAAGTTGCTTCTTTGTATCATATTCACTGTCTACATATGCCTTCAATACCAAATATAATGATAGTACTATCAATACTCGTGCACCTGTACTGGAGCTCCCCTGCTTACTCCAAGTTCAGCGTTTACCCTGAACTGTTACCCGCACGCCTGTTTTCTAGTCCAAGTGGTGTTTTCTGTTTGTTTATACACGAGTTTGAGTGCTGGTCTGAAACCCTTTCTTTTATGTTTCAGTTTAGTTCCTTATAAAGTCCAGTTCTGTTTAAATCTGCTTGTTCCATGCAATCAAGCATTTGTCTGTTTGCTTGTGAGCCAGCAAAGTCAACAAAATGAATAATTAATTCATTTTCTAAGCCATGTATTTCTAATTTGGGTCGCGGGGAGGCTGTAGCCCATCTCAGCGGTCTGTGGGCGAGGACGGAGTACACCCTGGACAGCTCACCAGACATGGGAAGAACATGCAAACTCCACACAGAAACACACGAGCACAGCATCGAACCCAGGCCCTCTTGCTGTGAGGTGGATGTGCTAACCACTGCGCCACTATTTTTCATTCTTATTTGGCTAATATTTTATATTGTCCTATTTGTACACTTAATTTAAGTAAAATATTCATAGTGACAGATAAAATAACATTATACACCCATTATAATGCGATATAAAATGAGTCAATCACTTTATACATATATCTGGCTGTCTGGCCAGGTTAACCTGGAAACCTGCTTTTTTTGAGCACTAATATGGATACCATCTCTCAGCTATTGTTAGCTGTTTGTGGGTCAGGTCAGTTTGGAGTGGTTGATCAACACACATTTCTTCCGGGTTGGGCAGTGTGGACTTCAGTGATGGACTGGGTAAATACAGGTATCAAACACCCTGACCCACTTAACTGTCAGGTTGGCATCAGGATTTTCCATCAAAAATCTCTGTTTTAATATACTGTATCATACAATCATGTTAAAATAAAGTTTTGTTCTATAACCTAGTCCGCTTCACATAGAGTGTGGGGTCCAGGGTAATATTTTGACTGTGGGCATGCGGCGAGTGTGTTCTACTCAATGAGTGCTATAAAAGTGTGCAAAATGAAAACAGAGCAAACTAAACATTTCTTAAGGACTCGAATGTGAGTACCTGACGATACAGTGTTCACACCTTGAATGTGTCAATGACATAAGATTCTACGCCGGTGTCCCGCAGTGTAAAACAGTAAGTGTGCAATTAAGAGTAGGAGGTAGTGAAAGCCCCCTTCGGTTTCTACGCTCTTCTGCCTTACACTGCACATGTGTGAGTCGCACTCATGCTTTTAACAAAATGCCACATGAATGAGTGATTGATGCGTAATTATTGCCTAAGGATGAGTCCGCACAGGTTGGACCAGAAAGCCTTTCAACAGCCTCTAAATAGTGCATTAAAAATCATAATGTCCCATGTGTACAAAGCATTTTTTCCATGATTTGGAAATTCCATGAACTTTGGAATTTTCATTCATTCAATTTGGCAGCAGAAAATAAGGTTAGAGTTAGGCCATTATTGGAAGGATGATGACACATGAGGTGTGTGAAACAACAATGGATTGTGTACATAGTGTACAATAGTTACTTGGTGATCTGAAAAATATGGAGCGATATATAAGAAGGGAAGCGAAGTCACCATTAAAAAAGTTTCCCCACAACACAGTGCTGCCACCACTATGCTTCATCAATGGTATGATGTTGTTTTGGTAATAAAGATTTTGTAGAGTTATACAAAGTAAAAGGTTTTATATAACACATTTTGCCATTTAGATTAGGGTGACTACAAAATTCAGGCAAACTTGAATTTATTTATTTATTGTTGTTTATTGTGATTAGGTTTTTGCAAGATGTTCATGCAGCTCTTTTGATATATTTAAGGCTAATCCCTCAAGAGTTTTGGGGGGACAGTCGGATCTTGCTAATGATACTGCAAGGCCTCATTTTCTCCAGTTGTTGTTGATTATCATAAGGTGTTTAATGGTACAGCAATTTTTTTGGAAATTCTTTTGTACCTTTCACTTTATTCTTTAGACAATGGTTCTAGCAAAAGTGGGTAACTCCTTTGCTCATAATATGGTTGGTCATAATTTAATTTATAAGCAATACAAAGCAAAAACTGTTTAAAAAATACATCCTGAAATGTAAAATCTTTTAAGTTCTTTAATCAGTTTTTATTTGATTGAATTTTGCACATTTAATGTGAGTAAAGGTGGCAAGAGTCTGTGTCCTCTGCTAACAACAAAGGAGTATTAAGTATTTAATGAAAAATAAAGCATTACATTTAAAGTGAAATCTTAAAACCTCACCTGAAATATCTGACAAGGAAATAAGATTTAATAAGATTTATTTCAAACCAGACACAATATATTCACACCCATTAAAGAAAAATACATTCATTCAATCCCCACACGAATCCATTAGTCTTTAGTATGAAGCACAACAATACATTTAATAGTTTAATAGTACAATATTAAAAGAAAGAAGATGGCCTAAATCTTAGTTTTGTAATGGCATTGATTTTTTTTTATCATGTTCCTCTTTGAGTTTGTGCATTAAAAAAATTTTTTTTTTTGCATAGTAAATAAAAGTTAGATGTTCTGTAGCTGGCATGCACATGTATTCCTCTGTAGCATACATTTCATATTGGTTTGGGGACTGCTTCATATAGTAATTAATCAGTTATTGTGAATGCATGCATCAAAGCAATTGCACCCACAAGCTTAGCAAGAGTGCCAAACGAACTTATGAAGTGCCACAAAACTAGTACAAAACCTTATCTAAGGTTAAAATGCACATGTTCGTGTGATTATACATTAACCCCCGGATGTCAATGAGAGTGTTTAGTCTTCTAAAGCACCAAATAATTTTGCAACATTTAGTCAAAGTGACAGCTTTGCAGTGTAATTTTGAAGAAGTTTTCTATACCCAGGATGGCTTCAGCAGGTAAGACTGTCACTCCAAAAATGGATGAGTGATAAAACATCTTCAAGCTTATTTTGTAATTAAGTCATTTTGACTTAATGTTACTTGACCTCTCCCCAGAATGTGATATGGAAAACTGTCAGGATTTCTTTTCTCTGTGTTTAATCGGAAGCCTCTTCTATGTATAATTCCACATATTACAGGGGGAAACATGTTCTCTATTAAACACCTCAAAGCCTTTGAATATTTCTTTGGCTTTAAGTCCCTATCAAGACCAAACAGAATAACTGCAAGTTAATGGCTTATCCAGTTTGATCCTCTCAATAATATAATACCTGATATATATGAGTATACAAACCGTCCTAATCAGAAGAGAATAAAAATAACATTCAGCCAGCCATTACATTAACACAATCAGACTGGTTTGCAGCTCAGCAGCCCTGGACAACATGCTGCAAAGCACTGTGTGTTCTGATTCCTTTCTTCATAGCCAGCTTTAATATTTCAGCAGTTTGTGCAAAAGATCTTATATGGAATCAGGCCAGTACTTGCCTCTATGCCCCAGCATCTCCTCATTGAGCCTTGGGCAACCATAAAACTCTTGCCAGTTCACTGGTTGTCCTTCCTTGGACTTACCACTGCATACCACGCTCAGGGCAAGAATGATATGGGTGCCCAGAGCTCACTGAGGCACATGGGGAACTGGAGCATAGAGGCTAGTACCAGTCTTGTCCTGAGCTACTGTAGCACAAATCAGCTGAAACTATTAATGCTGGCTATGATAGAGAGGCGTCACAATGGTGATAATGTTATGGCAGATCGGTGTACATTTGCGTTAAAAATGAAAAAGCAAAACCGGCTGTATGACTGTTTCAAACTATGGCTACTGTACAACATGCTCTATTAAAAGCAAAACATAATGCTGAAACAGTCAGTGTAAAATCACCTTAAAGATCAGCACCTCAACTCATTCTGAGTCCAGTTTACTTCATATCCTTGTGATATGTGTAATATGTTAAGGCCTATATGCAGCTGTCAACTCGTTGTAATAAACCACTGAGGAAGTTGCAGTCTGTGGTAATTTACCATCTGTCCCAGAGTAACTGCAGTTCAGTGAGCAAAACTCACTTTCACACTGATGTATAAGAGCAATGGTGTATTTGTTTAACCATGGGAGAGAAAGGGCATATTCTCCATTTCCTTTCAGATGGATTACTGCTCTGTTCTGTCAAGTATCATTAAGCAGGTAGCCATGCAGCCCTTTAGCCAGGGTGTCAGAGTAGCTGGTGCTCTGTGGTGTGATGCGATGTGTGATGAGTGTGGGATTGGTCATTATAAAAGAAGCCTGCCAAAGAAACTATCTCAGTAAGTTTGGGATTTGAAACAGGGCATGTTGAGAAGCTGCAGTTCTACACAACTAATATGAGGTTTATTATCTACTGTATATCCTATTTTGTTTCATATTATATTTTCTAGGTAAAGAAAGAGCAGCAGAAACTGTAGTCCAGCTGTGGATTACTTAAGAAGCTTTGGAGGATCATCTTCCATATTCTCCACTAGATGGCGGCTGCATTGGGGTCATATCTTCGCTTTTTGACGTTTCTTGCCATTGAGATGGTGGAGAAAAACAGACAACAAAACCGTGTTAGACATACAGTGATTCTAATTGGTTGAATACTGCATAACATGACAAAAAAAAACATTTTTTTTTTTTACAGCCACACAAGTTATAAGCTTACACCTGATTTTATGAGGCGGACAAAATCATGCAGTTATACATGTGGACGCATGCAAAGTACATAAATTTGAATGTGTCCCAGTCAGTGGATGAGTAAGAAAAATGAACAGCAATGATCTCAGAATGCACATACAGTCCTGACCGGAGAGGATTAGCACTGAGGTTAACACAAGGGGATACCTTAATTACAGCCAAGTATTAGGGGGAAAATAAAAAAAAATGGTGAATAAAATTTCTACAAAGAGCTTATACTACATAGTGTAGAACATAATCCCTAAACCATACTATAGACCTCTGCAAAAGCCATTGTCTTATATACGTATCACCAAGAAGGAAAGGTGCATGACATCCAAAAAATTGGTTAAAAGATATATTTAGGGAGAAAAGCATTCACATAAAAGCTGAGAGGGGTCACGGGTCAGAATGATGCATTACTTTTGCTACTTCATGAGAAGAAAGACGAAGAATTGACATGACGTGCCCCCTATTCTGAGCTCATGCCGGGTACTTGTAGTAGCATAGGGAGATATCATTAAAAAGTTTCTGGTGAAAGTTCAGTCATAATAACAAAATATGCTTTAAATATCACATGATTTCTAAAAGCTCAGGTGCCACCATATTACCTTAATTCAAGCCAAAGGTTTCTATAAACTACTTCAAGCCTGCATTTAACAATCATTGCTCAGATAGTGAGTTGCATGTACCTTAACTGAAGTTTTATATTTAGCATGCACGTCAAGCTTTTAACTACACCCTTCCAGTTCATTTGAGGTTCTGCCACAGTTTACCTCTACTAATACCTAACCATTAGGAACAACAAGAAATTACTCTTTTATATTTAAAACTTTAATATTCTGACTACATGTCTATAGCAGAAGCCCAACTCCTGGACAGTGCAAGACATATTGATGTAATTTGCAAGACAAACACAAGTAGGCCAGTCCTTACTTAAAGCCCCAGCCTGTCCCTCCCAGCACTATGGCTGCCACCAGGATGGCCCCAGCGATGGAGCCAATGATCAGGTTGGTGGCACTAGGTCCTGTCATGGAGGGGTAGCATGGGAAAATATATATTTTTAATTTAACTAAAACTTAAACTATTTTTTTAACTGTTAATTAATATTGTTAACAAAAAGTTGAAAGTTTTAGGACATTCATGCTTGAGCAGATTAATTTCTTTGCACAAAAATATCTAATTCTGCCTAGCTAAGCAGTTCCAATCTTATTGGATTCTAATTATATTTAATTTGCATTTACAGTGATGTAGAAAAGTCCTACTAATAAGAGTATAAACACTTCCAACATAAACTGCATTTGGACAGAGTAAACACTTTGCGTTATGAATATTACATCCATAGCAACTGTTTGAGGAAATATATTTCAGAAAAACCTCAGATTATCTATGCAATGAAAGATTTTTTATAAGTAGCAACCCACTATAAAAACTGTGATCACTTAAACATTGCATATGCAAAATGTATATAAATAAGGATGCATAACTAAAATGAAAATTGAGAGAAATGAATGGTGCACTAACTTTCTGTTAAATATTAAATTGGTCATTAAAAGAGGGCAGGGGTATCTCAACAGGGATGTGACGGTTCAGATGTTAAGGCTTTGGGCCACTGATTGCAAGCTAAAATTATAGCACTTTCATTATTGAGCTCTTAAGCAAGATCCTTATTCTCTTAACTGCAAAGCTGGGTCAGCCAATTGCGTTAAATGTAAAAACAATGGAGCCTATTCAGTTCCCACCCATTATTGGAGCAAGAAATGGAGCAAAGCCACTGCAGTGTTTAACCTCGAAAACTAATGCAGTAATCCAAACTAAAGACCCAGCAGGACTGAGGTGCACCAGCTCATGGGACAGTACAATAAAAGGCCTCAGAATTGACTTAAAGGCAAAAATAATATAACACAACTATATTTGTATCAGTCATCTTGCCGTTGAATTGGTTCTATTTAGACTCACACAAATAGTGTAGTAATGCAAATCTGATTAATGATGAGTTTTTATTAAGGATGAGATGTCTGTTAGATGTCTGTTATGCGGTCTTGTTAAAAATGGTAGCTCAGCCAATCATCTTAATGTTTCTCTAAATTAACATACATAACCCCATGTAATGTCTGTTGAGTTGACTCCTGAAGACCTGGGAGATTAGATAATACTTCTATGAATGCATACTCTAAAACAACAGCAGGCAATGTACAGCAACACTCAAAAGACAAATATGGGACAGGATAGTTGAAAAAGGTTCTCATAATCAATCACAGGATACCACACAGACTTAGAAAAACAATCAATCACATCACTGTGGTTACAAGGTACACGATACAGCCACTACACATACAGACAAACACAACCACACACCAGCATACTCAGGTCACTGCACTGTCACACACAGGGCAGCAGCACCATGGAAAAATTGCTTACTCAAGTCCCCACCCAGTTCCTCCAAACAGAACCCCCAGGGCCAGAACAGTCCCTGCTAGAGCCCCTATCAGCCTGTTAGTGGCCACATTTGCTGTGCACGAGAGAGAATGAGCATTATTACTAACCATGCTGCTGCTCTTCCACAACAGTTTTATCTGTGAGGATTGCTTCAAAAGGAATCTATATTTATGGGCCATTAATTTATGCTTTGGAATGTTTGATACACAGTATATTTTTGTTTGTGTGCATACATTTATGAATAAGTAAGAAATAATGAGAAAATGACAAACCCCGTGGCTCTTCATCTTCATTGGAAGCGGGCTCTTTGGGAGGATCAGGTATGCTACAGTCAGTCCCTGCCCATGTCACATCACATGTACACGTCGCCTCATTATTGCAAACCTGTCATTCATAAAACAAAAAGCAGAGGTCATATTTTAATCAAATTATACTGATATCTGGTGTAGATATTTAGACACTTGACTCAGAATAATAATAATAACTATTAAACTATTCAACATGTATATCATACTGTTAATACTGTATGTATATTATTCATATCATACACTGAATACGCACAATATATTATATACAGTAATGTGCAAAATAATGCTATATAGCAACAATGCTTTCAAAAATAATTTAACATTTCACCATGTTAATATACTACAAAGAGAAATGAACAGTACTAAACTATAATTTTTACAAATACCCAGTAGTCTCAAGTACAATTTTTGCAGCTTAAAAGGAAATTAGTGTAAGGACAAGTTTTACTGAGCATCATGGAGTATCATTTACAGAATTGATTGTCACAGTTAATTGATTTTTCATGCAAACCCCTTTTTTTGTCAGAAAAGTGACTGCTTACCCCATGGTTTGAGCAGATATGTCCGTTGGGCCCAGTAGAACAGGCACTCATATTGAGGAATTGGATGGGCAGACACTTACGGTCAAGGCACATCATGGACGGCCCACATGGTGTCCCATCTTCCACGTAGCCTAGATCAGTGTCATCATCCAATAACACATGGCCACCACTGAGATGCAGAAGAATGGAGCAAGTTCAAACACCCAGTTCATCCAGTAAGGCTGAGGAGCAAGCCTGGATGCATGTTCCTCTTACCTGCATTCAATCAGTCGGCCCTGGTGGTTAAAGGATGTGGGTGTGATATCTCCCTTTATTCTTCCGATACGTGGGATTGGCCCGATATTAGTGCACAGCAGATACCCACAGAACACATCGCTATAAGTAGAGAGATGTACAATGACTACAGGATACAGTGAGAATACAGTCAATGCTACAAATAGGGAATACGTCAGCATCAATAAACATCACATCCCTAAAATAAAAGAGAAACTTCTCAGTAATGCATTTCATAAACGGGTTCAGCACTCATAGTGAAAATCCATCCATTCATACATTTGCCAAAGCGTTTAATCCAGCTAAGGGTGTGGGAAGATCGGCACCTATCTCAGCTGACTCCAGGGGAAAGCAGGGTACATCAGCCCATTGCAGGACAACACAAACACACAACCTTTCACACTCCCGCCCACACCTAGGGGCAATTTGGAACAGACAATTTGCTTAACGTGCATATCTTTGGATTGTGGGACCCATTTACGACCCATGAGAACATGAAAACTACACACAAATTGAGCCCAGGACTCAAAAAAATTTTTTTGTATTATCTATTGAATTCTAAAAAAGGGTTAAGACAGCACTTTAATCGGATTCATTGTCTATCTGGATGACCATTTTTTTACTGAAGAAACCCTGAATTCTTTACCTAACTTGTCAACTCTGCATGGTGCTCAGACAGAACAACCAGTTATGTAATGACAATTAGCAAAAAAACACATTATAATCACAATGATCCGGCTACCAAAGGTAGCCGGGCACCCTATTCCACCAAGGTGTGTTTAAAGATGGTGTTTGATAAATGGATGAACTGAAGACGTCACTCACTGCTTTCCACACTGGATCCATTTCTCACCATCTTCCCCACAGTTCCCTTTCTCAGATCCTTCTGTGTTCAACTTCTCATAGCAGAACTTCTCCGACCCCCCAGATTCTACCCAGATATATAAAACGGATAAAGAGTCAGGGGAGAGGGAGAGAAAATACATGTTTGTATGTGTATGTTTGTGAACTCTGTATGCAACAAGAGAGAGGATTTCGAAAAGAATATTGTCATTATGATGTATTTATCATTGCGGTTAAGATTTAGACTTTGTCTTGTATTTCGGGGGGCTGTATTTCATATTATGCAAGGTACTGTAATACATTATGAAAGAAAAAATGAAGATCTATGAGTATTGTCATCACTCACTCGGACCCCACACATATTTGCATTGGTTTTCTCTGGTCTTACACTCTCCACTATAGCAGCGTCCCTGTGTGCGAATAAAATAATAATTTAACAAAAGCCAATACTGATTTTTCTTATTTTTATAAAATGCCACAGATATATTAATCAACAATTGAAATACAACCTACTTATAAACATTTAAGATAATATAATGAAATTATTTTTACTTGCTATAGCTCTACATACCTGGTCAAGATGGCACACTGAGCCATCCTGTTTGTGGAGGTTGGGAGGGCACTGTAGATAGAAAGACACATACGTTTCAGTGAATATCCTTTGCTGGCTTAAGGGATAAAACTGAAAAATGGAATGTGAATAAGCCATATTAACACTACATCAGAAGTGGATGATTAGAACTTCATCCTGTGTATGAATAAGTAAAGCATATTTCCTCTCTTACAATGGTGCAATGGTACAAAAGAAAACAGCACTGAATGTGGCATGCCTGTCTCTAACCTGCCCAGAGTCTCCAGAGCAGGTCTCTGAAATATCACAATCATTCACTGCATAGCGGCAGTTGAAGCCTCTTGGGTAAAACTGTAAAAGAGAGTGAAGGAACATTCAACGACAGATAGCATTGTTAGATAAATGCATCCTACTAATTAAAATGTTCTTTTCAACACCAGACAATGACACAGATAGAGAAGACAATTAATCTTCCCTAAACAATGAAGAATCAATTTTATGATGATACGAGTCTGTTAAGCACACTCACAAGACAGGTGGTGTTGCAACAAGGCCCATCACTACAGTGTGCACCATTTGATAAAGAACACTTCTTGCAGCATTCCTTATAGCATTCCTACAATACACACAAAAAAGATGAAGACCATAAACAAGGGTGTTTCATATCTGGATAACAATAAAACCCTACTTGTATCTGAAAAAACAACAAATTTCCCCACAATCGCAAAGCAATGACTCACAGCTCTTATACCGCAGTCACACTCCTCTCCCACCTCCACATAGCCATTTCCACACTCTGTTGGCTCAAACAGCTGCAAAAGGAAAAAAGCTATATCACATACAGTATTAAATCCTCATGATTCAATAAAGAAATGCAGAACATCCAACTGTAAAGAGCGGCTCATTTCTTTGGGATTCCCAATTTCTATTCCTAAGCTCATGTCTTTTGATTATTGAAAACATTTTATTGTGGAGCTCTTGAGCAGAGCCCCATAGCCATAGAACAGGATTTGAATGGCTGTCCCGTGTCCATACCCCTACAAGAATCCCAATAAAGCTGACTCATCACCAATTTAAAAAAGACAGATTTATTACTATTGATGGAACTAAATCCCAAAAAATAGAGGCTCATACCACTGCTCAGATTTGCACCCGATAAAAGACACACAATTTAACATTTATCTCAGTTAGGTAGATAAACTTTTACTGATCAAAACACCTAACATTAAAGGTAACACAACATGAACTTGTTAAACAGATAATTGAACTATCAAGACAGATGA
>JBCNYG010000012.1:28855383-28874204 GCA_039654305.1 Porochilus rendahli | reverse complement strand
CTGAACATTTACTGTGGCATCAGCAGTTATATATTCAGATTATTCTTAGCACATAAGAGTAAACATGCTGTATATACTAGAAGAACGCATTGTGGCTATGATAAGCATGAAGTCTCCTTCCTTCCTTCCCCACTTAGGACACTTTGCTGTTTCTTGTACTGTCCCCAGTGTCCACACACAGGACGTCCTTGCCCTGAACCTGACCAAAAATAAAACTACACATGGCACACATGCGCGTGCACGCGCGTGCACGTGCCCACAGTTTAGTAAGCCACTTAAACAAGTCGTGACTGTAAAAGTGACAGTAAAGCACTTTTAGTTTAGGTAAAGGTACGTACCGCGCGCTGCTGGCGTTACAGCCGACTGCAAGCTGGAAACGAGGATGCCCACGAGCAAAATGGAGAGAAGCGTCAGATGCATGATTCATAGTTGTTGGTATGAATAGTGTTATGTCAGCGCGGGCATGCAGCGTGTAGCCATCAGTGTCATTAGTGTGAGCAGGTCTACATGGTCCCTGCGGCGAGATGAAACGCAGCGCAGTGCGAGGCGGTGGCCAGCTGCATGCAAGTACTGCTGCTCTATGAGCATGGTCGAGCTCATGAGGGCACTGACTGCGCCACACTTGCGCAGAATGTGCGTCTCATTTGTAGTCTACTGATCCTTTGATCAAAGATTGTGATTTAAAGCGGCAGTAGGTAACTTTTTCGTTTTTCAAAATAACTTATTGGGTCAGTGCGAGGGGAAAAATAAAACACTCAAAAGGCCATGTCCTTTAGGAGTGAAATGGTTTATATTCTTCCCAATAAATCCTCCTCCCAATCAAAAAATTAATCAGTAACTCGATAAAGTATCACCTCTGCATAACCATAACATTCGAATGATTTTTTTCAAAACTGCAACTGCAATCATTCATTTATTCACCGTCAATACCACTAATCCATACCACCTGTCCATTGCAGGGCCGACACAGACAAACAAGCATTCACATTCACACCTAGGGGCAATCTGGAATAGCCAATTAGCCTGATGTATATGTCTGGACTGTGGGAGGAAATATAGCACGTTTTATGTAAACTCAGAGAATAAATGAATAAACAAATAAACAAATGCATTTATTAGCAGGAATTTAGCAGGTAAGTAGGTAGGCAAATTTTTTTTTTTCAAATTGCTTACACATGTTGATTATTGTGAGAATTTGGTGTTTGAAAAACTATGACATAGACAGATAAAAGTACTTATTATTATGCATTCTGTTTATCTCCCTGACACCTCAACTTAAAATACTGGTCTTCAACCCTGTTCGTGGAGGTATACCTTCCTGTAGATTTCATCTCCAACTAAAATCTAACACACCTCTCTGACCTGTTCAAGAACTTCTTCACAGCAATTATCAGGTACTCAGGTGTGCATGATTAAGGTTGGAGATAAAACCTACAGGAAGGTAGATCTCCAGGAACAGGGTTGGAGACCATTAACTTAAAACAAATTTGACCACAATGAGCTACCTCTAATTCTTGTCCAGTTGACCTATTTTTTCTAGTGACTCTTCTAATCAAAAGAAACAGGGGCAGGCTTGTGAAAGCAATAAAATCAGGGCATATGCAAAGTTCAGACAGAATATACATATGTAGCCTTTGCTGACCACAGGGCTTAAACTCAGGACCTTCTCGCTCTGAGGCAAGAGTGCTAACCACTACACCACCATGAATATAGGGTTTTTTGTTTTTGTTTTTTGTTTTGCGGACATGAAAGCAGAAAGAAGATTGCCCTGTCAGGGAAACTGAATAAGAAATGAAAATGGCTTTAGAAAAACAAATCTGGTTTTAATCTTATTTTCTTTCCAGCATGGATAAAATGTCACTAGTAAGCTGTCTACAGAATTTAAAAAGTGCCAAGCAATCCCACAAAAATGCAGGAAGGTCCCTAACACCCTTTGGGTGTACAGATGAGTCAGGAGAGGGAAATATTTGTGATATGTAAAAGCACATCTGGAAACACTTTGACGGTGTTTAAACAAAGCCTGTGTAGCAGCTTTAACTGAAGTATCCGGATGTTAACTAATGTTCAATTCAAGTGTTTGATGTCTGTAATGACACAAACTCTAAACATTTGTTTGTTTGTTTATCCATTTTAATTAGCTTTATCCAGGAGTTGTGTGTGGAGCCGGTGGCATAGTGGTTAGGGTGCTGGGCTTATGATCAGAAGGTCATAGGTTTGAATCCCTGTTGGACCCGCACCGTGCTGGACCCCTGGGCTAGATCTTAAACACAAGTGTTCCTATGTCCACCCAGCAGTATAAATGGGTACCATTAAAAATACTGGGAAGGTAACCTGTGATGGACTAGCATCCCATCCAGGAGGTGTCGAGCTCCTAGTCGCTTCACGCTACAGAAACCGGGGATAAGCACCGGTCTGTTGAGCCACTAGGCTTGAGTGTAAAAGCCCATCAGACTTACCTTACCTTACTTATCCTGGGGTTGTGAAGGCTCCAGGCCCACCTAAGAAATATTGAATATGAAGCAGAGCTCTGCTGCCTGCTCTCACTCTGCTTAATCCTTTTAGAGCTGAGGGGAAGCCAGAGCCTATCTCAGCTGACACTGGTCAAGGGAAGAATACACCCTGAACAGCTTGACAGACCATCGCAGGCAACACACACATACAGGTAATCTGGAACAACCATGTAGCTTAATGTGCATGTCTATAGACTGTGGAAGGAAACTGGGTACCTGTAGGAAACCCACACAAATACAAGGAAAACATGAAAACTCCATACACAAACAGCCTTGCCGAGCCCAGTACTCAAACTCAGGACCTAATTGCTGTGAGGTGGAAGTGCTAACCACTACACCACTACCATTACTTTTGCATTCACTGAAGCCCTAATGCTACTTTATACACCCTGCAGGTAGGTGGGGATATATAACAAAACTAGTTGATTATTTTCTTCAGAAGTAGAAGGCTACACAGCAGTGGTAGTGGGTATTTATTAGGGAGATGGTCTCTGTCTATTAAGAATATTTATTATGTACCTGAGGCCTAAGACAGGGAGGAGAACCGGGCAGCAAACCCAGTTATTTGGGCTAAAGGAAATCTCCTTCTTGCAATCTGGTCATTGCATTTCTATGTGTCCAGTTTCTGTTCATAGCACCTAATCTTTACAAACAAGATTTTTTGGCTGTATGTATTTAACAACAAGAAAAATGGAGTACATAGCAACAGTAAACCTTGTAATCTTTGAATTAATGGAAAGTAATGCAATACATTAGTATATAGTTTTTTAGTATGTTAGTATAGTATTAATACAATAATGGAGCCGTACTAATCAATGATCGATAAAACACACTTATCAACATTCATTGGACAAAAAACCCATTATTATTGTTAATCCATTTAAGATAATATGTTAATAAGATAATAACATTAAATGTTTTTTCATAAATCTGTAGCGCATGTTCGAAAATGCATGTATACATGTGTGAAGACAAAAACCAAACTTTAACGACATTTCCTGAAAAGTTTTGGACATATGGGGTTTCTGACTGACTTTTTATTTTTTATTTTTTCTAATTTATATGTCTCACCAAGTTTGATTCCAGTTATACTTTTTTCTAATGCATGTATGCTGTAATTGATTGAAGCATTAAAGAATTATTTTGTTCAATATTTTGTTTAATTTTATTTTAATGTTCTTACATCAAACAAATCAGTAAACTATATAACATTAATTACATTCATATTTCTATCACTTCTTCTTAATGGCACAATATGAAGCCATACTGTGTGATGAGCCTGTGTGTGTGGACCGAAGGTTAGCCAGGCTGGAACAATATTAATTTAACACTTATACACCAAAACACACGCACGCACACACACGTTAGGTAAAATTCCAACCAGGGTCAAGTTCCTTCCACTGAACTCTGACCACATATTTAATAAAAATTAAATAATACACAGGGGTAGAATTTAACAAAACTAAGCAAAAAACAAGTCACTGCTTCTGCATGCACAGCCATCTTGGTGAATCAAGAAATATTTTTAATCACCACCAGGAATGACTAACCTCTGAACCAAGATGAATGTATCAGGGCTGTGCTGGGAAGTCTTGGTCCTTTACATATATACTTCTCTTTAGACAGATGACTATATTGGATAGCTGAATATATACACTGGATTAATTCCCCACTGTTCTGCAAATGGCACTCCGATGTACGTCAGGCCCACTACAAGTCTGTCTCCTACACCATTCCCTGCATGCATCAGGGATATAAAATTAAGGTTCGACTTTATTTCTTCAATTAATTTAAAAAAATTATATTTTCCCAAATCCTCAGAAATCTTCACTGATAATAATACTTCACTGAGAGTAAACTCAACATTACATTAATTTTAATCCCCTCAAATGGACCACATATGAGGTTATAAAGTATTTTTCCTGGCAGCTTCCTTTCTTATGACCAGCTCAGTGCTTAACAATGTCAGAAGGATGTCTTATATAATTGCATGCTTCAATAAACTCCATCTCATTACTCAGTTTCGGTAGTTCTGTTAGAACAATATGCAAAGCATTCAGCAAATGTTACACCTTGTTTCTATCAGTTACACAAGCTGTATAAGTTATCTGAAGATTGACTGTGAGAAAATGAGACCACCAGATGAAAATGAACTGGGCCACTAGGGCCTACCATAAATGGTTGTATGCGTCTTGGCCCTACAATGGCTTGGTGAGCCGTTCAGGGTGTACCCCGCCTTCACCCAGAATTGGCTGAGATGGTCGCCAGCCTCCCCACGACCCTAATTTGGATTAAGCAGCTTAGAAAATGAATGAATGAATAAATAATAATAATAGTGTTGTAATAATAATAATAACAATAATAACAATAATATTTATGGATTTTACTGTAGTTTCTGAGCTTAAACTTGAGATTGGGTTCCCTCCTTGTCAGTATTCCTCTCTTCATTGCTCTGCAGCTGCAGTGTGTGACGTGTCGCATTGCATTGCTGCCTGGACTGAATTAGGAGCTGCGCACTAGACTCTCTCAGGCACCGCTAGGACTCAGAGCGCATTGTAATCCAAGCATTACTACATTTCACACATCAGCAAAAAAGCGCAAGGGCGAGATTTCCAACACTTCTAGGCTTGCGGCTGCCTGCGCGACCTGATGGTGGACGAGTGGAAAGGTAAGAGAGTGCTGTTTGTATGATTCGAGCTTTTCCCCCGAAATATGTCCGAGAGTAGTGCTCGCTGTGACGGATCGGTTTGTACCGGGATAACGGGCTTTTCACACGCCTCACAGTCACTTTTCTACTGAAATCAAACGGCCGTAGCAAGAACGGAGTTATTACAGCATATAACTTGCTATGTGTTACAAATTATGCATATGTTGTGTTTGTAAGGCCAGGCACCACACCCTCAAACTTTTTCTCCTATTCCCCTTGTGAGAATCAGATAACCTGTTGAGCAATGCAAGATTTTTATCATACTTTCTTTCCAAAATAAATGACTGTATGCATATCATATCCACAGACATATTTAGGAATCATACACAATAAATATACACCAGTGCTCCCCATGCTTGTATGGGTTTCCTCTGGGTACTCTGGTTTCGTCCCACAGTCCAAAGAGATACATATTAGATTAATTGTCCGTTCCAAATCGCCCGTCGGTGTGAGAGTAAATGGTTGTGTTTTTGTTGGCCCTGTGATGGACTGGTGAGCTGTTCAGCATGTACCCCTCCTTCATCCAGAGTAGTCTGACATAGGCTCCAGGCTCCAGCTGACACTAGTAAGATTATTCAGATCAGAAAATGTTCATTAGTCAGTTCACATTTTGCATAAAATTTTTTTAAAAAAGCCAACACTGCCTACTGTATTGACAGCAAGAACAACAACAAAACCATGTGTCTACCAGGTCTACCATTAGGCATATAAATGGATGTGTGAAAATTATTATTAATATTATTACAACATCTAAGGATATTTATGTTATAATTACGTAATATTGTGTTATGGAAGGTGCTCAACTTGCTATGTTATTTTTGGTGACATTTAGTCATGTGAAGTGAACACTAAACACTAAATGTTGCATGTGAGGAGTAAATGGGATTGTAATAAAAACATACTTATACCAGCAATGGATTCTTTTTATACTGTGCACCAATTAAAGTAATCCATTAAAAAAGAATATCTATGAACATAAAAATTAGATTAATTACTACTTAAATATTAATATCCACCTATGACTCTCCACCTTAATGATCTAAGGTGGTCTTTGCTTAATTTGAAACTCAATATTACAAGTTTTCACCACACTGTGTTATTGTTTCAAGTGCAATTATATTTTATGTTGCTGGTCCATCTGACATGAGCAGCAAACAACTGTCAGATCAAGTCAGAAGGAAGCAACCCCACCCAAGGAATATAATCAAACACAGTACACAGTTAACACTATTTAGAACAGCTTGAGTTTGATTGTACATTAAAACATGATTGTACACATTTACAAAAACCCACACATGCATGAAAGTGTTAAAAATGAATGCTGTATGGTGTTTTTATAAGGGTTAGTCATGACCTAGGCAGGGAGAAATATTGACTATGTGGGTGAGCAGTGGTGGAGATTTTTCCTGACTGTGGGGAGCATGGTGAGCTGACCGACAAAAGCATTCATGAAACTCATAGGAAGCGTGGCTTAATAGGTGGACAGGAAGAGAGGATGTGGGGAATAAAAAGGGTCACTGTGTGTGAATGTTACACTGGTTTACAAGGTGTGAGAGAGGGTGGCTTCTCATGTTTGCTACATTGTTCTCTCTCTCTCGCTGTCTGTCACAGGGTTTACTCAGTGACTGAGGCTGTTTTTGTGGCCTTAACACCCAGGCAGGAGAGCCAATCAGGACTCAGGAGAGGACCAGAACAGTGGATTCGTGCAGAACTGTTGAGCTACTTCACACAGTAAGTTCGGAGATCTGTCTGAACTTTGGAGTTACAAGTTTGCTAATGTTTAAAGAATGTTTTGAAATGTTAGATTATTTTTGCTGAAATTATAGCAGCATTGCTATGAAAACATTTGTAACTTTTTTCTTCACAGCAACTCTCATATAATCTCTTCCCTACAATGATGGGCCTGGAGGAAACTGATTATGAGAATATCTCTTATGAATATATGGAGTATGGGGACTTTGAGGAGATAAAAGGAGAGCCCTACATCCAGAGGGAGACTCTGCATATTATTT
This sequence comes from Porochilus rendahli, assembly GCA_039654305.1. Taxonomy (NCBI): domain Eukaryota; kingdom Metazoa; phylum Chordata; class Actinopteri; order Siluriformes; family Plotosidae; genus Porochilus; species Porochilus rendahli. Next base: position 28,866,975 of record JBCNYG010000012.1, on the reverse strand, counting down.
CTGTGGTCATCTACTCTTTAGCATTCACTCTTGGTGTAATAGGGAATGGCATTGTTATCTGGGTCACTGCTTTCAAAATCAAAAGGACAGTTAACAGTGTGTGGCTTCAGAACCTTGCTATTGCTGATTTTGTGTTCGTTCTTTTTCTACCTTTCTCCATTGATTATGTGCTGCGTGACTTCAACTGGATGTTTGGCTGGGTAATGTGCAAGCTGAACTCTTATGTGTGTACAGTGAACATGTACGCTAGCGTGCTGTTTCTCACTGTGCTCAGTCTAGACCGCTACATTTCTCTTGTGCACCTTAGTTGGTACCAAAGGTTCCGTACGGTGAAAAGGGCCTGGGGTATTTGTGCATTGACATGGGTTGTGTCCAGCCTCCTAAGCTGTCCAAATCTAATATATAGAGATACACTACAGTATCACAGAAAGGTTGTGTGCTTCAACAACTTCCACGATGATGAACATGGCAGAAAGGTGCGCCACATTTCTATGGTGATTCTTCGCACCTTAGTTGGCTTTCTCCTCCCTTTCCTTACTGTCACCGTGACTGCCATTCTATTGGCTACAAAGATGAAGCAGTCCGGCAATGTACGTTTCTCTAGCTTCTCCAAAATGATCTCAGCAGTAATCGTGGCTTTCTTCCTGTGCTGGGCGCCGTTCCACACCTTCAGCCTTATGGAGCTCAGTATGCACCATTCACTCTCGCTGGATCATGTCCTGGCTGTGGGCTTCCCTTTGGCCACCAGCCTGGCTTTCTTCAACAGCTGCATCAACCCCATCTTCTATGGGCTGTTCAGTAAGAATGTGCGTGCGATTCTCAAGGGTTCCTGCGTAAGCCTCACTAAGAACTCACTGAGAGAGCTCAGCCACAACTTTTCTGCCACTGAGACAGTTTCACTTCCACCCAGCTGCCCACCTGAAGAACCCTCTGCCTACACTAGCGTCTGAAGAACACACTCTGTAAGCAACATTTGTAAAAAGATTTGTATTTTATGTAAGCACATGCTTTAGAAATCTGATCAAAAATATGAATTTTATATGCAATATATTTTTGGACAAGTAACTCATGAACAACCTAAAACTTAAAAAAACCTAAAACGTCTCCCTGATTTCATACAAGACTAACACCACAGTGTTTTTATAATTTGCCTTCTTTAAAGCTGGTCTTGCTTGGGTGCCAGAGTAAAATAACTTTTACTCGGGCACCCAATATTTTTTTAATTTTCCAGAAATTCCAGAAATTTTTTAATTTTCCAGAATGGAAAGCATGAGAAAGTTTTGAACCAACCACATCTCTTAGACTTGGTGAAAGTAGAAATCAAAAATCTGCTCCATAATCGGACTTGCCAAGGCCCTGTCACCCTCAAAATTCAAACAAGCACAATACAAGAAAGAACTGTTCGGATTCATATATATGTGTGTGTGTGTGTGTGTGTGTGTGTGTGTGTGTGTGTGTGTGTGTGTGTGTGTGTGTACCAAAATATATGTATTTTTAAATGTTCATGATTTTTTTGACTTGACAATAATGACAGCATGGTTTCTTCTTCATATACACTTGGTTAATATTGTCTTTAAAAGGATTTTATGTTACTCCCCACATGCTGTATCTTACTTTTGCCTATCAGGATAGATGTGGTTCATGACAAACAGATAGTGTTGCATGTTTTTGTCTCTTGACTGAACAATTATTTTCAATCATGGTATTGTTGATGATTGATCTTTACATTCCTAATACATGGTTGTAAGAAATTTAATAATATGTATTGTTACAGCTACACAGCATATTGCTCACACATCCCATGTGAACCACATGCTTTATATATTTGTAAAGAAAAGGGAACAATTCATACTGTTTTTGCTAAATATTTGTACACTGGAGAGAGCTGTGAGAGTGGATTTACGGGGCAGAAGGCAAGTAATTTCCTATATTCTGATTATGTAGCTGCTTATTCGCTTTCTAATAATAAATATATTCTAATGACTGTAGCGCATTTATTTGTCTGGAATATTTAAAAGATCATAAAGGGTAATGTATTATAAATGTGGCTGCAGGATAAATAATGTGTCTGCTTTCCAGATTGGCTTCTCTGGTTCTTCTGAATAACACATTTTTTCAATAGTCGTCTTATTTATGTACACAGTCGCCAGAAACCTGACAGATGACTCACAGAAGAATGAAATATTCCAGGTGCTACAAGAGACAAAATAAATAATGAGTGGGCGTAAAACAGACTTATCAAAAAGTATGAAAAAGTATGAAAAATTATGCTTGTACCACGTGCAGCTTTAGTCATTAACATTTATATTAACTTCTTCTTTATCTTTCGGCTTCTCCCTTCAGGAGTCGCCACAGCAAATCATCTTCTTCCATCTGTCCCTGTCTCTTGCATCTTCCTCTTTCACACCAAACATTTATATTAACATTAACATTTAAAGAGAAATTAGGCCTCACAGCAAGAAGGTCCTGGGTTTGAGTCCCGGGCTCGGCGAGGGCATTTCTGAGTGGAGTCTACATTTTCTCTCTGCGCTTGTGTGGGTTTCAAAGACATGCACGTTAGGCTTAGTGTCTGTTTCAAATTGTTCCCAAGTGTGAATGTGAGTGTGAATTGTTGTATGTGCATGTATTGACCCCGCCTTCGCCCAGAGTAGGCTGAGACAGCCTTCAGCCTAGTGACCCTAGTAGGTTTATGCAATTTGCCAAATGATTGAAAGAAGAAAAGCCTTTTGCACTATTCTTTAGGCTTAATCCAGTTACTTCTGCATGCATATCAGAAAGATGTACACTCGTTATGCACATTACATCAGAATGGAGGAAAGTAGGACTCCAGTGACTTTAACTTAATGGCTGCTTGTACGAGAAGGGTTGCTTTGAGCATTTTAAAAATAGCCATTTTATAGAAAGTTGTATTCCCTCATCCAGGATGCCTCAAGTACACAGAGGACAAAAGCCATCCCCCATACAGTTTTGGACAATCAACATTTTATTAGCCACCCTACACACCGGTTTAGGTCATAGGGAGCGCCTAAAATTTCAGAAAGCTATCATGCATATGAGCCGACAAATGGTCCGAACAAACTTTATATGTTCAAAGTCACTGTGCCAAAGTCAAAGGTCACATATGCAAATTAGCCACCACACGCAGAGTTTTAGGTCATAGGGAGTGCCTATGCAAAAGTTCAGAAAGCTGGCCCGTGCATGAGCCGAGTAATGGCCCGGACAAAGTTAGTATCAAGATGCCCAGCTGCCAAGCCACCAAAAATACTCTTCCAGCCATAACCAGCTGAGGAGTAAAAACTTCTGGTCTCTTTAGAGGTTCATACGCAACAGTCTCTAGAGTTGTTGCAAAAATAAATTAATAAATAAATCAAAACTGAGTGAGCTATGGTTCTGTGGATAGTAACATCAAAGTTGATAAGTGACATCAAAGGAAAAGGGCCAGATTTAAGTTCAAGTTTTAAGTTGCCAGGAAGGATAAAGTAACTGTGGTGACCAGATCATCTCAGACTGCACTAAATAGCACACCTTGAGGTCGAAATGCTACAAAAGCAAAGCCAAGAACAGAAATCTGAGGAGATAATGAGCACAGACTCAAACTGGACAGTTAAAGAATGCCTTTGTTATCTCATTATCAGCAAGGTATTTCAGCCTGCAGAACCTCTAAAACACTACAAAGTGGGTTTTTTTTAATCACCAACCTGTGTATACTTTAGAGACTATTGGGAAAAATTCCAAGATCATTCATTTTATATGATTTTCTGAACTGCTTTATACTTTATTCAGGTCATGGGGAGGATGGAGTCCATTCCAGCTGACTTCAGGCAAAGCAAGGTACACCCTGAACAGCATAGCAGACCGTTGCAGGCCCAACACACAACCATTCACACTCACATTCATACCTAGGGGCAATCAGGAATATCCATTTTGCCTAATGTGCATGTCTTTGGACTGTCGGAGGAAACTGGAGAACCTGGAGGAAACCCACACAAATTCCTCGTTGGGAATGGGTTCGAACCCATGACCTTTTTATTGGTTTTTTTTCTGAAATACTCAGATGACACCAACAACCATGTCATGATTAAACATTGACAATTATTTGCATTATACAGGTGATCAAGTATAAGTCAGTGTATGTCAGTCAGAGCTTTAAGAGTTAAACTATAAATGCTGCCCATTTGCTCTTTCAGGTCCAGCTGAAACGTGCTTCATGTTCCTCTGCACATGGAAGATGGAGTTTGCACAGACTCTGAAAAAAGAGCTGTTTAAGTTGTGATTAATGGATTCTAGTTTCTGAATGGGTTCTATTTAAATAATTTTCAGAAAAAAACTCTATGCTGTGGGGTTCTATCTAGAACATTTTCATGTTCCACAGAGGGTCACAAGAACAACATATGGAGGTCCGTGACTTCACATGTATGTTCTAGGCTGCAACACGTTGGTCTGTGTTCATTCTAATACATAAATTATATCTGAATAAAACAATACTTTGCTTAGGCCTGGTGGCATTAACAATCAGCAAAATTAAAGTGCAGTAAAGTACAGGTAATAAAACGTAGTTGGATATCATGCTGGCCTGTCAGCAGGAAACACCCAAGCCAGAGTGTTCTTCCTGAAACAGGATGACAAGATTTTTATTATCTATCATGGTCAGTACCTCACTTGTAAAAATACACTTTTCACATGCAATGTTACTAACAAAAAAAAACGCACCGCAATGTAATGGAAACACACACAAGGACAGACACTTCACAAGAGAAAAATAATTACACATGCAAGTGGCTAGGAGAGAAAAAGAGTATGAGAATCAGACGAGCTAGAGAAGCGATGTGCACTGGGAATAACTTTGATGGATGCACTAAAAGGAAGTGTGGGTGGTTTCTTCTCTTAGGTGGGTGGGAGCAGGATGTTTCACAGTACAAAGACAGACTGTAATGATTAATATGGGAGTGTATCAGAAGTCGATCTCAATGAAAATATTATAGCTGGGTACAAACATAAAAAAGAAAGTCATAACTCTATTAGAAACTGAAGTTCAAGGTTATTTTATTGTGAAACAGTAAGGCATGGGTTTGTACCAAAGACAGATAGATGGTAGCCAGCTGATTTATTTTTCTTTTGCTGTTCATATAATTATGCACTTGTGAAGCTATTTAGCTACAGAAATCTGATCAGTAACTCACAGGAGCTGTGCATGTATATTTGGATTTTTAATTTCAATATATCCTCCTTACCACAGAATGTGTATTTATTGTTCGAAGCCAGCAGTGCAGACAGGCATCTAGAAGGTTTTGCTGTAAAACATGGTACCCGGTTAACAGACATGCTGATGTGCTTAGTGGAGTTTTAAATCACAAATTTGAGAGAGCTGTGACTACTTAAAATGCTCATGTACTAAACCCCATTGGTGACATTAGTCTTTAAGCATCCTACTTAGTACACACTATGTGATTTGGGACCCAGCCTTGAATTATTTCAGAATGGAAGTGTTGCATTCCATCAGATGAATCCAAATGGTGATGTTGTACTGAAATTTAAATATCAGAGAGGGCAAAATCCTTCATGCTGTGGCTTTAATTGTTCAAGTCAACATTTTTATTTTTGTCCTAATCATTTCATAGCATTTTCCTAAGACATTTGTGTGCACATTGCATAATTACACCACCATTATTATGATTTATTTATTTATTTATGTACATCATCGCCTGCAAGAGGCTCACCCACAGAAAAACAGCCTCTGATACAGTACTTTTAGTTTGACAAAAACTACAAGGTCATGTTTACACATACAACTAAATTGTGTAAATATTTTGATCAAATATCATTATTAAAGTATTACAGGCCACATTTTTAACCATCAGGTTATTGCATTTCCCCCAGTTGGTTGAAGACATAATTGATGTTAAAAGCTCTTAACATGACAGGTGTGCTTTTAGTTTCATAACCTTGGTCAACTGTCCACATCTTCTTCAGGGGCTTGCAAGATGAGCAAATTTTCACCTCCCACTGAGTATTTGGACACTCACTAAAACACCATATCACATTTATTCTTTTAAAAAAACTGTTTGTTTTACATGGAAATATGATTAAATTTGCTATAAAAATACTTTTGGGGGTGGTCAATATATTTTCTGTGTCAAAAAAAATTTAAAATACTTTGTAATTTGTTCTTTGTTTCCAAAATTTCAGTATCAAGAGCAACCTAACCCTGCAAATAGAGTAATTTTACTGTGGATTCTGACAGCGTGGGTCCTGTTCTGTTAGTATGCATAGTTTCAGCCCTATAGAGTAATTATTAGGGGAGTTACAAGTCTTCAAAAATAGCAAAAATGGTAAATCTAATATCAACAATGGAGTCTGACCGTGTTTGTTTTTTACAAAATATGACAATAACATAAATAAAATGTTTTTAATTATGACAAATAATAACTTAATAAATAACACAATAACAAATGGTCAGGTCAGTAAATCCAATAAAATAGTTTATTATTTTTTATATAGTTTTAAACAGTGAATATCATTATTTGTGTGATATATGGAGGGAACATATGCATTTGGTTTGTGTGCTTCAGAGTAAAGATTTGAAGTTGAGAAGTTTGACAGGAAACGGGGAGAAGCTCGCAGCCCTCGTGTCTTTGGGGGAAAGTGCCGCCGGTCAGTAAAGAGCGGAGCTGTTCTGTTATGCAGTGACTAACACACACACACACACACACACACACACACACACAACTTAGCTCGACATCAGGGAGGACCTGCAGTCAGCCTGACAAAATGCTTTACAGAACACACTCAAACTTTCTTCTTACCGGACATTCCAGGACATCCTCTGCCCCACAAACCTGTGACGGTTTAGTGAAATGGAAGTACATAATGATTCGGCATTTCGCCTGTAGTTAATACCGAGCCCAACTTCAAACATGGTAGAAGAGGTTGTTGTCGAGCTTTACGGTGTTGTCATGTCCCCGCAGTGCCGATAGTAGTGCTGTGAGGAGTCTACCGAGGACTGAACTTAAAAAAAACAGCAGCCTAGCACTTCCAATGTTAGCCGAGGGTAATATACACTTTAATGCACCATTACTCTATTTTTATTGGCGTACGGCTTCAAAAAGGACTATTTTCCGTAGTATATCGAGCACTGATGTATAATTGTTCCAGCTGATTATATTAGGCATTTCCACGGTGTACCCGGAGTGAATACTCCGTAGAGCCTGTACTAATTTAAGGTAAGCCTAACTATCGCACAGCCGGCTACTCTATTTCTGACGCCGCGGCTTTTCAGCACTCTGATGTGGTATGCTTTCCACGCAAGGCTCGGGGATTTCGAGCTCCCTCTGGGCCTCTGTTTTCATTCTCCTTCTATTTAATATGTGCATCCATATTAACCATTTAAATATTTAGTCCAAACATTTAATTGTTTTATCCTGGCACAAGTACACGCACTTCTTTATCTTGTTACCCTGTGTTAATGTATGTTGTTTTTAAAAGTAACGTTAGCTAGCATGCTGCAGAATCGGCTAGCCTTAGCAAGGTTTGTTTTCGTGGGCCTGTTTGAAGAGGCCTGTGCGCCAGCCTTCAGCTTAATTAACAAAATATTTGTGATTAATGAACACAATTTGTATTATTTTGTCAGAAATTAATACAACAAATATGTATAAAATAGTATATTTTCATGTAGCCGCTTAAAAATAGGAAAATAAGCTGGAAGTGTGTAAATGTGTCTGCGTTTCCTGGATACGGCGGCTTTGTTTTTAGCATTGTTAGCTAGTTATCCAGCTAATGCTGTGTGTATTTTAATATATATCGGCTAAGCTAACTAGTGCTCTCCGGGAAATGTATCTAGCTACTGGCTAACGCTAGTTGTATTAGATTCTTAGATATAGATCAAAACTGTCTATGAAATTTGTCATGTCGCTTTTAATGTTCGCCTCCGGTAGTTTATATTGACACATGGTTAGCTGGTTAATATCACGTCAAATCTAACGTTAAATTAAAATTGTACTTTACACGAGTATGTAACTGAACTGACGGTGGCTATCAAGCTGTAAGTCAATGAGCTATATTAGCCTGGTGGCAAAATAAAACCTGTTAGTTTAAAAACATATCTGTCGTTAAACTACCTGTGTTTGTTTAAGTCTGTATTTATGTTGTATGAAGGTTAACTAACAGGCTCCGGTTCCACACCGCTGTTGGCTCCCGTGTTATTTCACAGCTGTTCTGTTATGGTCCAGAACCTAGTCGTAATTTGATCTGGTGGTTAAGATGCATGACTTTTACTCATGTGTATGAGAAACCACAACTGAAAGTTCAATAGGCAAGCCAGACTTTAACCACTGCGCTTCTTTTTCCATTTGGTTTTGTTCATCATAATATCAAGTTAAACCGATACCAGTTCACTGTTATTTGAATGCATATTGTTTGTCATAATGTAGTTCTGTACACTTGATGGTTATTGAGTTTGCTCGAAGCCCGCATGTTTCCCAGCCGCACTGTCTCTACTTCAGTGATGTCAGTGTATTTACACTGATAAGTGATAGACCTGTTTGACTTGTGCCTCTCTCAGTTCTGTTCACTCCCATGTGTAAAAGAGCTGCATCTGGCCAATGTTTGCAAATTGATACCTCATCAGGGAGGAGTACACCCTGAACAGCTCACTAGACCATCGCAGGACCAACTCACACCATAGGGGCAATTTGGCACAGCCATTTAGCCTAATGTGCGTGTGTTTGGACTGTAGGAGGAAATTGGAGAACATGGAAAAAACCCACGCAGGCACTGAGAGAACAAGCAAACTCCATACAGAAACACCCAAGCCTGGGACTCAAACCGAGGACCTTCTTGCTGTAAGGTGGACGTGCTAACCACTACGCCATCCATGTAATCAGATACTGTGTAAAGAAAGAGTTTTCTTTCAGTTCAGCATGTAGCTCAGATCCACGTTCAAGAATAAAGGCTGAAAGGTCTCTCTATGTTCTCAGTTCTCTTTTTTTTTGGATACAGAATGAGTGGACAAAGGAATAATGATATATATGTTATTTTAAATAGACTTTTTTAGTGGACTTTCTGAGTGGAGACCCATAAGCATTGAACATGACTTGGACGGTTGTACCATGTCCATGCCACCACAGAAAACTCAGTAAAGCTGCCGCTTCACCATTAAAAAAAAAGATTTAATACTTAAACGATAACCCAAAAAAGAGGCTAATACACCACTGCTCAGACTTACATTGAATAAAAACACAATCCATCTCCTATAGGCAGACAGAATTTCGCAAAGCTAAACCACACCAAACATTAATGGGTGCACAGAAAAATGGATAAACTAGCAGGGCAGGTGCTACAAATAAATACGGTACTCAGGAATTGAAAGGCGGTGAAAAGAAAACTGTACAATAATTTTTCCTTCTTTGCTCCAGACCGTAATTGGGAAAGGGAGGGGAGACGTATTTATATTTATTTATTTCCTCCAGGGCTGGAGGTGATTCAGCTCTTAAAGAGGTAAAATCTGTACGAGCTCTACTGTCTTCAGGTGCTTAAATCTATAAATTATTTGATGTACAGATTTGAATTTGTGAGCATAAATATGAATTTTTGTATATAGTATGCTTAATGTGCAGATTGTAGTGTGAGCTATATTCTGAATTCTAACTGTCCTGATATTTCTACATACATTCAGCTCATAGTAAAAACATAATAACGTGAATAATATCTTGCACATGAGGAATAATAATTGTATACTTGTTTATCTTTCTTAGACTGAGTATATTCACTTATGTAGCAGACTATCTTTCCATACGTTATTCTAGTACATGATCTACGACTTTTTTTCTGGAAATCCAAACATGACGTGCTTTTTTTCCATTCCTGGTGAAAATCGACCACATTTTACCTTTGAATGTGAATATTAGTAATTCAAACAAATATAGAAAAAATAATTTGATTTGTAACACATAACTAACATACTGTTTTATATGACTGTACTGATGTCAAGTAGAATTTATAGAGTTCAACTTACTCATTGATTTTGTCTTGTCAGCTGATGTTTTTAAGGAATAGAGTCACGTGATGTATGAGGGGAAACACATACACTTCTCGGAGGTGGACAATAAGCCTTTGTGCTCATACAGCCCTAAACTCTGCAAGCAGCGCAGACTCAATGGATACGCCTTCTGTATACGGCATGTTCTAGAGGACAAGACCGCTCCCTTTAAACAGTGTGAATATGTGGCCAAATACAACAGCCAGCGGTGCACCAACCCCATTCCTAAAGCCGAAGACCGCAGGTGAGTCCTTGTCATTTTACTTTTTACCCTCTTGCAATTTATGCACGTCTGACGAGGGCTTCAGATTTGGGAATTGTTGCTTGTCCGAGACTTAAAACATGGGTTTTATGCTGCACTACTTTGACAGTATAATTTCATAATGGTCGTTGTTCTTGGAAAGAATGAGCTGTATTGGTATATTAGTAGCTTCAGCTTGCATGTGCACTCAGAGCTCATGCATCTGTCATGATTTATAAATGTTTTAGTTTGCTTATGTTCCCATGTAGTACATACTGCAACGATTGTTTGCCTCAGACTCTGTGAAAATTCCATCTTGGGAACTATTCTACAGCTTCCATCAGTTCACTCACTTTGGCGAATAAATGTTAATTACTGTAGAATAGCAAATGAACCTAAGTTGGGGAAAGTTACAAAATTGTTCAACACCTTGATGCACTGAAAGCAAGGATGTATTCAATGCGAATGATAAGAGTGGCTTGAAGTTAACACCTGTAGTAATATTTTTTAATTAAGAATTTTCAAATTTATAAAGCAATATTCCTCGTTTTATTGCATCTGTACAGAGCAGTTAAGTGTTTTTCTACAATAGAACAAAAATGAGATTGACGAGGTAATGGCAGCCTTGTATTACTTGTACTGAGTAACTAACTAATAATACTCCATACTGTATAGTGCATTTTCTGTTCTGGGATCAGTAACATCAGTAAAATCAGTCCATATACAGCCATGTGTCCATCTACATATTTAAAGCTTGTCACAGTTTAGTGTGTGTTTGCATATACAAGATGCAATTTGCATTACAGTAACAGTGGGCTGGTGATCATTTCAATCAATAAAATGACAAAAATCAAGCAATCCTCCATGAATCAATGCATAAATAGTAAAATCAAATAAAAAACCTTGAATTGACAATGAAAAGATTGAAAAGATTTATTCTAGAATTTTGATCTTTGGTTTAATACCAGTTAAGAGTACAAAGAGGTAAAACTCGAGAAATTAGAATTTATTTAAGTAATTCAACTTAAAAGGTGAAACTGATATATTATATAGACTCATTACATGCAAAGTGAAATATTTCAAGCCTTTATTTGTAAAAAATTTTGATGGTTATGCCAGCTTATGTAAACCCCTAAATCCAAAATCTATGAATATTTATATATATTACATGAATATTACATGAAATCAATAAAAAAGATTTGTCAGCTGACTGAAAAGTATAATCGTATTATACCTATATACATTCATTCATTCAATCATTTTCTGAACCGCTTATTCCTAATTAGGGTCGCGGGGAGGCTGGCGCCCATCTCAGCCG
>JBCNYG010000012.1:28837932-28854483 GCA_039654305.1 Porochilus rendahli | reverse complement strand
CCCGAGCTGGGAATCGAACCCAGGACCTTCTTGCTGTGAGGCGGACGTGCTAACCACTACGCCACCGTGCCGCCCCACCTATATACAGAGTATAATCAAATGTATCGCATATGTACACAGTACTTGGTTTGAGCCCCTTTTGCATGAATTCCTGCCTCAATGCATCATGGAATGGATGCTATCAGCCTGTGGCACTGCTGAGGTGCTATGGAAGACCAGGATGGTTCAGTTGTGGCCTTCAGCTCTTCTGCATTGTTTGGTCTCATGTCTGTCATCTTTCCCCTGGCAATGACCTTTAGATTCTCTATGGGGTTCAGGTCAGGCAAATTTGTTGGCCAATCTACCACAGTAATCCCACAGTCCAAATGAGATGCAAAATTTGCTTTCATCAGAAAAGAGGACTTTGGACCACTGAGCAACAGACCAGTTCTTTTTTCTTGACCCCAGGTAAGACGCTTCTGACATTGATGGATGTTCAGGAGCAGTTTCACAAGAGGAATAAACATTTGAAGCCCATGTCCAGGATCCTCCACACTTTTGAATGGCCTTTTCCTGACAATCCTCTCCAGGCTATGGTCATCCCTGCTGCTTGTGCACCTTTTTCTTCCACACTTTTCCCTTCAACCTAACTTTCTGTTAATATGCTTTGATACAGCACTTTGATAACATTCAGCTTCTTTACAAATTACCTTTACAGGCTTTCCCTCCTTGTGGAGGGGGTCAGTGATGGTTTTCTGCACAAAAGTCAGGTCAGCAGTCCTCCCCATGATTTGTGAATTCTACTGAACCAGACTATTTAAAGAGACCATTTAAAGGCTCAGGAACCCTTTGCAGGTGTTTTGGATTAATTAGCTGATTGGAGTGTGACACTTTGAGCCGACAGTATTGAAGCTTTTCACAATATTCACATTTTCTGAGACTTTCGATTTGGGGTTTTCATTCTAAGCCATAATCATCAAAATTATAACAATTAAAAGCATGAAATATTTCAATTGCATCTAATGAGTCCATATAATATATTAGTACATGATATTAAATTTTTTCGAGTTTCTCCAGCATGATTTAATATTAATACATAGAAAAGTATTTATTATAGAATTTTCAGTATGTATTGTTGCTCAGAATGTACATCAAGAAAGAGGAAAGATGATGCATTGATAATGCACTTATTGATCGATATACCGGTAGTAGTTAATGTTGAATAAAGCATTATTAGTGTTTGATGTTATAATGCTTTCTATTTTAGATACTGTAACAGCCACCTGCAAGTGCTGGGCTTCATCCCCAAGAAGGAGCGTAAGAAAAAGCATGATGCGCTGGATTCTGTAGCGCTGAACATCACCGTGCCCTCCCTAGCTCTCAAAGCCTCCAATGGCTTAGATGGTCTGCCCCCTTCTCCACCCTGTACTCGTCTGCCCCCCCTTACCCTGTCCGACACACACCTGCTCGACCCCTTTGCATTTTACGAGGAGGACGTGAATGGAGTGGAGAGTGCCACACGCAAGAACTCTGTACTTAAGAGGAAACCTGCCAGTCGACTTGTTCTCAGTCAGCAAGGGCCACGCCATGACTCTGACCTTCCTTCACCCACATCGGAGCAGTTGAAACCAGTCACCGTGGCCTGTGCACTGCCCAGATCTCCACACCTACCACCACCAACACCAGCAGCACCTCCTGCACCTCCCTCACCCGCCCAGCATGCTGGCCACACTTCCTACATTCAGCAGGGGGCATCACAGGCTGTGCTGTGTAAGCCAGCACCAGCTCAGAGTGGAACCTCTTTGGTGCCTGCCACACCTCCCTCATTAGGCCAGCAGTACCAGAAAAACTTCTTCACTGCCCCCAGTCACCTGACTGCTGGTGTTCGGGAGTGTCCACAGCACCGCACCATAACTATACGACCCACTGCCTTCACAGCACCTCCTGCCTGCCTGTCAAGGCTACATCATCTTGTGCAGCTTTGTGCACACCGACACAGGGAGCACGGAGATCTCTTCTCTCATCTCGGTATTAATAGCTTTTTACACTCTCAGTTTTTATATTTTACAAGCCTCTTACAAAGAATACCAATAAACTGTAATGTAGACATGCTGCACTGATTTATAGTGACAAGATGAAGACATCGTTTTTAAAAATAGAGGTAAATAGTTTATTTTTAATCATTAATAATCCCTGAAGAGGAGTTAAGTAAGCAGCAGATACAATAAAATGCAAATGCCAACAGGCCACATTAAAACCAGTATTAAAAATTCTATTATAAATAAAACAGGTGTTTATATCACTTTCATGTGAGGTGGTATTTAAATCTCCTTTTGCAGTAAAATGTGTATTAGTGACCCTTTACTAAGCTGTATTACTGTACAATCAGGACTGGACTGGTCTGATGAAAGTGCTGATGAGGATGAAGAAGCAGAAGAGCGAATTCCTTCATTGCCTCAGGTCTGGAGACTGCATGAAGGGAGTCCTCACCACCAGTAAGGAATTCCTTTTTTCCTCCCCTAATGTTTTAGTCATATCCTATTTCCACCTGTCAAGTGTTGCCACTATCACATATGACCATCACCAATTAGGGAGAGGCATAAGCATGCACATTCCCCTCTGTAAGATGTGATGCTGTCACCCGCCATCCGCATGTCACAACATTTGGAGAGAAAGCACTATCCGCCCATTCTGAACAGATGAGCTCACAGATGCCCATGGATTGGACGGTGATCGCTGTGATTGACAGGGAAGCTTATGCCGTCCGTCCCTCCCATGAGAGCTCAGGCAGTTAGCTCCTATGAACTCCCAGTCACACATGGCTGCAGGTTGATAGTCACGTACCTTGTCAATGTGCCACTTGGAAGCCCAATGAATTCTTTTAAAATTGCAAAAACATAGATGTGCATGCTGAAATGATTTCTGCTTGGATATAGCCCATGTCACCTGGCTTGTAAACTAAAATGTATGTCAGTTGTAGCTGCCTCTAAACACAGACCCTCTGGTAAGAAACGGGAGGATTTATTCTACTGTAATTACATCTACCAGTTTGTATTTTCTAGTTGTTGTTTTTTTTGGCCCCAGTTCCACTGATGACTGCAAGGAGCCTCGGCGGTCTCGTCTGGCTCAGCTCTGTACATACCTGCAGGAGCGCTACAAGCACCTGTGTAGGCAAGAGAGAGCTGCAACACGCCACACCAGATACAAATACGCCTTTAGGAAAGCTCTGCTCCATGCAGCCAACAAGGACCCTGACTGCACAGGAGAACTCATCCAGCAGCTTAGCAGAACATCACACACCTCCAGCAGGTATAGAAACTGAAAAAGAGTTTCTGTGTAAGAGTGAAAACAAGATTTAGAGAAGTTGAATGGTAAATGATGTATCCTATTTTCTAGGTGTGTATTACGAAAGGAAATGGAAAAATCTGTGTGTTCTGGTAGAACCAAGGGAGAATCCTGCAACAACCCATCTCTGCCTTTTACACGCCACTGCTTCCAACGTATCCTTCTGCCATCTGCTCACATACACCAATCAACTTTAACAGTAAATACCTGTAACTTTAATAACCACTGGCAGGTGAAGGAAATAACATTTATTAATATTTGACACATGGGATAGAATGATCTGATTGGCTTGCTATCCTGAGATAATAGATTTTACCCACTTGGGACAGTGCCTGAGTTTAAAGCGTTTGCTACAGTTACTCGTACTGAAGTCCTAGAAATTCAACAAAGTGTCCTTCCAAAAATATGTATAAGCTGTGCAAGGAAAAACAAGCCCTTCGTTTAAAGTTTGAATGCTTTTTTGATGGAGCAGATGTAATCATTGTTATGCTTTTGCAATAGAAAAACAAGCCATCAAAATCCTATTTTAGTTTGCCTTCTCCTACATTTCCATATAGTACATGGAATAGTGCATCTCAGAAATGGAATATGTATTGCAAAATTTTAAGATGCACTTTATACTGAAACTATGAATAAGATTAATAAGATATCCTTACTGCTGGATTACTGATCCAAGGGTCGGGGGGTTAAGCCCCACTATCACCGGGTTGTCACTGCTGTGCCCCAGTGAGGCCTACTGGGTTATCAAAGGCCAGCCATGTCTCTCACTGTCTGTGATGAGAGGCATGTGAAAGAACCATTGCTGTTGTTTGTAAAAAGTTGGCCATTGGGGTGCTGTCAGTGTGTTTCTGCCCTGCGATAGCCTGGCGAGCTGTCCAGGGTGTAACCTGCCCTCACCCAGAGTGGGCTGGTTCAGAAAATGAATGGATCGTGAATGAAGATATTCTTACAGAGCATGCATTTAAATATGTACTACAAATTGAAAAAGCATATCTGTGTATGTGTGGTGTACATGTATACTACACACTGGTTACTAGTCCTTGATAGTGTTCCTTTATAGATATCCTTTTGAATCGCTCTCAGCAGCTCTTCTCCAGCTGCACAGCTCGATTTGCTGATGGCCAGCAGTGTTCTGTCCCTGTTTTTGACATCACACATCAAACACCTCTGTGTGATGAACATGCCAAGAAAATGGTAATTACATTTTTTTATGTGCTACTTATTGAGTGTGTGTGGACTTCCTCCCAAAATAAAAGGCATTACGTTGCAGTACAGTAAAGTTATGATTAGGGAATGCAACTTATGTACAATCACGAGCTGTTTTCTCTTTACAAGACCTACTAATTAGCATGGATTATTTATCACTGAAAGTATAGATATTATTATTATTTATGTGCCTAACTTTTCTTTAAATAAAAAGGATACTTTAGCCTTATTAACAGGTGCACTTCAAAAAAAAAATAAAAATCCACTCTCTTTCTTCGTAATTACAGTTATGAATATTACTGTAGATAATATTTTTGGAGCTGTAACAAAACCAACATTAGGAGCTGTCTATTAATATATTAGCAATATTACGATTTGCAAATAATTTTATCAGTACTACAAACACTCTGAGAAAAATGGGTAAAGTAGTGCAACACTGACCTTAACATAAATGAAAGTTTCAAGTATGGATCAATTCATAGGAGAAAAATTCACATGTTCTGGTTTCAGAAATGTTGACAAGGTTTTCATGCTTTATTTATTAGATGTTGAAGAAAGTTTACAAGTACAGTTGATATCAAAATCTTTAGTAAGTCTTGTAATATTAAGGATAATTAAATATGATCAATGGAATTATCAGGCATGTAGCGTTTTCAGTGTTTATGCTGATACAGTAATGTTGAGGCCTGGAGTATAAAGGTCTGTAAGCACCATATTACACAGCATTCTCTAAATATTCTGATTTCCAATTCAAAGATTTCCAGATGTATCATCACTCAGCTGAATTTTATTACATACTTTGGCCTGTGCCAAGTGTTCCTGGGCTGTCATCATGTTGCTTGCATCACTTCAGACCTAGTTAAAACTGCTAATGTTGCTGCTGACGTAATATTTTCCGGGATTCTTTATCGGTGCTATTTTATGCATCGTGGGGTACGAACAGAAGGCATGTAATCTTATATCTGTCTGGGTGCATTTTAGTGTTCCGCTGTTGGATCAATGTTATGCATAGTATAATAGTATAAGTATAGTATGATAGTGGAAATCTTAAAAGCTTTCCTATATAGCCCTCTCTCTCCGAGAAATAGGGACATGACTAACTGAATGTAGTTTGGTCAGAATTGTAATTAAATACTAATACTGTATTCTGAGTAGAATTCTTGGGGTTTTTTTTACTGAACATTTTTATACATTGGTAGTTTGTACAGACTGGATCTGGTTAATGAGGCCATTTTGAATCTGAAATTAGGTCCAGTTAAAGTAGTATAAAAGCAAAGGACAGTGTTTTGCCTCACAAGCATACACTAAAACACGCAAGTGCTCATTAAAGACCTAGTAAAACTAACACACATCCCTTTTATAAGAACCAGTTTGGAGTCAAATAAAACATTTAAATAAGGATCTAATTCAGCAAAATCTTTTACCTCAATACCAGGTACATCACAGACTGGTTATTTGTAACAGAAGTGCATGTTAGTATTATGACCAGCCATGAAACCAGGCGGACTTGAATAAGTAAACAGAATATAGTTCGTTGTTTGCTTCTATTATGAAGGATGGTTTTTGACAGGCTTGCTCTAATGATCCAAGTGTGTGCTTATATATTTCCTACAGGATAATTTCCTCCGTGGGGACAGTAACAGACGGGTGCAGCAGAGACGGCCACGTAAAAAGACCAAACCACCAGCATTGACAAAGAAACACAAGAAAAAGAGGAGGAAAGTAGTGCGACGTCCCCAGAAACCCATTCCTCCTGCTCTACCACAGGGCAACCTGCCCATGCCCCCCACATTGGCACTGCCAACCCACAATACCAGTATCAGGTACAAACATTACATCAGACTCATATCACAGTTCTTTTCCACCCGGATAGAGTGCAGTACAGGACATCCCTCATTATTTCCATTTGCATGTGACCTGTACCAGAACAACATGTGACCTTTCTTGCCTGAGTAACACGATTCTATAGAGATATTAGGCTGATAATAGAAATAGTATGGATAATTGTTTGAGGACACTTTTCACAGAATTGTTATGAGGAATTCTTCATGTCTTGTCAACTTAAAAACATTATCAGTTAAGCTACAAAGCGGAGAGACGTGTGATGCATTCAGATCTGGCTACATAGCCGATAATGCATCAGTACAGCAGTCAGAAATATTGACTTATGTCCTTGTACAGTATCTTCCAGAGCAGTTGTGGTTCTCAAATGATGGAGATCCTCAGGTGATCATAAGCCATGATTATAAAACTTGTATTCATTATTGAGCTTGTATACAGTTACATTTGTCATTTGAATTTAATCTGTTTGATCCTCAGTAACTGACAAAGGCTTATAAATAGTATTGACTGAGACCTAAAGTGTTTGCTACCTAATCATGACTTTAAAACCCTTCAGCTTAAATAAATAACCACAATAACATTTTATAGAAATAGATTCCGTCTGTGTGTGTTATTCCGTGCTAAAGCAACTAAATTTCCAAAATCTTCCCGGGTAACCGTCTTGGATTTGTATGAATCTTATTTAGTACCTCCATATGCGTGATGAACACATGCAAAATAGTAGTGCTTAATTCCTAATAGTTTCACAGAAATAAGTTTTTGAAACACGGGACCTAATTGTTAATTTTTTTCACAATGAAGGCATTTGAGCTAAAGAAAAAAGTTTGGACACGTAGTTTTGCATATAAACATTTTTGAAGTGGCTGAGCATGTGTCAACATTGTCAAGTTCCTGTGTGAAGGTATCACTTTTTTATTTTTTGTTCCATGTTTAGTTTGCTGTAACACTGAGAATCTTCAACTGACGAAAATATTTTTTTTCCTTTATGAAAGTCAGTTACGTATATATGTAAAATTCATAATATGAGCCTTATTCCTTGTATCTTTTTAGTAGGTGTGTCTACTTTTTCAAAAATGACAGTAATTTTTGAACTTTCTCAGTAGTATTTTCAAATGTTGTCGATACCAAATTTCAGGTCCCTACATGTATTTTTTGCCAAGATGTTGCCTTTTGAAAATACAAAAAAGCTCAACTGTATTTCTGTGAAACTATTAGGGATTAAGCAGAACTATTTTCCATGTGTACATCACGCATATGGAGGTACTTGGAACAAAAAAATTCAGCTAAATTGGAGGGAGCATCTGGGTGATACCCCTGTACAAATTATTAGTGTGATAACTTTAAAAACAACGGATAGATGATCATCACATTTTTGGTGTACAGTTCCCTATCAGGGCAAATAGGGTGGGTGTGTATATGGGTCACTTTTTATATATTGGATGTCTGGACCCCCTTGGTCTGTTTTATTTTACATTTAATATGAAAAGGACACAGGTCCTCGACCCGGGTTCTAGTTTTAAAATCATTTTATTGTGCATTAGTGTCAAGTGCAAGAGTGATATGATACACATGTGATCTTTAGTACTTAATCAACTGGCACTTTTTTTTTCTTTCAATATTTAAGATCGTGCCTTTGCTTTTTTTTTTTCTTTAAACATACCCTCTTGTCAGGAGTCCTTCTACACCTGACCTCAGTGCAGATGAACTTCCTGATGACATCACCACTGACATAGCAGACATTCCCAATGATTTGGAGTTGAATCAGGAGGACTTTTCTGATGTGCTGCCCAGATTACCTGATGACCTGCAGGACTTTGACCTGTTCGAGGGTGATTACATGCGTTCACACTTGCTGTTCCAATGTTACATACCCTTAAAAGAAAATTGAGAAGACAAACGAAAGTAACTTGCATCATTTCATGTGACATCACCCCTAGGGGGCACGGTGTCACTTTGCATGTGTGCTATTTAGGATAACATTAGGATGTCAGTTTAGGATGTCAGTTTGTCTTTAATAATGTAGTTGTGTGATGCTGCGTATCTCCATGTCTCTTCTGTAGAGGTGTGAATAACACTATTTGTGTTTAGGTAAGAATGGTGAGCTGCTTCCCACCACAGAAGAGGCAGAGGAGTTAGTTCGTGCACTTCAGGCGATGGGCTCATATCCTGACACATTGGTTTGTTTAAACTCCATGGCTGAACTGGCCCCAGCTGAAGACCATCGCACCATGAGCGTCTTCTCTGGTTCTGGGGTCACGGTGACAGCCATGGGTGATCTCTTAAATGGGCGAATATCATCAGACAACTTCCCAAGTCTGGAGCTGGAGGACAATCTCCTCCATCACTCAGCAGATGAGCATTTCCCCCCATCCCTGTCTCCTCAGCCACCACCAGCCAGTGCCTCCGCACCCGTTGCTGGCTCAAACCGTACTCTGAATGAACGAACGTTCCCTCACTCGGCACTCTCTAAATCCGAGCCCGCACTGCCCTCCTCCCCTCCTGGTAGCCATTACAGCAGTGACCATGTGCCGTCTCCATACAGTGACCACATCTCCTCCCCACACTCTGCATCGTACCAGACTGAGCCTCCTCTCCTACTGGAGGTGCCTCTCAGCGGATTACCAGGCGCCCCTCGCTCCTCCTGGAGCAACCTCGCCCTCTCCCTCACCGAACCGATGCAGTTTGGGAACCTCTTGACACAGGACACTCATCTTCTTTCCACCTCCCTGTCTACTCCTCCTTCTATCACACACCAACCCTCTGCTCCCTCCTCTTCTCCTCCAAACTCCTCTCGTGACCTGCTCAGCACTAGCCAGCCCAAACTGCAGCTCCCACAATTCAGTGCCGCCTTTGGTCATCAGCTTGTCTCTCACAGCGGCATCCCGAAAGACGTACAGCCCAGCCACAGTTCCACAGCACCCCCTACAGGATTCACAAGTGCTGGTGCCACTGCTTCAGGTGCCAACAGTGTTGCACCTACTTTTCAGCAGAGCAAGTGAAAGATAACGGCATTTACGTATACGCGCACACATGCACACACCTACATAAGCCTTTTCGGGGGTTCTGTTCAAGCAGTCGAAGGGGAGGGGCTATCATGATCTTTTCTTGTACTGAGTTTCTTTTGGTTGGGGGCCTGGTTTAAACCAGAGCAGCAGTCAGTGTTACTGCGCCTCGCACGTCATCAAATCACACTCACTGACTCCTCTGGCTCTCATTCAAGGCTTCATTAAGTGAAAGCAGACAGCAGCAAGAGTGTCTGTGCTGTTAATGAGTGCACATTTATTAAAACAAATCCTAAATGAGGGCAAGTATATCTGCCAAACAGCTTTTATCCAGATTTTATCTTGCACTGTACATATTAAACCTTTTATGCAGACACATAGATGATGCTTACTCAGAGGACTCATCCCGGGCCGTAAACTTTACTGATCAGTGACCTCACAGGCACCTGAAGGTTTAAAAACCTGGTTACTCAAAGCAATAAAACGCATCGGCATATTGTATCATTTCAGTATTTCACCCATGTGTCAGTGTACCTCATGGCAGCCAGCGTGCATGATCAGGGTGGGTCTGTGAGGAAAATTCTCATCTAAAACAAAGAACTCCAGAGTATTGAGCTAGACTGTGTTATTCTCCTTCACAAACCACCAACATTACTCATACAGAAAATAAGTAGTTTTTATAAAAGGAAAAAATACATTATATTGACTTTTCACCAAATGTAAGGATCCTACATGTTCCTTTTATGGTGCTTATTAAGTTTAGAATAAAAATGGTTTAAAGGGGTTTCTGTCTAACGCAGGTCCGTGTTTTTAATAGGGGCTAGACATGAGGACCGCATGGCTGAATGGTCTTTAAATTGCCCTTTTAGCTGTGCTCGGACCTATGGTGCAATTTCAACAGAGCAGGACTGTTTAATGCCCCCCCCCCATCCTGGCCTGTTTTTAAATACACTGTTCTGGCAGGATATCAGTGATTTTGAGACTTTTAGACAGAATAACTATCACATATATTGTCACATGTAATGTATTTATAGAGTAGTAATTGGGGTTTTTTGGTGGATTTAACTGAGTGGCAGTGGAGCAACTACAAAATTATTTGAAGATAATGTTACTTGCAGGAACGTTTTGTGCTGTACCCATCATTAGTTTTAATGGCTATCAAAATTCTAGTGATGATTTCTAGTTAAATTAATGTCGTTTGTGTTCTCGTCATTTATTTGGGCAAAAAGACTGATCATGTCCTACAGTATTTTTGATAGCTATTAAAATCCAGCCAGCAGTAATTGTGGACAGTTTGGTGTTTGCATGAATACAACCACAAACGACCCATATTGAGAATGAAGTAGATTAACATGGAAGCTTGTATCCAGAGAGAAAGACTCATGGGAATGCAGGGGTGGTGATGGACAAACAGATTTTTATCAATCAAATCATAATTGTCAATGAAATTTGATTTTTTCTTCCCTGGATCAGTTTAAAGTATGATCATGCATCAATGGTTTTCATCTTTTAATTTATGAATATAAATCAATATAGGCAGGAGTATAGAACAGTTCTTGTAAGAAATATTCAGAGATCTTCAGTACCATGTCACAGTGTCATATCCCTGCAGCTGTACTAACCCTGGAGAGAAGTTGCATTGAGATTTACTTCAGTCAACCCTCTAAAGCAAACCATCTTCAGGGCTCTGCTGGCACTTGAAACCGCTTAAAAGCTGAACAATGGCTGACAAATTCCTATACTCAGTGAATGTACTGTATAACTGTTTTTAAATGATAGGATGAGCTAATAATCTAGTCACCTTTTGTTATTGGTCCTTGTTTTATGTCTAAGGTATTTTTTGTATACAAAAGTTTACATTTTTATGTATATTTTTCTTGTATAAAATATGTAATATGTGTATAAACATTGTATGTAATACCTGTATATAGTGTGAGAAAAATTGATTTGTTTTTTTCTTTGATGTATGAATAAAACTTGCTGTGCTGAACTTGTGGTAGTGATTATTAAACAGAACGGAACAGCCACCTAAATGGTTTGATTACTGGGCTGTTAATCCAAGTCTGAATCCACAAATAGCTCAGAATACCAGCTTCTATGAAATAAATTTCTGTTATACTAAAACCATCCAGCTCAGAAAAAACTCCACATCTTAAACGCATTTCCTCTGAAGCATTTAAAACAGCAGGCAAATCAAACTATCATTTGTTTTATTTTTCTTAAAATCACTTAAGCTTGCAAGGAATTTAGTCCCTTGGTTTTTGATGACAAAAGCAAGAATTATGTACAAGACTATACACTCAGAAATGTTACAGAAAATTACACTGTTTGAAAATCAGTTAGATAGCATATGGTGTCATTCATTCGAGATAATACTGCACTTTACACTTATAAAAATATTGAACTCTGTTCCATAGAATATACCTGTGCTGAGAAACCTGACAGCCTAATTTATTGCCATACTCCAAAGTTCAGTCGCAAAGACAAACAAGACAAACCATGATCTCTGTAAAATAACAGCGTATACACAAGGACACATTCAGACTCTTAATGGAAAAGATGCAAATATCCTACAGTAATAGGGAAGAAGAAAAAGAGAGGGTGGGGCAGCTTGTGGTATAGTGACAGGCTGATCAAAACCAAATATGAATACAAGTGCAGACTTCTGACTGTATAAAATACCATCTATGGGTTTGGGAGACAGAATACCCAGCAATGATTTGAACAGCTTCACTTGCAGCAAATTGTGTTTTAGTCTCTCCGTAATTATTTCTTTGAGCATGATAATAGCCTCAGCCTTAACTAGTCGTACACTTGCATAAAGGACAAGTTCCCTTCTTTGTGGGTAAATGTGCGGTTCCAAACTAGTCTTGAGATCTTGACTTTAAGATCAATTGTACACTGGAAGTCTCTTATGACAGACTATAGGCATATTATAATTGTATTACAAATAAGATGATAACTAAAGCAAACATTACTTTCCACCTGATGAAACAAACATCACTCCTCACGGTGCTCTCTGAACATCACTTAGTGGTCTTAATCTCCACGGCTTTCTAAAACCCAGTGCCCAACTTAGACATTACACTAGTAATGCTCTACTGTGATTTGGTAGAATTTTCAGTCTTGAACTGCTTGAATTTCCAAAACCAAATTTAGAATTTAGAATATTTACAAAATGTGCGATTTAAAGAGTGTTAAAATTATATTTTTTATTCGTAGCACAAGCGTAAAGGCTTTAAAATTAATTTAAGTTGGATTTCAGGATTTTAAACACTGGCTACACACATGCATTTTGCATCATGCTTGTAACAGCATCCATGTCCCCAAACAATTAGAAAAACGACTTATCTAGCATTGCCTTACACTGAGATTCCCATGCTAGTTTTAATCTACAGCTTTAATCACTGGATTAACCTTTTCTTTTTTTTTTTTCTTTAAAAAGGTCAACATATGCATTATTACTCATTAATTAAAACAAGGTTGAGGGTTAGTTCTAGTGCAGTTCTACCACAACACATTCATCAATGCTAGTTTTTCCACTACGGACACTAAATGCACATGAGCAGTGACCAGATATAAAATGCACCAAACGGAGCTGTGGCTGAACACGCTAGACTTCATGGACGTCATAGATGGTGCTCACATCAGCAGTCCTGTATGTGTGGAGATGAAATGGTCTGTACAAGTCTCATGCTTATGTCTTATGGCTAATTCATGTATCATAGGAAGGCAGTTATCTAAGTGCAATTCAAGCGGTTGGTACACATTGTACCATTTCAATTTTCAGGAAGACATGAGGATTTAGCGGCATATGATAAGTATACAGCAAATCAAAAGGATAAGAGTTCGGTGAAATCATCTGGAGCTTTAAAAAAAAAAAAAAAAAAAAAACATACAGCATTATTTTTTATAACTGAAATGATCAGAGGTTGCTGGGCTTGGAACTTTAATAAATATATTTTCTGCTGTGTTAGACTCGAGAACAATGGCAGGTAAAAACGGAGAGTATGAAAGGCACTGTGAAGGTAGAGAGGAACAAAACTGTGATGTTGGGCCTGATGGCAGCGTTAAGATAAATCCATGGGAAATATATATTTAAATGATAAAAAAAAAAAAGAAAGAAATTCAAACTGAAAGACAAGGCAATGTCAGTAATGGCCAGTACATATATACCTTCATGAACAGTATCTACAGGAGCAGTTGGCCATTTTTAACACAGTGTTTTCATTAGCGTACCTCCATTACGTGTTTGCAAGCCTATGTACACACATATTTACACACCCAGCTGAGCTCACTCAGTCTGCTTCTCAGAGGACTCCACTGAGAGCAAAATACCTGAGTTAAAAAAAAAAAAAGAAAGAAAATAAAAAGGAAGATCACAACTTCATTGTTAGGACCATACAGCACTGATCTACTCATTCTCTCTCTCTCACACACAAACACACACTTCAAGATCTCACATACAGCACATTCAATGACTAACCAAGGTGTACTGAAACAGACTGCCTAATGTACAAAAGCTTGGATTAAACGCACCATAGTGTAAAAATTACACTAGTGAAGGAAGAAGTGTTACACAGGATATTGCCTAAAATTGACCAGCTGATAATTATTGAACAAAAAAAGTCTCATAAAAACAATAACAAAAATACTCATGTAGACCTACCATATTCAACAAAGTTCTGACTTGGAGTCTTCTGACTCTCTACTGAAATGTTACCACGCCATCTCTTTTAGCTAGAGGGTAAACAGGATTAATGACGGGGTGTAATTGGCAACATGACAGCTGATTTAAGTTTTCACATTGCAAATCTACACTCGCTAAAGGGTTAAGAAGAAAAGTCGTGTCATTAAGACGCAAATTGCTTTACACATGCAGCTTGGAAAGAACCTGCACATGGCCAGTACATGCGCCTGCTGCTCTGGCCCTGTGTGCACTGCTCTCCGGAGGGCTCGGTCTGGGTCTTAGACCAGCCAGGCTTCACACCACCACTACCCATTCACCTGATACGTAAAACAAAACAAAAAAGAAAAGAAAAGAAGTGTGCCAAGTCAGGCTGAGTGAGCCTGTGTGTGTGTGAGAGACAGAGAGAGACAGACTGCACACTAAGAGGCAGAGAGATGAGACTCCACAGCAAGCAGTCAGTGAGATGAGGCCCGGGGAACTGCAAACCTGCCAGACAGAACATACCAGTGGTCAGAAAGACAAGGCGAGAGGAAGCTCTAATTCTAAATAATGTTTCTTATTAAGAGAAGCCAGAACTCTAGCATCTCCTAGTGCAAGGCATCTACCATCAAGATGTACACCCAGACTGGAGTATGCAACACAATTTCAAAATAACAGCGATTACAGTCACAGAAGCAGGTTATCAGTAGAAGTATTGTACATTATGCTTATTTTCTAAATGATTTAGCTCAAATAAGCTCATCACACCAAACACTAGATATAAGGCTCGATACATTTGTTGACAAAGGTGAAACAGACTTGCACAGATATTTATAGAGAAAAAAATGTGCTTATTCTCCATCTTTCAAACAGCCCAGTGATCTGTTCTGGAAACATGTAGCATCGCTACATCACCAAACATAACCATTTCAAAAGGCATTATTAATAATTTAAATAATTTAAATTAGATACTTAAAAATTTAATTATAAACTAACCATGCATGATTAAATGCTTAAAGGCAGCTCTTACCATCATGCATTTCCAGATGGGAACTTCGCCCCCTTTTATTTTATTTGTTTACCACTATATAAAGCTATAGTCCATCAGCATGGCCATGATAAAGGTTAACTGCTGGTCATTTGCAACCTTTTAAGAGAAAAATGTTTCTCACAGAGTCATAAATGTACAATTTTGCAGTTATGAAATGAGAAATGACTTCACACAAAAGGTCACAAGAATCATGCCTGCTCCGTGCTCATTAGCTATTTGAGCGCACAAAACAAAGGGTGTGCTATCAGACTTCTCGTCAAAGATCAGAGACTTCCTTTGTGCACCCATTTTAAACAAGGAATCCGATATGTTAATCTAATAAAAACCCTTCTTCCCCCAAATCCAGCACTGAGCATTAATGTACAAAATATCGAGCAGTTAGATGAATATGACAGAAATCTCCGGAGGTGCTGGAGAACATTATTCCGTATGTCATACCTCTGCAGTCTCTGTACTAGCTCTGTGACCATGGAGTCTGAGATGCCTGGGCATGCCTCTTCTGCCAGGAATATGGCCTCCCTTAGCTCCTCCACTGCCTCTGGCTTTCTGTTACTCGCTTCACCCTTCTGCTTGAGCTGACGCAATAACAATAGCACAGTAATATAACCACGTATTATTATTATTATTATGGTAGTGGCACTGCCTTTTTTTTCATTCATACAACACCATATTTTGAGTCAACGTACTCTGAGAGCAAGTGCTCCTGCACACCATACTGAATTCTATGCTGCATCGAAAATAAATGTGTGATTCAGTTCTTACTTCTGCAAACAATGGAGATATAATAGTTGACAAGCTCTGCGACAAAGGCCTCTGCGCACTGCTCTGAACCTGTGGGAGGGAAAACAGTGTGGGTGAGAGACAGACACACCGTTATATAGCTTTAGATCAGCACTGACTTCTGAAGATATATAAACTACACAAACTGTACATAAGGTTTGATAACTCGTGGGGATGTAAAGATAAAAATGCAGCACTACTCAATTTATTGAGCAGGCAATAAAAAGTATCGAGTGTTCCATCAAAGATGTACCACTAATTAGGTCATTCATTTAAGACTGCAGGTTCGAATCGATGCCGCAGCCATAAACCTGAAGCGGGACCATTGAGCTAATTTAAGGGCTCAGTGCCATAACCTGCTAAGTCACAAATTTGTGATTTTGAGAAAAAAATAATACGATTTAGGTCATATTTCACATGATTTGGGATTTTAGCTACAAAGAAGCTTCAGTTGTCCAATTTGGAGTGACTTTCAGCATAAGGGGAAACACCTCTATTGTCAGAATATGATACTACCTCATTTTTCATCATGTATGGACTTAACAGGTTATGGCACTGACCCTTCAATTGGCTGAGCTCTCATTGGAGGGAAGGATGGAATGGGGTGGGGGGGGGGGGGGGGGGGGGGGGGGGGGGGGGGGGGGGGGGGGGGGGGGGGGGGGGGGGGGGGGGGGGGG
>JBCNYG010000012.1:28823402-28835820 GCA_039654305.1 Porochilus rendahli | reverse complement strand
ATGGACTGATGTTGCTGGAAGGAACTGCTGATGTTATATGTGATCGTTTTAAATAAATTCACCATAGGTACCCTTAAAGAAAACAAAAAAGGGCAAAATAAAAACATTTGTATTTTGCCATTTCTTGTATTCTTGTTCTGTTGTTAAAGAAAAAAAATTAATAACTGTTAACTTATTTAAAATTTTACTTTTCCTGCCTTGGATTTACACAACAGAAAACAGAAAGGAATAAAAAAAGAATGGACACAAAGTAATGTCTTCAGTGCATCCAAAAGACTTTCTATGGACTTAAGAACAGGACTCTGACGCGACCAATTCAGTTGTGCAAATAATTCCTGAACCTCTTTCCAATTTGACAGTCTCCTACCACAGTCAATCAAGATTTTCCACCAAATACTCTACACTTCCACTATGAGTTTCACAGTTTACCACTATCCTTCCAGCTTTTAAAAATGTGTTGGTCAGTCCTTAATCCTATCCAATCTAAACTTAATAAAGTTCCAGAAATTTCAGCAACCTACAGATTTCAAGGAAAAATAAACAGATATTAAATCTGTGCTTACGAATCCGACTCGTCAGAGCTGGAATCCTCTCGACTCTGCTCGGACTTCCATCTCTTGTACCGGTCAATGAGCTCTGTGAGGTACGAGGTCTTTTTAGCATGACGTACAATAAGCTTGTGTTTTAGCAGCTCTTTGGCTGTAGGTCTCTGCAAAGAAAAAGATACAACACAGGCATCCATATAAGTATAACCCCACAGAAAAGTAGTAGTCTGAAATCCTATAAGTACATGAGTGAGTTCAAGTTAGTTTAAAAAAGTGTTACATTAGAAACAGCATGTTGCAGAGTTCTGTTCGCAGAGACATAGGCACATCCATAAGTACCAGATACTTACAAAGCTTGGCTCCTTGTTGAGACAGGCTTCAACAAACTCTTTTAGCGGTTTGCTGTAGCTTCCCTCCAGGGTGGGAGGGTTGTTCTTTGGGATGAGGAATAAAACCTTCATGGGGTGCAATTCAGAGTGCGGTGGCTCTCCCTTGGCCAACTCTATTGCAGTTATACCCAAGGACCAAATATCTGCCTAAAACGCACAAAGTGTATAAAACAGCATCCGTAAGGAAGGACACTGAACAAGCATCGAAAAAATCTGGATGTGGTGCGTGTGGATGCTTAAATGTGAGACAGTGATGGCAGGTCAAAGCTTACAACTTGACTGAAAGTTTCCATATAAATATGTAAAATGTTAGAGACTTGACAGCTACACTACAACACACATTTATCATCATGGAGTGGCAGAAACGCAAGCGTCTTCTCTCCTGGACAAAACTCTGCTCATTTATCATACCTTGTGTTATGGTAGCCATAAACTAAAACTAGATTTACCCTGTACTAATTAAGGACATCTGATCTTGACCTGTACACAGTAGGTCAATTCCCCAATCTAACATGCTTGTTTTAATGAGAACTCCTATAAACATTATTAACACTTTTAATGAGAGACTGTGCTAATGTAAATATTGTATGGATGGACAGACTAATAGCAAAACTTGCAGATAATCAGGAAATGGGCCACAAGTTCCTTATATACCGAATACATAATACTACCCCCTAGTGGTGGAGCCATATAAAGGCACTGTGCAATTCAAACACAAGGCTGCATATTGTGCAATAATATTTACACTGTGAGGACAAGTTTTAAAAATGTCATTGGATATTGCAGAATGTTATAAGGCACACAAAGTGTGAAACACAAACAAAATTTCAAATCAAATTAAACCCTTCCTACGTTTATATTATATTACGTATACATTATGAAACACGTTTTTTTACATGATGCACATATGCATATGGTAATGCAAGCTTGGAGTAAATCAGACACTCCCACAGAAACAAGGAAACTGTACAAACTGTCTCCGTCACACCATCTGTACACAATCAAAACGCCATTACCATTCCTTCATCAGGTTTAGCCAAGTTAATATCTAATTTGATAAGGAATTGTAAGGATGGTTCCTGACCTTTGAATCATAGGCTGACTGTTTTATGACCTCAGGCGCCATCCAGAACGGAGTGCCCACAAAAGTATTCCTCTTGATCTGAGTGTCTGTTAGCTGGCCTGCCACGCCAAAGTCGGCCAGCTTCACATCACCCTGCTCTGACAGCAACACATTAGCAGCTGTAGACGCACATGTACACACACACGGTGAATTTTCTTGTCAGAACTGATAACGCAGTCTTTTGCACAAAAGAATACAATCAGATTTTTCACGTACCTTTAATGTC
This sequence comes from Porochilus rendahli, assembly GCA_039654305.1. NCBI lineage: Eukaryota > Metazoa > Chordata > Actinopteri > Siluriformes > Plotosidae > Porochilus > Porochilus rendahli. The sequence goes on along the minus strand of JBCNYG010000012.1, from coordinate 28,833,537 downwards.
TCTATGAATTTTCTTTTCTGAATGCAAATACTCAAGACCCTTGAGAATTTCTCTCAGTATTGTAGCAATCTGAGACTCATCAAGTGGTCCTGGCTCCAGCTGTGACAGAGGGGACAATTTGATGGTCCCTATGTGTACAGGCATTGTGGTATATGCTACATGACTACTCAATATGAATGGAAACAAGCTTGTCGTAATCAGTATTAGATGCACTCACCAAATCTAATGCTGATCCTCCTCCTAAATACTCCATTATGATCCATAACTTTGTTCCCTGAAACAGGAGGTACAAGAGAACAGATAGTAAGACATTAGGTCAGAACTCACAGTAGGTCATGGCACAAACATCAGAGATCACATGACCATACGGTTTATTTATGAACAACCAATGTTTTATGAAGCCGCATTATAAAGCAAGTGATATTAGCCACCAGTTGATTTCTGGAAGTGTTCCTGAGCCCATGCTGAGATCCATGACAGAATCATGCCTGTTTAAGCACCTATAATTTTGTGTTCCTAAATTAATATGCCAAACAGACACAGGTTTTAACTCCGCTCAAATCGCAGAGCTCACCTGACCTGCCTTTGTAATTTTGGTCAAAATGTGTAAATGAAAGCTATAAAAATCTAATTTAAACTAGCATTTCTTTATGTTTCTGCAGAGAATAAACTATAAAAGTGTGTGCCTTGTAAGGATCTGTTCAGCTGCATTCATCATGGTTAAAAATGTAAGAAAATTTTTTTAGCAGTTTTCAAAATTAAGGAAAAAAAAAAAAAAGAGTGTGGAGGATGAAATTGCACTTGACAGGGGGTCTGTGTTTTATTTCCTAACTCAATAAAAACAAAAGGTTTTACAAATAAAAACTCAACTAATTTGAACTGTGAGTAAAACATATAATAATAAAAACTCCATGACTGCAATAAACATCACCCCTGCTTTGAGAATTTCATTTCATGATGTGGTAACAAATGAAACCCACATACCTATCTTTGTAATCAGTTTGGTCATTCAAGATAAGCCTGCCATTTCAAATCACATTTACAAGAGCTGGAGTAGTTTCTAAATTATGTTTTGTACTAGCAACATAGAAACCTTTAAAATTAACTGCTTATTTCAGGATACAGGGTTGAAGATGCGTAAACAACGTAGATTAAAAAAAGGGAATTTCACCCGCTGAAAATTATAACTTTGTAATCCAGGAAGACACTTTAGAGGTGTATAGCAGACAGACAGTACAGCTGGATAAAACAAAATGGCAAAAGAAATTGCACTTTAACAACCTACTTCGTCTTCATGTTGAGAAAATACATTTAACTAAGGGCTTCATATGCTACGTGCTTTAACAGGACAAAACTAAAATATTTGGTGCACAGAGCTGCCTTTTAGTGACCACAGAGTTTAACCAGACAGGAAACGAGAAAGCAGCGTCTAAAAGGAAATGATAAGCGACAATGAAGAAAAGCAAAGAGAAAAAGCAGGTCTGTTCTTGACAGATGAATAGGTGTGTTCAATTCAGAGGCTGAAATGTGCCCAGGTTTTCTACTGGTTGACAAGTACTTAACCTGAAAACTGCTGCCTTCTATCAGTATGATTTAATGCATTGCACTGCCACATGACTGGCTAGTTAGCTAATTGCATGAACCATGTAGGTGTAAAGGTGTTCCTAATAAAGTGTTCAGCAAGAGAATCAAGAAATTTAGAGAATCAGCCTTAACAGCACACACTGTGTGCAGCTGTGGTTTAATTATTAGTAGAAGTAATATTGCACTAACCTTCAGATACGACCCATAATACTTTGTAACAAAGGGGCTGTCACACTGGCTGAGCACTGTGATCTCCTGCTGTATGTCCTCAATCTCATCCTCCGCTTCCTCCAGATCAATGATCTTAATGGCCACAACCTTCTGTGTACGATTGTCTATTCCTTTAAACACCTCTCCAAATGAGCCTTTCCCAATCTTCTCCAACTTGGTGAACAGCTCTTCTGGGTCAGTTTTAATATTCTAAACAGGGAAAAAAAGAAACATAAGGATATGGTTAACTGTGAATATGCAAGCCTTTTCATAAAATGTGGTAAAAAGCACATTTCTGTCATGTTTTGGGTCCAAGGCTGCACCACTCAGATTCCTCCTTACAAAGTTCTGCTTGAATAACTTTACAGTCAACATTCTAGACATATGTGGCATGAAACTAACATGTTATGAAGACTACATGCAAATGACACCTTAGTTAAACCTACAGTAAGAAATCACTGAAAAGAAGTTAAAAGTTACTGTGGGTGAATGTGTCTCTAATAGTGAAAAGCTTGAGCTGCACAAGCTGATTAAGGCTTTGTTTACACAGTGATTACTTTTCGATGTTTGCAGGTATATGGTAAATTTTAAGAAATTGTTCAAGACAAAGCAGTTAGTTACTTGTGGTGACTATGTGGCACATTCAAAAGTAAAACTGTAAAAGCAGAATAAAAAAGAAAACAGGTTTAAAACACACCAAAAATTAAACTCTCTACTTTTTATCTGGTTTCCAAGTTACAGCACAGCAGTAAACTCCAAACATTACTTGGCCTCTGATACTATATATTGATAAAAAGCCTGTGACAGAGTACAGCATCAGACATCAGAGTATGTCACTGATGTTAAAGGTCCTCAATAATCATTTAAAAATATGTCAGGAAAGAAACATCACTTTTGGTTCAAGACACAAATTTTGAGAAGAATAAAAAAATGCAGTTCAGAATTCTCATTAAATTAATTAAAAGTTGATTATTAAAACAGAGCAAGTCAATACATCTGTCAGCCTGGAATGTCCCTGTCACACAAACCAAACTCTCTCAGCATTCTCATTTTATCGTCATTAACATATCTTTAACATGTTTAGGAAAGTTAAAAAACAAACTTTACCTTCTGTGGGACAGACTCCATTTGAGCTCTTTCCTTTCCTGAACATTACTCACACTGGCCCTGACAGTCAAGTGGAAACACTATCATGACAGTAAAATGGAGTGTCATTCACGCACACTTATCTAACATGTACGAGTGCACTATCTTAGAAAATGGCCCTGCGGGGCCCTACAGAGATAATCATAGGGAAAAGGCTAGATTTACAACCACAATCTGGCAACAAGCTTTCCTCTCATCAGTGCTGATCAACACTGGCTGCTCTGACCCTGGAAGGTGGAGGAAGGGAAGGTGAAGTTTTTGTTCCTGGTTTTTGTCCAGCCTTTAAGTCCCAAAGCCACTTCTCGAACCATAAGGCCATGGCTCCCCTTTTTCCAAAGGATGTCAAAATGCTTTATTTAGGCTAGCTCTTAATTTCACCTTGGCTGTCAGTCTTCAATATATCACACTGGCTATGGTGCTGGTTTACCAAACATTGAGCTAAAATAGTCAGTCTGCTTAAAGACCCTGAGCTGTCTAAAATCTTTAGCCAAACATTGCTAATGGCATGCTCTGATCAAGTTGTTAGACAGATATTTCAGTTTTTTTAAATAAATAGTCAAAATATCTGCAGTCTGTGTACTCTCTTGACAGAGGACAGCGTACGCTGTGGAAATGACCCAAAACACATACTTTATCAACAAGAAATTTAGCCAAAAGGATATTGTCATCGATAACAATAATGTTAAAACTAAGAAATGCTTTATTTTTTGCCACAGAACACTAGGTGTATCCTGAACTTGGGTGACTACCACCTCTAGAGTATTGACAGGCATCTCTGATGAACTGACCTCTGTGACCTTCAAAAATAGGTCAAGGTGAGCCTTCAATATGCTGGTATGGCGTGCCGTATTGACCATTCACAATAAATATTAAATAAATCCATAAAAAATAAGCACTAAAATACATCCATTAAGAACAGTGGTAATAAGGAGTGTCTGCAGACGCAGCGGATACAACGGGTGGTAGCCAGCCTGTAAAAAGATGGTATCCCCTATTCTTCGCAGGGATACAATAAGCTATAGATGCTATGAGCTATAATAAACTCCTATAATACAAGATAATGATAAAACGTGAGGGTGTAAAGTTAAGAGCTCAACAGCAATAGCCCAGTGGTGCTGGGATTTGAACTCAGCCTTGTGCTCTAACTCAAATTCTTAACCATTTACACACCACAACAGTCATACAGGACATCTTTGAGAAGAAATTTTTAAATGCAATTGTATTTATTTTAATATTGGACATAAGCAGAACTAAAAGTTTACTAGTGACTGTTCAACTTCATCATTTCACTTGTTCATATTCTTATGTGGCATGTTTAAATAGCAAGTCTGCCTTTTGTATAATTTCCCCTTAAACACAGAGTCTATGTTTGATGACGAGAGACTTTACAGCTACAATAAAACACCAGTTTTAATTACCTGGATACTACCTAACTGCTTTAGGAATACAGATGCATACTGGCAGAGATCATGGCCAGCAAGGTGAATACTGTAAAGTGACTGAGAAACGGGGCAGGAAGGGAAGCACTGTAGTGCTGGGAACCCACAGTGTTTACACCGTAAGCAGCTTGTGCTCAGGTCTTTACCTCAAAGCCCAACCTGATTTGGCAACATACCTGCAGTGCTATACCATAACCACTAGTGACATGGTTTCTAATGCCAGGTCAAGCTCAGTCTCACCACAGCTGCAGGTCAAAACATATAGGACAAACATGACTTCTTAGGATATAGACACAACTCAGGATGTTCCAGTGTTGAATAATAATAATAATGAGGATGATGTCACCGTTACATAACAAATGTGACTACTTTACATAATAAATAGATTTGAGTTGCTATGAGCATCTGATTGTAAATCATATGACTCGTGAGACTTCCTCTTAAGCTGTATTTAAAAAGGAAGCCTTGAGATATCACGCAAATAAATGATCAGCAGCACAATTAGCAACAAGAGGTGACACAAAGTGGGCGGGCAAAGTGCTGAACTGAACTTTCACGTGACACAAACTGACCGATTACTAATCAGAGCTTAAAGATACCATTGACTGACAGGTGGCACCAAACATGTAGTTCACCAAAACATTTCCACAGGGAAACAATGAACACAAGCTCAATTAATGTACCAACATCAACATGGAAAAGGAGGTAATAATTGCCTTGTCTAAATATCCTGTGATTTATGACTGCAAAAATCACTCAGAGATTTAAGCGGGAGACATGCAAGGGAGTTACCTAGGTAACAAGAAGTGACGACAATTCAGCAGCAGTGATTCGCTTCTCTTGTGAGGTGATTCTGCATGTAGTTCAGCAAGTGAAGTGATTTGCGTCATTTCCTGTGTGAACGCAGCTTTTGGGATGCCGAATGTGGAATGCTAAAAACTGGCTGTGTGAACGAGACCAAATGCCCAAGGTTTTGATTGCAAAACTGATTAGTACCAGACTTAAACAGAGTCTTTGTCTTGTTGTAGATATATGGATGAAAACATCCTGTGTTGGTATTACTGGTAATACTGCACTGTTACTACTTTTCTGTATTAAACTATATAGCAGTCACCACACAACAATATTCACTGTTCCCAAAGAAAACAGCCAACTATGTTACAAAAACCATCATGACTTCCCCATAGCTGTTAACACCCCACTCTACAGTCAAAACAGTACCGGAAATTCTTCATTGATAATCCTCCCACCACTACCCACCAAAATAAAACAATTTCTAAGGGAAACATAAACCTAACACCATATTTTTTTGCTACAAACTTTGCTTTGCCTACACTCAGACATGATGAAAATAAAAAAGGAATTAAATTTTAAACTGTGTATGCCATCTTTAATAATTTCACTATAGTTTGTAGCTCTCAAAAAGGTGTCATGAAGCTCCAGTGTGGGAATCCTTCTCGACAGAGGTAAAACCAGTTACAATTTCCAATTATTACATTGGATCCAGAGTCTAGCCAAGTCTGCAACACCACCAATCATAATGTGTATCCTGGGATGTATCCCTGCCTTAAGATGACATTTGGAAGACGCCCTGATCCTCATTGTGCAGGAAGCAGGGAGACACCCTGGGTGAGACGAGGGTGCTTACTACACTCCAAAAGATACATTTCTGATTCTGACAAATCAGCTTAGTCATCTCAGTCACTACATGGAACACTGCAAAAATTACATCTTCACAAATTCAACTATCTTAAATTTAGTCAGAATGTTCTAGCATTTCCTATTGGAAGATTACAAGGACCAATGTCTGAGATGATTAAACCCATTTGTACCAAACCAACTTACTCCATTCATTTTTGTCTATACAGCAAGACGCTTACACTGCTATGGGTTCATTATTCTCCTCAAGTTCAGCGTTCATTTCCTTTATTTTATCTAATCCATATTGGCAGTAAACTAATTGATAACCCAGTATCTTTTCCTCTTTGGACGACTGTGCAAAGGGTTAAAACAAAGTAAGTCTGGCGGCCGATGGTCCCACTAATATGATAGACTACAACCTTTAACCACACTAACAAGTGCTGTTCTTTTAGCACAGTTTCTCCTAATCCAGGGGTCTTCTAATCAGTAAAGAGCCAGTGGGCCTGCAGGCTTTCATTCCATCCAAACTGGAGGCCATGCAACATTTATTTAAAAAAAAACAAAAAAAAAAAAAACAGGTGTGACACTTGTTGGTTGAAATGACAACCTGCAGCCATGGCATGGTCCTTTATTTAAAGACCCCGGCCCTGAACAAGCTCCAGTACAATTACAAGCTATAGAGAAAGAAACAGTTCAATAATATAAAAAAAAGAAAAATGCCATAGAGTATCATGGCTACAATCATCACTATTACTTCCGGTGTTGTTTTCTTGACTTGTGGTGCTCAGGAAACTCCCCAGGAAACTGAAATTATATCACGTAGACAGACAATCTGATTCTATGTATCTGGAGTTAACAAAATCAGAGGCTACTGCAAAACCTATCGGAAACGATTGAAATGCTCAAAATGTCCTAGTGGCAGAACAAACTTACTCAAAGATTACCAACCTTGCAGCAGGTGCATTTATCCGAAACCTGAAAGGGGCTCATGTGAAACATACACCGGATAGTAAACAATCTCCATTTGGGGACGCTGACATGACAAAACACCAGCTCGGTTTCAATCCAGTTTATTTCTACAGTAGGTTTCTGTTAAGTGTGTGATAGTTGAGTAAAAGGTCATAATCTTACCTGTATGCCTGGAAGTCCTCTCTGGACAGGAGAGTGACGAGCCATGGCTTCTTACTCAAGACCAATTCTTGGCCGAAACAAAATAAAAAGCAAAAATTAAAAACTCCAAACGGACGCGAGCACCACTGTACTTATCTATACTCGCCTGCTAGGTTTAACAACAACACAAAAGCCAAACAAGAGAGTCCTGCACAGTGCTACACAAGCGACAGTGAGCGTTGTGCCAAGTTGACGGCTAGTTGGTTCGGTCATTGGCGAAATTTTTCAGTTTTTGTTAAAACTACAACTAAAGGAAGTGCTGCAGGGAGAAACCAGCGACTTAAAGATTTCTGGCAGTTAGTAACAGCGACTCGGGAGCTGGTACTACTGCCTCTGTTAGCAACCGAGCTAAACTCGAGGGAGAATTTACACCTCTATCACTCTGACCTCCATAATAACGCCGTTTAACACTTCTCCACTGGGAAAAGGGACACCAGAGACGAGCCACAATGCTGAGGTGATTATGTGCGACAAACCGTTAGAGTCTCTGGACTGCAGAGGATTATCTTATTTTTACCAACTGCCGCACAAGTTCAGTAGACGGACAGCGGGCTAGTTAGCTAACTTTCAACTTCCGCTTCGAACAGCCACCGATACGGCAACTTAAAATATCTGATATCCAAAGGTTTACAAACGGTAAGTTTGAGTTAAAATACCTAAAAGAACGCAATTGTTTTCAACAAACGCTCCGAACAGAGCTCACCCCCCTCATTTTCCGCCGTAGCCGTCCGCCATATTGAAAGCTCTGATCATAATCAGGGCGGAGCCTAAAGGGTCTCCAGGACCAATCACTCTTCCGTCATTAGTTCCATCACGCCTCTGGACCACCAGTCCCAAAACTGTTTGACAACCGGGCCTTTTGTTCGACTCTCAATCGACTTCCTGGTCCTTACAGAAGCGCACTGCGTGGAGCTGAGAAGTGTGGTATTTGTACCCTACGAAGTGCACTATAACTAGTAGGAGTGATCTATTTGAAACGTGACCATGGCCTCGCGGCTGCCTAAGTGGGCGTTGTCTCTGTGGCGCATGCGCTGTGGAGACAGTGATCTTTAAAACAAATGGTTTTTTGCTTCACTGCTCAAAGTGTAGGCAAACTAAAATAATTCTCTTATTTGCAAAACCGCTTAATCCTACTGAAGGCTGTTTCGGGGTACATCATTAACAGCTCACCAGACCACTGCAGGGCCAACACACACACACACAATCATCCACAGTCACATCCACACCTAGGGGCAATTTGGAACAGCCACTTAGACTAACCTGCATGACTTTGCATTGTGGGAGGAAACCCACACAAGCACAGGAAGAAAATGCAAACTCCACACAGAAACACCTTAGCCTGGAACTCGAACCCAAGACCTTTTCACTCTGAGGCGGACGTGCTAACCACTACACCATGGCCCAATAAGACAACTATGCTGTCAGTTTGTGGCTCACCTCGGTGTATAGCTTCTGTGACAAATGTCTTTATAGAACATCCTAAAAATAACAGTGCAGTCGTCTTTTTTTAACATGTATCAACAATTTGTTAAGAGGCACAAGTAGAATTCAGACTAACACAAAACTGGTGGGACAAGGGTTAGCACGTCTGCCTCACAGCGAGAAGGTCTTGAGTTCAATGAGGACGGTTCTTTAATGGAATTTGCATGTTTTCGTTGTGCTTCCGTGGGTTTCCTCAGAGTACACCGGTTTCCTCCCACAGTCCAAAGACATGTACACTAGGCTAATTGGCTGCTCCAAATAACCCCCAGGTGTGAGTGTGAATGGTTGTGGCCTTGCAATAAACTGGCGAGCTGGTGAGGGTGTGCCACACCTTTGCCCGGAGTTGGCTGAGATAGGCTCCTGCTTTGCTGCAAACCTAGTAGTATGATTAAGTGGTCTGGCCAATGAGTGAGAGAGGGTGAAACAGCTCATTTAATACTAGTGTTTTTGTTTTTTTCCCCCCAATTATTATTAGACAGACATTTGTTGTGTTTTATTAATCATTTTATTATTGTTGCAGTTTATCCTACTGTTCACATTACAGTGTATATATACACACACACACACCATTTTATTAGGAATACCTATTACCCTTGCTCATCATCAGCCAGTCATGTGGCCACTACTGGAGGAAAATGGTATCATTGTGAATCTCAGAAACTGTATATCTCTTGAGGTCTCCATACACAACAGTCTAGGGTTTATGCAGAATTATGTTCGTTACAGAGAAGAGAATAGTCAGACAGGTTCAAGCAAGCAGACAGACTACTGTAACTCAAATAATCTTAATTTTTTCAACCATGGGGAACAAATAAAGTAACTATGAACACACAATACATTGAACTTCGATGCAGCTGGGTTACAAGAGCAGAAGACCACACCAGGTGTCACTGGTGTGGTCTTCTGCTCTTGTAACAGTGAAAAATAGTAATCTGAGACTACAGCAGGCACAGGCACACCAAAAAGGGAATACTTAAGGTTGGAAAAAATGTTGCCTGTACTGAAGAAATATATATTTGTGCTGTAACATCCAAATGGTAGAGTCAGAATCCATGGATCCAACCTGCTGGTGATGGTAATATTGTGGAAAATGTTTTCTTGGCACACGTGGGGCCATGAAAATGACAATGAATTCACTGTGCCTCAATGGGCTCACTAGTCACCAGCTCTGGATCCAGTACCACACTGTGGTAGGAGAGATTTGAAGCATGAATATGCACAAAATATGTGAAGCAATCACATTAGCAAGTTAAAATTTTTAAACTAAACAGAATTTCTACTACATTTCTTTAGACTAAACAAATTTGGTTTGTTGGAAGTAAGTATAATGTCATCATTTTAGACAATGTTAATGAATTTAAGCAAAATTATCTGATATTGATATCTGATATTATTTCTTAAAATAAGATCAAACTCTCTTAAAATGTACATTCATAGTATTTGTCAGACATCCTTCTACAGAG
>JBCNYG010000012.1:28780615-28791216 GCA_039654305.1 Porochilus rendahli | reverse complement strand
TCCCACTCATTCTGTTTCCCCCTTTCTCAACCCTGACTGCATCGCAAACTTATGCACATGGTGGGGTTTCCTGAAAATAAATTTTGAGAAGCAAATTAAAATGCTCACCTGCTTCCTTTATGGCACTCTCATACCTCCAGTACACCTTTGTCTTTCGTATGCAATTGGCTGAAAATGAACGTGACATCACTGTAGATGCCAAAAAATAGAAAGAGGTAGTCCGAGGTTGATTTTTACGTGCGCATCATGGGGGTTTCCCCGACGAAGCGTGGACTAAAATAAGTTCAATTTGGAGTATTTTTCTCAAGGTAAGTGGTGGTTGTCTTCTACAAAACGCTGTTTTTGTGCATTTTATCATTCAGTTACCTTGTTATGGCTTTGGCAGGTGAAAATATAGTATGATTCCTACTGAAATTACCAAAAAAAAAAAATCTAAAAAAAACATTGTTTCACATAAATTGGCCTATACCTAGAAATCACTACCTGCGACTTCCGACTTCCGATTTTGCCATATCGGGTCACATATAGCAGTGTGGAATTCAAGATCAAGAATTCCACATTGCTATATTGATATATTATATTCAACATGTAAAAACAAAGGAACTATTTTATAATTTTAACTGTTCCAATGCATGAAAACAACTTTGTTTTACTCATTCTCAAGTTACTAGCCGATAGACAACATTCTTGTGTTACTTTATTAAATGTATGGTAGAAATGTGAAATGTTGTGGATGGTATGCTGTCTACAACTCTCATGCGCTCTCACATAAGAAATAAAATCCACATACTGGTGAGTATAGTCCTGCGTTTGCATTGCTCCTCAATACCACCCTGCTTCTTGCCCGAGACAGTGAAGGGCATCTCAAACACAAATCGTCGAATATTGTGGCTCCTCTCAAATTCAGTCTTTCTCTCCACCAGCTCCTTCTCTTCCAGAAATGGAGTGACGTGAGTCACCTGAATATATGCGTACTTAGGATCCAGGTCTTTAGGATTAATCTGCTCCAAAAAAAAAAAAAAATTAAATCAGATGGTAACAGATCACAAAAATAACATGAATATATTTATCACAGTGCTCAGTGCAGGGGTTTTGTCCTCACCCTTCCTGAATCCTGGATCATCTTGACATTTTCTGCACCAAACTTCTCGGAGTAGAGTTTGAGAAGTCGCTGAGAAATCTCTGACAATGGGGTAAATTTGGGTTCTTTGTAGATATATTCCTTACCATCTTCATCCTCAAAGAACCCCTATAAACATGAACAAATCAAACAAACCCCATTTGTGGTACTGGATACACAATATTACTCTTTAAGACTTTTTGTTATATTTTTAAACACAACAACACACAAGACCATGACACTAGTCATCTAGTTACACTGCACAATGGTTGTGAAATGGTTTAATTGAAGAAATGCATAGAAATCAAGTCAGGCAGTAAAGCATACAAATGCAGACACATGAGAAATGTCAGCACCACTTTTGTTTTGTATTTTGAACACATGAAAACACTTTGTGTCTTTCTCATCATCTATTATCTTAGCAGGCCCAGTCATGAAAGAAAGCAGTGATTTGATAAAACACTACTTATATTACATCTGAAGTGCTATCCACCGAGCCTGATGCAGATAAGTATTTTAACATATACCACACAGGAACAGAAACAAAAAAGCACAAGAAAACAAGACTTTTAAATGTTTTTTTTAATTGTGATGGATGAAGGTGAGCTTAAGCACTAACATGGACAGGTGTCTCTTTAACTCTCTTTAAGAATATTTTAGTATATACAGTGTGGAAACAATGGAAAGCAAACTAAATTGAGATTTCTTTGGTTTATATTTACATATTTTACCTATGACATTGAGGCAGTTCAGGTGAACTCTGCACTTTGAGCAGTCTAACAGCTCTGTCTAACCAACAGCATCTGTTCTGGTCTGTTCAGCCCATTCACTCAGAAATGAAAGTAAAAATAATCTGGACTCCACAAAGGGTATATACTATGGGAAACAAAGAAAAACAAACTAAAACAAGGTTTTTATGTATTATTTTTTTCTTTTAAAGGGAAATCAACTGTGGTATCGTGAAGTCCATGGGTCAGCAAGGGCAATTCGGTGTAAATGCTTTCGTGGGTTTCCTATATACACTCGGACCTTGATTTAACTAACAAAAATGGGGAGAACCGGTTCGGTTTTGTGGCATGTCCGTACCTCATGGGAAATAACAAGAATTTAATTATGGAAAAATAGGGAAAAGCTATGTATGTATATACAAGCATATCATCCAGTGTAAATGTAAATCCAATGTAGATCCAGCACAATAAACGTGTGAAACAACAAGGGAAAGCGTGGGTGTACTGCTGACAGCGGTAAACAAACTGATGCACTGCCGCATGTGCCAACTAATGTATCCCCTTGCCAACAAACCCACGCCTGCCCTTTCCGACTGCTGACCTCCCTACAATTTGCCCTTTTCCACTGCTTCCGATATATTGATAAACCAGGGTCTGTAGAATCGAGGGTCAAGTGTGTAAATAAAAACAAGTAATAAATCCTGACACAGGGGGCGCCATTGTACTGTAAAAAGTGGGATGTAACGGATGTAGAAATGGTAAATGCTGAAGTGTTGTAGATGAAGTGCATATAGGAATATACCATGTGTTCATGTAAATGAGCAGACGCTTGTCTGATGAATGTAAATGCAATGTAGAATGTGTAGATGTGCCTAGCTTAATTTTATTCAGAAGTTTACTGGTTTTTATCTGATTACCTAGTTTAATATCTGTATACGGTTATTTTTGCTGTTATCTTGCCTTATTGGAACTGAGGTGTCAAAGTCCTATTCTGGTTATTTTGCACTCTTGTGAGAGTGAAACATACTACAAATGGTAGCCTTTTCAAACAGGCTAATGCAAACAAATGAATGCTGTTTTTGCAGATAGCAACTGCAAAAATGTTAGTAAAAACTACCAGGTTTTCAGTGTGTAGCCTTTTCAAACAGGCTAATGCAAACAAACGAATCCCTGACAAACAAACGTTACATCCCACTTTTTACAGTACAATGGCGCCCCCTGTGTCAGGATTTATTACTAGTTTTTATTTACACACTTGACCCTCGATTCTACAGAACCTAACTCAAACAGATAAAATGTGAACTGTAATAAACTTAGTCTTATAAATTTACCTATAAAGTGTGCAGGACAATGGCACAGTGGTTAGCACTTCTGCTTCACAGCAAGAAGGTCCTGGGTTCGAGTCCCTGACTAAGTGAGGGTTGTTCTGTGTGGAGTTTGAATGTTTTCCCCATGCATCCGTGGGTGTCCTCCGGGTATTCCGGTCTCCTCACACAGTCCAAAGACATGCAGATTAGGCTAATTGGTGGTTCCGGTTTGCCTCTAGGTGTCAGTGTAAGTATGAAAGGTTGTGTGTGTATTAGCCCTGCAATTTATTGGTGAGCTAATCAGGGTGGACTGTGATAGGTGCCAGCCTTCCTATGACTCTAGTAGGAATAATCTTTTTGGAAAATGAATAAATAAATGAATGAATGTATACAGTATAATGCCTGCAATAAGTACAACACTCCTATGAGGAATACTGCATGACTTTTCAAATTAAGGATGTACACAGAACGACACATTACACAATCATGAAGGGTTAGCAGCTAAAGAATGTTACCATGCAGGCACTTTCGGGCAGTTAGAAGCCATGAGACAAAACACACATCCAACTAAAAATAAATTCTTACAATGAGAGTACTGGATCAAAATGCTTATATAATTCACAGAGCACTCTAACTTCCTCTCAAAGCAAGAAAGAACAATTATAAATACGGTAGTGTGACACAGCAATCTCAAACTAGACGACGTGAACCAGGACTTACCGCTGCCTTTAGGACACAAGCAGAGAGAGATTACAGCATTAGTCAGAGTTAAAATAATATGTTCATGTAGAATAGAGAGTGAAATTACATTCTTGAAAATTCTGCTCATGTTGTCACTGTTTGTAATTACATGGTACCAACACCAACATTATTTCACCTACATTATGCACATTATATAAAATATTTAAACATCAGCTGTTATGTGTTTCTGTTTGTTGACAGTCTTTTGTCAAAAGAAATACACTTTACCCATAAGTATGTACGCCAATGTTTGAAAAAAAGAAGTGTTAAAATAAAACAGCTTCACTATAGGTTTTAATCTCAAAGCTCAAAGCATGGCATTATTTAAAAATATGTGTAACACTTTTATTAAACATGTCAATAATTTACCCAGTAACTGACTGTACATAAAAATAGGCGTTCTATAGAACATCATAACCCCTCAGTCAGAACGCCTCAAGTGCAAAGGGACAAAAGTAATTGAAAGTTTTGCAAAAGGTAACCAATAACTGAAAACAAGTTGTGGCATGCAACTATGCAAAATTTTAGAAAGCTGTCATGCATATGAACTGAGCAATGGCCCGGACAAACTTTATATGTTCAAGGTCACTGTGCCAAGGTCAAAGGTCACATATGCAAATTAGCTAGCCCATGCAGGTTCAGGTCATAGGGAGTGCCAATGCAAATTTTCCAAATTCTGGAATGTGCATGAGCCGAGCAATGGCCCGGACAAAGCCCACCAAGCAAAAGACAATACCCCTCCAGCCAAAACTACACATCTCCAGGTGTGATCTAGAGATTTCCTTACCTGTCCGAAAAAGGCCACCCTGAAGTAGGTTCCCAGGAGCCGCTTGCCTGTATGCATCACCTCTGTGACCTTACTGTATGCCCGGTGGAGTGTCTCATATAGGTGAGCCAATTTCTATGACATCCAAAGAAGGTGAATATGTTCATAAATAATATAACAATGTAGCTCTTTAAATTAATCAGAAAACATCGGTGTAGTTCACCCCTTCTATTTCATACACCCCTACTGTGAAGCACACTAGGTTCACTCATTAATTTATTATGACCACCAGCTACATAATATAAAAGCAAATAAAAGCTGAAGCATTTCTCTATCCAGTGCTGTAACTTAATTCTCTCTGCAAGGATTCTCTCCTATTCCTGGACCGAGACAGTCCTGGAAAAGTTTTGCAAAATATAAGTTTGCTACAAAGTCATACATTCCCCTTATTTCTTTTGGTGTTATGATTAAATACAGCACACCAGGAGGCACAAATTTATTGTATGTAATCATCCACTATCTTTTCAAGTTCTGCAGCGGTCACATATTTGTAACTGTACCTCAAAGTCTCTGCGTTTCTCATAGATGGGTATGATGAGTTTGTAGATATCAGAGATGAGCTCATATCGTTCTGCTTTCCAAAGTCCATCAGCACATTCCTCTAACAACTCCATTAGTACATCCTAAAACATCCACAAGAAGACAAAACATACATTTATATTATAAATGGCAACAGATTTATAAATTATGTCCAGATGTGCTTTAATTTCTGTCCAAAACATGTTTAGATTTATTTAATCCGAATGCACACACGCATGCACACACGCGCACACACACGCGCATACACACGTGCACGCACACACATACACACGCACATGCATGCACGCACACACACATTCCCCCTTCCTAAAACAATACCCTCAGTTGATTTCCATCATAATATAACAAGAAGTGATATAAATACACAAATTGATTTCTTTATCACTACTCTAGCAATATATTTGTTTTAGTGTGGCCATGCCAAATACAATAACCGTTGTTGAAAGCTGTACATTTGGAAAAGAGGATTTGTGACCCATCTCAGCAAAGTGGGTATTAAGTCAAAATTATACATTTTGAGTTATTAGTACTAGTACAGTATAAATTTTGTAACTGATATTGTAATCTTTAAAATGATACCAAATTTTCTAACATATGGTGCTAGTTTTGGAGTAACTAACCAAAACCTGCCAGGATTTTTCAGCCTCTTTGAGCAACTTTGGAGAAACACAAATCCCATTTAAAATTCAACAATCTATTTTATAATTTCTGACTTAATACCCACTTTGCTGTAATGGCTCACATTTTTGTTTTTCACAAGGGTTCTCGGTTGTGTTGATGCACGTGCTGATGCTGTAAAGCTAATGATTCATCAGGTGATTCTCTTAGACTGATTTAAGATAAGACCACAAAGTGCAAGCACTCTGATTTAACATCAGCCCTTAGTAATAAAATTTAGAGATAAGTAAGTACAGATACATTAGTGTACCCACAATCTCTTACATGCTTTTATATAGCCCTCTTATCATTGTGACTAATGTAGACTATAAGTTGATAAACAAGCTATTGAATAATGCTTGCTATGTGTGAGCAAACGTGAGACCACTTGAGTGGTTAACGAGTGCTACTGCGATAATTAACTCTTGTTAGGATAGTGTCATATGAATGACAGGTTCAGACCTCGTTGAAGTGCACATCCTGCATGCCCACATCTTCCATCATCGACGCCTCCTCATCAATGTTGGGTGTGATGACTCGAAATGCAGAGCAGCCCTGTTTGAACATGCCTAAGCAGATATGGAAAAGAACACATATGATAAATAACACAGTAAACCTGTACTATTTACATATTTACTATAGTTTGTGAGGAGGAACTCGCCTTTTCTTTGAAGGTATTCGGCTACCAGTGCTGCTACATGCACGTAACACATGCCAGCCTAAATAAATGTTACAAACAAACAGAAAACATTTTCAGATAAGAAGAAAAAACAACAACAATGTGTACAGGTGATAAAAGGAAGTGAGTTAGTGGAAATTTGAATTGTGTGTTCACACCTCAGACAGATCCCCATTCTTGACATGGATGCGGGCCATACTGTCAAGCCAGGTTTTGCGCAGTTCGGGTGTGCTGGCGTATGACTTGGCCAGACTGTACTGTAGGTCCACCAGCATCTCTGGATCTCGCTCATGCTCCTTCATCTGTGCTGTGGCCATCAGGACTGTACGGATTCGCTTTGTCAGGTCTTTCACATCAGATGGAAATGCAGTGTTCTACAAGCGTCACAAGAACACAAAGCCTAGTTCTTCTCTCATATCACAGACATGTATATCATTATGAAATAAATTTGTTGGTGATTTTTTAATAATAACATATATTTAATAATAAAATATTAGGATGAGTTCTATCATCATTTCATGCATTTTAGTACATTAACGTAAGCATTCGTTGTGGGTCACTCACTTTAATGGTTCTGTCACTGTTTGCACAGTTGTTTATAATAGATAGAGACTGCTGAAACCTCATCCCACCAATTCCAATAACATCCGCAATCAGCTGACTGACAGCAATCACCACCTGAGGGGAAACAAACAAATGAACAAATTTAATTTACTTCACGAATCTCTCTAAATTCATTCATATGGTATCGCTTTTGAGCTGTAAGTATGTGACCTGCAAATGGGTGCGAACAAAAGATTTCCTGCCCGTGTAGTCAAAATTACTCTTCATGAGAAAGTAAAGCAGGTGGGCAGCATCAGAGCGGATGGAGCTGAGTTTGGAGTTACAGCACTTTAGGATCTCGTAACAGAAGGATGCACACATATCTGCACGACCCTCGAAAAATGTACATGGGAACTGCACAGAAAAGCACAAATACAAAAAAATAGTCTTTTAGACTTTCAGACTTTACTGAATATGACTTAGAAACATTATAATTTTAAAGCTTTTTGCAGGGTAGCATTTTACGGATAGCAATATGTAGACATGTTAATACAGTCTTTATACCGCAATACATATGGCATCACTAAAACTCAGAAATCATGCACACAATATAACACATTGGAGTACAAGCTTACTTTATAGATAAAGGTGCGCAGGAAAGTGAAGACTTGTTTGAGGGCTGTTTCTGACTGGTTGATTTGTAGAAAACACAGGTGGACTGCAAACACCTTTTTCATCAGGGGGTTATGCCCATGATCTAAGCTCAGGTGGGTCTGAACCAGGAACACGGGAGGGTTGTGAATGAAAAAACGTTTTTCACAAAATCTTTCTTTTCATTGTAGCTTGAAATTAAAATACTGAACTCATTTAATTAATAAATATGCACATGATCACACGATAAGAGAGACTACTGGATGCTGCCAAGTTATCGCCAATGCTGTACCTTAAATCCCATAATGAAGATGCTAAGGACATCCAGTACTGTTAGACACACTTCAGTAGCAATATTTGCCTCCAGCAGTGATTGGTTTAACACATCTGCATCCGAATGACTGTAAGCTACATACACACACACACACACACACACACACATATATACACACACACACACACACACACACTGTATAGCGGGAGTATAAACCATAAACACACATTCCCAGGCTCTACTAAGGATTCTTATTCATCTAGTTTATCCATATTTTTTTCAGTTGTTCTCCATCCCCCTGTAGCATGCACGGTTAGTTCTGATCAGTTAGTCTAGAACATAAATACTGACTTGTGTACAATTGGTTATATCAGGGTGGCGTGGTGGCATAGTGGTTAGCACCTCCACACACAGCGAGAAGGTCGGGGGTTCAAGTTCCGGAGGTTTCTGTGTGGAGTTTGCATCGTCCCCCGGTGCTTGCATGGGTTTCCTCCAGGAACTCCAGACCAAAGACATGTTGTGACAAAGTGCTGTTTCAAATTGCTCCTACTTGTAAGTGTGAGTGGTAGTGTCAGTGCTGCTCTGTGATGGTCTGGTGAGCTGTTCAGAGTGTACATGCTTTAGAATGAAGCGGTTTGGCAAAGGAGTGAGAGCGTGATTGAGTGAGGAGTTATATCATTCTTTAATTTGTTACACAGGCTGTTTAACATTTCAAAATATCAGATTACTAAATAATCGATAAAATTTTATTATTGAAATTACACTCATTTGCCATACCGCTTAATCCTACTAGACTCGCAGGGAGGCCGGAGCCTATCTCAGCCAACACTGGGCGAAGGTAGGCTACACCCTGAACAACTCACCCAACCATCACAGAGCAGACACATGCACAACCATTCGCACTCACACTCACACCTGGGGTGATTTGGAAAAGCCAGTTAACCTGATGTGCATGTTTTTGGACTGTGGGAGGAAACCGGAGTACCTGGAGGAAACCCAGACAAGCTCGAGAAGAACATGCAAACTCTACACAGAATTGCCATCCCCGAACCCAGGACCTTCTTGCTTTGAGCAGATGTGCTAACCACTATGCCACCACGCCGCCCTACACACACACACACACACACACACACACACTAATACTTCCATTTATATGGAGTATCTTGTTTCATTCTAATTCAGTGGCTGGTCTTATTTCTCTTAATGCAGGTGTGTCAAACTCATTTGCACTGAGGGCCACATTCCTAAATTTCGAGCTCATCGAGGGGAATAATCACTCAACATTTATTCAAATACGGCAACCATGAAGACCATATTACTTAGTTCAACATTTGTCCTCTTTTCGCTTTCTTTTTCCAACAATGCTTGACAGAGACAAGCTAGCTTGCAAGTCCAAGCTAGCTGTCCAGGGTCTACCATGCCATCGCCCAGAGCCGGCTGAGATGGGCGCCAGCCTCCCCGCGTCCCTAATTAGGAATAAGCGGTTCGGAAAATGAATTATTGAAAGGTTAGCTCCACCTAGTGGATGGATGATGAATGACAGTAATTTTAAGGTAATATTGATGCAAAGAATGTATGATAATTAAAATAGTTTAAAAGCTCTCATGTGCCACATAAAATGATTGGACCCACAGGCCTTGAGTTTGACACTTGTGTCTTAATGTATAGATGTGTATTTCTTTCAATCATTTTTGTGGAAGTGTGTCTCCATAACCTGAACAGAAATTTGCAGTAACTTGTATTAGGTATATGACGTGAAGCATACGGTTCGATGCTCACATTAGTCTCCTTATACATCCATTTACGCAGACCACAGGAGCTCTTACAGGAAACGAAGGAGCTAAATGTTCATGAACAACAGGTTTCTAGTGGAAAGGCTCCTGTGAAGAATTTAAGAATGATTTTGTTCATGTCCAGTTTGATATATGAGCCCCACTGTGTATGATACAATTACATATGCTAAGGCAGTACGCCATCAGTTGTCTGTTAAAATGAGCCGAGCACCATGACGATGTGTCTGAGAATGTTTGGTTGAGCCAACAGCCTGAAGAATAGCCCGTAATGCAGATGTAGTCATATTTCAAACTGGGCAGTATTACAGCAACTGTATTGTTTATTCGAGCAGAACGTAAGAGGCGTGTACAGTATATCATCGGTCCTGCTTTGTGCAACAGCTGTGTGCAGTGTGTGTGTGTGTGTGTGTGGGTGTGTGTGTGAAAATCATGCTGAAGCCTGCAAACATACTCCCCAGCCATCTGATCTGAGTTACTTACTGCAGGGTGCTGTGGCAGCCTGAGAAACAGCAGGGGGTGAGGTCTCGAGTGACACTGTGCTACAAGAGAAAGGCGTGTTTTCACCGGGGGGCTGAGGACTGAAAGAGGCAGCAAACTGTGGCTGGTGGGCATGGCCTTGTTCACACTGACCCATGTGAGCAGAAAGGGGGGTATCCTTGCAATGGGAAGGGTAGGAGAGCTCAGGATTACAGTACTGAGGGAGGGAAGAAGGCCCAGGGGCAGACTTGGAGAATGGGTTTTG
>JBCNYG010000012.1:28725808-28745033 GCA_039654305.1 Porochilus rendahli | reverse complement strand
CGGGGAGAACATGCAAACTCCACACAGAAACGCCCAAGCTGGGAATCGAACCCAGGACCTTCTTGCTGTGAGGAGGACGTGCTAACCACTACGCCACCGTGCCGCCACGATAGCTAAATGACTGGGTCAATTCATCTCCAAAACTTGCAGGGTGTTGCTGGCATGCAGTGTTAATTACCGATCAAAGGTGGTGCAAGGAAAGACAACCTTTACACCGGAAGGACTGTCACTTTTGCCCAAGTCACACTGTTGCACAT
Source organism: Porochilus rendahli (assembly GCA_039654305.1). NCBI lineage: Eukaryota > Metazoa > Chordata > Actinopteri > Siluriformes > Plotosidae > Porochilus > Porochilus rendahli. The sequence goes on along the minus strand of JBCNYG010000012.1, from coordinate 28,744,776 downwards.
GGGGAGTGAATGATAGAATATTTGGTCTGATCCCAAACTGTTGTAACTGTTAATGCTGGTTATGATAGGAAGGATGTCAGAACCACACAGTACATTGCAACTTCATGTGTGTCGCTGCCTAGCCACTGACCAGACAGGTGGTTTTAATGTTATGGCTGATCAGTGTATGTCCATATTGTAGATCCACATACAAACATGTGTCACAAACTGACTGGGTGAGACAGAGATAAAGAGTTTGCCGATAACAGGACAGTCATGGCATATTCCTCATAGCCGATAGCATCACACTTGAATATAAGAATATAGCTCAGACACCCAACTACTGCATGAGGTTAGGGTTAATCATAAGCTCACAGAAGCTGTATAGACATAACAAGAATGACATTCATATGACAGACAGGTGACAAATCAGTAAGTCATTAAACGGAGTAAAAGATTACATCATAAACTACAAACTGGTATCAGATCACAATCACTTTTACATCTGACTTATATTGTTACTTCGGCTGCCTTAACATCTAATTCCTTCCTTGTAATCTACAGTTCAATTTTTGGAGACATCTGGCTATGGTGTTCTTTACTACTTTCCACTATAGAAGAAAAATTGTAAGCATTTACCAGCAGTTTATATGCCGTTATTTCCCAATTATTTACTTGATATATTAAGAAAATGTGAAAATCCTAGAATTTAGATGAATATTTAAAACATTTTCAAGACACTTATGAAAACTGGAGCTCCTGATCGATGTATTAATAGGCCCGAGCCTGGGATCTCTTTTCACTGACTTTCTTTTCATTAGCTTTCATTTCACTTAGATTGTCTTTTTATTCTGTGTGGGTCAGAGAAGTAGTGTATGAGCCTCATTTTTATGGGTTTTGGTTTTTACTATTAATAATAAATCTGTTTATTTTTTAGTGCTGCCAGTCCTCATGCAAGTCACTGATGCATAACAGCCAATCAGCATCAACTCAGCAATATAGCAGCTTTATTGGGTCGTCTGAATGGGCACCGGACAACCATCCAAACCCTATTCCATGACTATGGTGGTCCGCTTGGGAGCTATTCTATAAAGCCTTTTTACACCCAGCCCTGTTGGTCATGGAAATAATAATCTGATCTAATCTAGTTATCTAAAAATTAATAGCTCTGCAGAAAGTGGTATTTATTTTTCAGCATTTAAACAAAAACTCATTCTGTCATACGCATTATTCTTGTGCTTTTAAACCATACACCAATAACAGTGTCAGCCTCCACATTCCTTTTAAATGCACAGAATCAGGACTTACTATTTGGTGTTCACCTAGTAACGGTAGCGTTCACATCTGTCCAAAAAGAGTTAACAAGGTAGGTGTGAAAGTTTGCTCCACCCAAAGACCATGCACAAAAATAGCAACAAACACAAACAACACAATTTTAACCGCAACCCTTTATAATTAAATCTTTATTTCCTGAACGAGTTTTCTCCAAAGTGAAAAAGCATGAACGTGTGCTAAGGCTCAAAGTCACACGGGGTGAAAGATCCGCCTCATCTTTGTGCACACAGGAAGTTCTGCCCTTTATTTAGGCTCAAAGGCATCAAAACAGCCACTAAGGTTTGGACAGTTGTGTTCACAATGACATGAAATGCAGTTATTGCGGTTGAGCTCTCATTAAGTCAGGACTGTGGAATGTGTTTGGATTGTAGTGTGGTACTGTCCACTGGGTGTGTGCACATGTGGGTGTGCTTTACTCCCACTGTTGTTTAAGGCTGTGATGATGCTTCCCATATGCTGGAATCAGGGTCTCACCCATACTTCATACACTAAAGCCGACAGGAGAACTGATAACTGAGTTACTCTGCTAATACAAACATACACACTGCTGATCTCATTCCATCCATTATGTTCTTCAGTAAGTGCACCTGCTTTTGCTCTTTAAAGGTTCTGTTTGTAACTCTTGAGTGTCTATTCCTACATAGAGTAAACTATATATGTATATATATATATGTATATATATATATGTATATATATATATATATATATATATGTGTGTTTATAGTTTATGTAGGTATAGACACACATATATACATACATGCACAGTGAGCTAAATAGCTGTTCCAAATCACCCCTAGGTGTAAGAGTGAGTGTGAATGTGGTTGTATGTGTGTTAGCCCTGCGATGGCCTGGCGAGCTGTTCAGAGTGTACCCCGCACTGACCCAGAGTCAGTTGAGATGAGACCCTAATTAGGATTAAGGGGCTTAAAAAATGAACGAATGAATGAAATAAAATATTAATATCTTAAATAAAATAACTGATTCCCATCTCATAAATTAAGCAAAGTTTTGCTTACAATTTGCCCAAGAAATTCTGCAAAGAAAAACTGCTCAGATGATTGCCTAAAAAACCCCCAACAACAAAAAACAAACAAACAAAAAAAATTACATGAGGTTGGTTCAGGGGTAAAATGTTGGACTTTCCAGTGTTTTCACTTCAATTCCAGATAACTTTGCAATGTTTGAAAAAATACACATCACTGTTTTCTATGATAATAAACTATGTTAATTTCCCAAGATACCTAAAAAGTTTCCTTGGACTATGTAAGTGAGTGTATTCCAGGGTGTCGAGTAGCTAAGTGTCGGGAAGCCTCAGCTAATGCTCCGGTCACAACCCGTAACAGCTGGTGTGGTTAAGAGAGCAGATGTTTATTTATGGGGCAACACTTGTAACATTACAGCTTTGCGTACTGACACAAGCAAGCCCAGAGGAATAAAAAAGTATGAAAGGTTTTCAAATAGTACATGAAACGCATTCTAATCTACAACTTTGGGTCAAATTTAAGTCTTTTGCTGCTCCTTTGTAAGGGAGTGACAAATATACAGGTGATGTTTTACACACTGCAGCTGGACTCCTAAATTAACACCAACTAACAACAGCCAAACAAACATCTGCTGTCTTTAATATTCTCTAATCTGCTAATCTTCATTTATAATACTTCTCTCTCTTTCTCTCTCTCTCTCTCTCTCTCTCTCTCTCTCGCCTTTTTTCTTATATGCACAGTTTAACACACAAATACATACCCATACATTCAGGCTACACTCTTCTTTCTCAAATGGAAACTTTCTCATCAGAGAACCTAGAGTGCGCTGGTACACTTTGTGTTGTGTGTGTGTGTGTGTGTGTGTGTGTGTGTGTGTGTGTGTGTGTGTGTTACCACTGTCTGTGCAGTGTTGCTGCTCTGCTCGGGCTCCACAACAGGTTGAGCTTTAAATTGCTGCGGAGATTCAATCACCATCTTCGGCCCTTTAGCCGCCCTGCCCTGCATGCTTTCAGCTTCTCTCAGTCTCTTTCTAGTTCCAACAAATTAAAATAATGTCCTTTACTCTTTTCAGCTACAAGCTAGCAGAAGCACTGGATGTGTGTCTCTCCAGTGTAGAAAGGTGGCAGGATGGAGCAGCCTGCATGTCCAGTAGAGTTCAGCCTTTAACACTGAAACTTATCGGAGCTCTCAAGTTTACCTCTCTCTCTCACACACACACACACACACACACACCAAAACTATTCATTCACTCACTGTATGCGCTGACAGGAGACTCCTCCTACACTCAGCTGTGCTAGCGTACAAGCACGCACACACACACACACCTCCCCCACTCACTCCTCCCCCGAGAGTGAGCAGAGCCTATGGAATTTACCTGTACACTAGTGACTCAAGTACCACCACATACGTAAAAAGAGACAAAAGAAAACCACACGCTCCCACTGCACACTGAGTGCCCTGTCTCTCTACAGGTACACGCAAAGTCTGTGTACTCTTTAAAACTAGTTGAATTTATATTTGAACATGATATTTCATAAAAGGTGTCCTAATAATTTATTTAGACTTTTTTATCTGTATTAAAATAAAACTATATATATATATAAGTTTTATTTTAAGAGCTAGGAAACTTAGCTAAGGTCAGTGATAAAATTTCAGAAGTTGAGCTGTATTGTGACAACCTTGGATACTGTTACCTAAAATCACTACTGAAGCTCTGATACCGTGACCCTAATTACGATTAAGCAGTTCAGAAAACGAGTGAATGATTAAAAAAATATATATATAGCAAAAAAATAAAAGAAAAATGAAAAACATGAAGGAAAGGACACATTTAATCAAATCTTTATCAGTTCCAGATGTGAGGATTCAAATGCTGAAATCATTGCTCACGTTTTTGTTACAATGAAGCACAGGAAGTCAGGGAGATGATGATGATGGTATTGAAAAAGAACAATATCATGGTGTACAAGTGCTTACAGCAGTTCAAGTGCCTCAATGCTGAAGCACGCAAGATGAAAGCATTCAGTTTGAACAACACGGTCTGAAGCCAGTGCTCCTAATTGAGCTCATTCCTCAGCTGTAATTCAATCTTGTACAAAAATTAATTGCAAAAATTAAACAAACTATATCCAGCAGTCAAAGGTCTGTTGTTTTTTTTCTTATTGCTTTTGTGTGAGTGTGTGTGTCATATCCTGCATTAATTTCCAAGATGTCTACACCAGATAGCAGACATTCTTATACACTTACACACACACACATCTTTCTCAGGTAAGAGAATCCATGTCAGGTGGCAAAACCTGTGAGGCATCACCTGTTTCCAAAAGACTGCCATTAAGAGTACACTTGTCCCTTGCTCTGGAAACACTGCATCATCCTTCCACTGAGTCACTCATATGCTTCCTTCCTTCTTTTGACCCTGGGAGCACATGGACAATTCCACTATGTGTGTGTAAACGGAATGTCAGATCGTCAAAGGCCCAAGGCCAAAATGCCTTCTAGTCAGTCTCTTCCTGAGGGTATGAGGGCATCTCTCTGGATCAGAGCAAGCATATGTGATATCACAGCATCCTATCTGCACCGGCAGTTTTACAACCAGAGTCTGATATAATAGGCATCAATCTGATAGGGTCACATCCGAAATGTGCTCACGCTCACACACACACACACACACACACACACACACCTAATACTACTTTATCCTACACACACCTGGCCTTAGTTCCTAAGTGCATGGTAATGTTGAAAGTGTGATTGCCATGAGTCAGTTTAAAGACTGAAAAGGTTTTGTCCATATTACAAGTTGCACTTGACCCAAATGTAATTTTCTGAATAAACATGAAGCAGATGTTTTTTCCCCCACGTCAGATTTAAGCGTCTTTTATGCAGCCCACAACAAGACTTATCTGATACGTGGTCATACAGTTGTAATGAACATGCTCAGATCGGTTACACACATTTCAGCCTCCACTTCTACAATTATAACAGAGAACAGTAAAAGCTCTCGCACTGGTCAGTTTTCATCTTCCAATATTTCCAGCTGGAAACCCCTTTCTAACTCCATCCTTAAAGAAAAGGCCAAATCATTAAAGTGGATGGATAAAAAAAGACCAGCAGGCATCCTTTGCCGTTAAATTCCACACTGCCTAGACAAATCAGTGTTGTTCTTCCTGTAACCACAGCAAATCAGTCATCAGAATGAAGAGAATTAAGTTTTTCAATCAAATTACTGCATGGCTTTCACATCTGATCAGGAGAAAAGATTGCAATTATGCAATGCATGAGGCAAGTTTACAGCTGTTAAAGTTTATAGGTACGCGCCTGCAAAAAAAAATTGCTGTGCAGATGTTGACATACAGTACTGTGCAGAAGTTTTAGAAACAATGAAAGAAATATTGTACATCATTCATAAAGAAACAATAACGAATAAAACAAAGTCAACATTTCATGTGATGATGCGTTGTTTTAATAAATTAGAAATCTCAGGTAGAGTTTGTCCAGTTTTAAGGTAATGATCTGCAAGTTTTACTGAACTTTTGGAAAAGTGCTAGTATCTATTCTTGCAAAAAAAAAAAAAAGTAAAGATATCTGAAAGTGGCATACTGACGATTCTTCTATACATATGGCTCACCAATTTGGGCCCTAAAACATCAACAACTACGTCGTCTCAAAAGCTTTCAACATAACTGTCTTCGAAGACTCCTTAAAGTGGGCTGGCAAGACCGTATTTCTAATAAAGTAATCCGTAAGAGGAGTGATAGCTGCAAACTTGGCACTGTATTACAATTTTCACAACTGCAGTACTTCGGACACGTGTCCTGTACGTCAATCTCCCAGCTCCCCTGTTTTCAACTGGATTGGTCACCATCCCAAGGGCATTGAAGCCTTAGACTCTCCTGCCTAAGCCTTCTACAAACTCATACAGCAGACATGAAACATGTCCTTAAGGACAGCTGTGACATATCTACTGCCGAGGACAGAAAGTTCCTTTCATAAACAGTGAGCAGGCAGACCTACACTAGTGGCCATGACCTCACTAAGTACAAGTCTTGCAAATTTTGTCTGTCACACTTGCTTCTTTATTTGCATGCAAAACCCACCAGCCTTCGTAATGCTACTGAAAAGTGGTATATATATATATATATATATATATATTTTTTTTTTAATGTTTAATAAAAACACATTTATAATATATATATATAATACATAACAAATTTACAATTTAATATAAAATATTATTATTGCTGCTGGTATTATTTATTTATTTTTTTCCATTCATTTATTTATTTTATTTAAGTGCAGCTAACTGGGTTATCAAATGCAGGCCGTGTCTCTCACTGTCTGTGGTGTGAGGCATGTAAAAGAAGCATTGCTGATTTTCGTCAAGAATAAGTTGCATAGCCATCAGCGTGTGTCTGCCCTGCGATGGCCTGGTGAGCTGTCCAGGGTGTACTCTGCCCTCGCCCAGAGTCGGCTGAGATGGGTGCCAGCCTCCCTGCAACCCTAATTAGGAATAAGCGGTTCAGAAAATGAATGAATGAATGAAATTCCTGAGCGATAGAAGGTACAAGGTACAGTGCTCGGCATGAATGAGTACAGCCCCTTTAAAAAGTATGAATTTGTCAGTAGCTCAATGAACAAAAGAAAAATTTCCAAAATTTTACAAGGCTGAGCTTTATTGAACATTTATTTACCTTCATAATATGAAATTAAGCTTAATAATCTAACATAGATCACAAAATCCTCTGTTCTACTCAAATTTATTTGAAGCAGTAATGAATACACCCCACAACAAAAACGACTACATCTAGTATTTTGTATGAACACCATGATTTTTAAGGACAGCACCAAGTCTCCTAGGCATGGAATGAACAAGTTGGCAACATATTGCAACATCTATCTTTTCCATTCTTCAGGAATAACCTCTTTTAGAGCCTGGATGCTGGCTGGAGAGTGATGTTCAACTTGTCACTTCAGAATTCCCCACAGGGGTTCAGATCAGGAGACATACTTGGCCATTCAATCACCTTCACTCTGTTTTTCTTCAGAAATGCAACAGTAGCTTAAGATGTGTGTTTTGGATCATTGTCGTGTTGGAAAATGGCAGTAATATAGTAATGGCAGCATCTTCTCCTTCAGTATAGAGCAGTACATTGTTGAGTTCATGATACCATCAATAAACTGCAGCTCCCCAATACCAGCAGCACTTATGCAGCCCCACATAAGGACACTGCCACCACCATGTTTCACTGTAGGCACCATGCATTTTTCTTTGAAATCCTCACCTTTACGACGCCATATAGTTTTATAACCATTTGTTCCAAAAACAGTGATCTTTGTCTCATCACCCTAGTATAGAGTCCCAGTAGTCTTCATCTTTTTCAGCATGGGCCCTAGCAAATCTTTGGCGTGCTTTTTTGTGCATGGGCTTTAGGAGAGACTTCCTTCGTGGACGATACCCATACATGCAATTCCTCTGCAGTGTGCGCCGTATGGTATCCTGGGAAACGGTAACTCCAGTTTGGCTTTATACTACTTTACCTAACTGCAGTGAACTTGCATAGTGATTTTCTTCAACCCTTCTCATCAGAAGACGCTCCTGTCGAGTTGTTAACTTCCGTGGATGGCCTGGATGTCTCTGGAAGGTGGTTGCACTTCTGTCTTTCTTAAATTTTTGGATTGCTACGGTATTTTGACAGATGTAAAGCTTTGCTGATCTTCTTGCAGCCTTCATCTTTTTTGTGTAAGGAAATGATGTGTAATTGTTTTTTTTTCCCCTACACAAATAAACAATTGAATGAACATCTTCCAAAAGTGGTGCATGCGTTCTGCCAGGGGTTGTATAAGAGTTCATTTAAAATAATGGTCAAAGAGACAGATTCATTATCCATCCATTATCTTCATTTACAACTTATCTATCAAGGTTGCAGGGAAAGCTGGAGCCAATCCCAGCTGATTTTAGGCAAATTCCTGCCTTCGCTTAGTGACAGCTAAGGTAGGCTCCAGCCTTCATAAGACCCTATAAGGATTAAGCGGTTTGGAAAATGAGTGAGATGAGACAATTCAGCATGCATTTTTACATTTGTTAGGCATACATCAGTGACAGAGGAGAAACATGGGAAAAGGAGGTAAACTGCACCCAGAGATCTCCAAGCCTGGGACTTGAACCCAGGGCCTTCTTGCAATGAGGCCGACATAGTAACCACTACGCCACCGTGTGTCCCATGCTTAATTCAGTTTAGACTTATTATTTAGGGTTTAAACTTGTTATTTAGTGTCTGCTGTGTGTAGAAGTTATGAGAGATAGTGCGAGTGCAGCCCTTTGCACTTCCACTGTCAGCAATTAAAATTTACAGATGTTGGCAGCAGCACTGCAGCAGGCGATTTGTGTGCAAACTGGATGGCAGTAAACCATTCGGTAAGACAAAGCAAAGATCCTAATGCCATTATCTGTGAGAAACATTCAAAACAGTATATTGGACAGCATCTAGAGTAAAGCCACAGTAGGAAACAGATAAAATACAAGTACTCTAGCCATAAGGACTGCTAGGTAAATTTCACCCAAAACCACTGATTAGTAACCAGGTTATGTAAGTAATTATGGTTTTCCACAATAGCAGGCATACAAAACATAAATCCATCATTGAAAGCACTTATATGTCAGAGTCACAGGTAAGCTGGAACCTATCTGAGAGGTATCTGAGAGGTGAAGTACACTGCCAAGAGGACACCTGGAGGGCAATTTAGAGTAGCCAGTTGACCTTAAGATTATGCATGAAGGAAACCAGTGGACCCGGAAGAAACTTAAACAAGCACAAGCAGAACATGTAAACCCTCTCGCTAAGAGGCAACAGTGCTTACCACTGAGCCCACATGCCAACCCATACAAAACTTTTTCAAGCTATATTTTATACATGTTTATGTACATTTGAATATATTGTAGGTGTATAATGACATTTGCTTATAATGGCGTAGCTCCTAAGCATTTTTTAGGTTTCTAAGTTTACAGATAACATGGACTTTGATATTTTTACTGTAGACCCATATATTTTGATCCTATAGATAATGTTCTTACAATGTATTATTCATTCAGCAATGCATCTCTATACCACTCAATAATAATCTCCTCATCACTCATCTCACTCACTTGCCGAACCACTTACTCCTACTAGAGTCATGGGGAGGCTTTACAAAGATACACCCCTGTCGGGACTCAAACCCAGGACCTCCTTGCTGTGGGGAATCTCTTTCTAAGCATTTAATTGTTACATTTGTACTTATTGAACCTCTCCTCAGCTAAATTGCAAAATGAACGAATATGTTTTGCTAATGCAAACAGCTGAAGTAATAGTAGTCTGTATGGGCTCTACAATGGATTTGATGCGATTAGTTTGATAACTACGTTTCTCTAAGATTAATTATATCTTATTAACTCACCTAAATAAAGTGAGATGCTTTCTTTGGAAGTTTTTATTGAAAAAAGGTCTTGGATGTTTTTTTTCCTCATGCAATTTGAGTAGGGTATGGATGAGACTCATGAGATTCTTATTTAAGGTTCATGGTGTGAAGCAGACTAAACCTATTTAGATATTAAAATTTAAAGGCGAGTTGCAAACCCAGCCTGTATTACTCTTCAGGTTTTTTTTTATTTATTCTTTTTTTTTTTCAAAACTGCATGACAAAAAGAACCAAGGGATATATTTTAACATAAAAATTTCCAAAACAACTGTGGGAATAACATAAATTAGCTGAAAATGGGGTATGATATGCCTCATTTAAAATTACCTCTAATGTGAACAATATAGACACCCTAATTGACTTCTCAAAAGAAATATACAGTAAACAAAACTAAGATTGAATATCTTTATTGTAGGTGTATGTAATCTTCTGGCCTGAAATATTACCTGTAAATTAGATGTATATGAGAGGATCAGTGGGCAGCAGCTTGCATCCACACAGTGGAAAATGATTCATCAGTAACACTCAAATGACCTCTTGTTTTGATATTGTGCAAAGGTTTCACGAATCAGACAATCTGTTCATGTCATTCAGTGCTCTCAAATCTGCACTCTTCACAGTGTGACAGGGTATATTTGTGCACCCTCACCTCAGCATTTATTTAACTTCTGCCTTGTGTGTATTCAGCCTCTGATGCTCATACGTATAAAACGAAGTAAACTTTTTGCCTTTGATTAAAGGGTTTTTTCTAAGCATTACTGATGACTAAAAATTGTATCGTCTTGGCTTATCTGTTCCCTCAACTGAATACCATCCATACATCTCAAGTGGCCTTGTACCATTTGTTATGATGACTGCATCTCTGTAAGTAAGTCGGGTTTCCTTTCATCTTCAAGTTTTGCCGGAGTCGCATATCTCCTTAAGAAGTCTGAGCCCACTAATCTAAAGAGCTGCACACTGATTCCTTTCATTTCTATCAAAGACTCTGAAACCGTTCTTCATTCATTCGTTCATTCATTCATTTGCCGAACTAATTTATCCATCTACAATTCATCTCCTACTATCTCTCCCTTAATAGGCTTATGTCAGCCAACTCTGGGCACAGGCAGTATACACCTGTCTATCACAGGGCCAGCAAACACAACCATTCGCACTCACAGTCACGCCTAGGAGCAGTTTGGAAAAAAACAGTTAGCCTCATGTGCATGTCTTTGGACTATTGGATGAAACTGGAGTAACCAGAAGAAACTCATGCAAGCACAGGAAGAACACACATACTCCACAGGACCTTCTTGCTGTGAGGCATTCATGTTAACCAATATGCCACTGTACCACCCAACCAGGTACTTTACATTAACATTAACAAGGCCAACCTGCCTGGATTAAAGGCCATATATTATAACATAGCTCTCGCACAGTGCTTAACTGAAAAATATCTTTTTTCGCCAAGAAATTTATTAAGTAAGGGAAATCATATGGGAGCTCCGCTTTTAGGCAGTGCCTACATGTCTATATTATACATTCATACTAATTTGTTGCTCTCATTGATCACGTTATTTCTTGTATGACCGATATGCTTTTTAAATTACTGCCAAATGTGCAATCGGAATCAGCTCCGAACGAACTTCGGTCTGACATTAAATCTTCTGATCCTGAATATATAACAAATCTCATTCAAATCGGGTGTGTTTTCACCCATTATAAGTGACTGGAATTTTTTCATTTTTGATAATTGTTTATGATGACTTCTGTGCATGGATTCGTACAAAACAATTAATAAAATCATCCTTGGGTGATCACTTACCCACCGTTAAAATTTCAGATTAATCTCTCAAATACTATGAACAGGAATTTGCTAACAGTCAGCGAAACAAACAAATAAACTCACGGCGATGAAAACATAGACTCCTTAGCAGAAGTAACCATAATGACTGACTCGTGAAGTGAAAACCATGGCAACAACTGGGATGTATTAGGCAGAAAGTAAACAGTCAGCTCCTGTGTTGACGTGTTGCAGTTAGGAAAAATTAGCAAATGTAAGGATGTAAATGACTTTGACAAGGGCCAGTTTGTGATGATTAAAAGACTGGGTCTATTGATTTCCAAAAGAAAGACGGAAGGAAGAACAAACAATGACATGGCAACAATGTCATGGGTACTCAAGGCTCACTAATATATCTGTGTAGAGTGAAGGCTAGTAAATCTAGTCTGATTCCACAGAAGAGCTACTGTAGCTCAACCTACTGAAACTGATCATTCTGGCTGTGAAAGAAAGGTGTCAAAACACCCAGTCCGGTGGTGGTGATGGTGTGGTTGATTAGTGTACAACAAGAGTCTTCAATTGTCTTCAAGGAATGCAGCCTGTTTATCTGTGTGCAGAAGCTGTTCAACCTTCTGCATAAGCCCTTAGTTATTTCTGTACAGTAAGACTCTCCTTGCCTCACCTACAAGACGCTGTCTGCTTGGTAAATAACCTCCCAGTTCTCTGTGGTGTAACCTCCCTTCACAGCACCGCTCTCGGTTGCAGCGAGAGTCAAATTTAGAACACCTGTTTTGGCTTCCCGGGCAAACAAAGGTTCTGCCCCATATTACAGAGTATACAAACCTGTATATACACATATATGGTAAAAAGTACCCTCTGCATGCTAACTCAGATCTCTAAATATCTTCAAGATATCTGGCATGTTATATCTTTCTGATGTCTAGGCATGCTGAATATACCACCTCCTAGTTACCGCGTCACTAAATGCAGCCTTGTGTCCTTATTCCTTATGCAAAAGTCTGAAGTTCTTTCCCTCCAGATACCAAAATAATATTTTCTCATCACAATCCTTTGTGTAAAGTAGCAGTTTTCCATGGTAGGTTACAAATCATAACAGGTTAACTAGATGTTTTGTAGTGCTGCATCTGGTCTATGTTTATGTCTATGCATCCCTTTGCTCTGGATAATGAATGTAAAATGTCATGTGGAAATGCTAGGGAAAATGCTACTAGAGAAAGAACCTGACAAAATACTATACTGAACTATACTATAGTGAAATATTTCTGTGGATACTTGAATCTAAACTTTTTTCAAGATGACCACCACAAATAAAAAAATGGTGTCACTTTAGTCAAAGAAATTTGCAAAGATATAACATAATTGTAAAACGAATCCTTCCATCTGTTTAATATCACAGTTATTAATATGATTAAAATGAAACATAAAGTTTAATTTCAAATCGAGAAAACATTTTACAGTTTTGACAATGCGTATGCATGATTTTTAAACTTTTCCGTGGGTTCATGAATATATTTTCCTGACAGCATATAAATTGTTTCGATTTCTTCTTCTTCACATGTTAAGCTACATAAAGCAGAACATGACCTAGCAGAACAACCTTCAGAGATTTCATCAAAACACTAATACACAGACCTGGTCTAGGTCAGTCCGTAACATACAGGTTAATTAGGGCGGGGTGACCAAGATTGTGCTTTCTTTGATTAATTTTCCTTTCAGTAGTCAGTAGCAGCCAAACCTTTCTAACACCACAAAGGAAGCAAACAAACAAACAAACAAACAAACAAATACAATGGTTCCCCTGTCCCCCGAGCTAGGAAAAAAATAGGAGAAAATGTGTGGGGGAAAATAAATGGCACTAGCTTCCTACTAACCAAAGTGAACATATACAGAATTCTTTTAACAATGTATAAATCTAATTTCCAAAAATGAAAATACATAACCAAAGATACGAAAGTAGCGAAATAAACAGAACAGACAGCAAAGCAAAAGAAATCAGCGTGCCAAACTGTGACTTGCCACTGTTTAAATACACTGCCAGAAGTGCATTCCACCAATTACAATGCAGAAGGCGGGAACAAGTTCAAGTTCAAGTGGATCCTCCAACAGAAGCAGGAGGGGAACTCACTGCAGCGGGATGGGTCTAAAGACGAAAGGTAAAAACATCCCACTTCCGACATAGACAAAACAAAAAATACCAAGAAAATAAATAGAACCACAAACAGGGACGAACCAGACAGTTTTGGGGAATATCAGGGAAGATTTAATTCCCTCGTTAATACAGATCGGAAATGTTAAGGCAGAAGAAATAATTTTGAAAGGCAACTTTTAAGAACAACCAAAAATATACTATAATATAATACCATCATTTTGTTTTCATAGAGGCCATCTTCATATGGTGGCCAGTGATGAATACATAGCAACTGAAGACTCTTCTCACTCAACTTTATCCTCGTATCACTAAATGAACAATTTCACCATATACAGGGGTTTAGCACCTCCGCTACAGGGTAGAGCTATCAGCTGCTCAGAGCTAGTTAGTGGAAAGGTTTTTCAACATTATTAAGGTACAATTCTTCTTACTTCCCAGTCAATTTCCCTTCTTTATTCATGTCAACCTTCAGAAACAAAACAAGTAGCTGAACCTAAACAAGTTGCAGGCTTGTGAGGTCGAAGTGTCTGTGAAGTATAACCATTCTGCAACCTATACTACCCAGCGTGCTCTGCAGCACTTGATTAATTTCTGCATCACATGACACTTCATTTAAAATTGACAAGCTTCAAGTTCAAGTTCAAGGTCAAGTTGCAAAGTATTACCTCTGTGTTTCTGCCGGTGCGTACCAAGCCAGTGGTTTACAGTATTTGCTATTCTGTGTATGATCTCTGCTTGCCTCTCATTTATGACTCTGTTCTGAGTGTATGTGGACTGTGTTCCTAATCTGTGCAACACCATGAATTAAGAGCAGGACAGCTGCAACTTTCATCCATTTTCATCTATATTGCATAGTGGTGATACACAGGCAAATTTAGTATTGACTAATTCAGATTATACATTAATATAAATGGACAGCGAATTCTATTTAAATTGGATTGTTTGTATTCATTTATATGTGAGGACAAAAGGGGGAGGGGGGTTGCTATGGTTCACAAAATGATTGCTGGATATCTAAACTTGGTTGCCAAGGGCAATGTGGCAACAGGCCAAAACTGATATTAAGCCTTAGTGTTGTATAAACCAAGCAGAGTAAATTAAGTTTTCAACTAACAGACACTGGCAAACTGCCACTGATCCGGCAAATTAATTCTGTTAATGTAATCTATTTCTTTTAATATAGTTACAATATTGTACGATTGTAATACATAACTGTATCTGATGAAAAAACATGCATGATCAGCTTTCTAATAACCACAGCCACAATGCCGCAACTGTCAGAAGAAATGTCAGCCCTTGCTGTCAACATAAACAGTAAAGAAGTGCTAGAAGAAATGTAACTACAAGTGTGTAGAAAGAGGTCCTTGGCTGTATTGACACATTAAAACTGTAAGTAAGTTGTTAGACCATCACAAGGCACCAGCAATATGTCTTAGTATCGATTTTACATGTGTCTGGAGCGGTATTACAGGCATGAACATTATTCTTTCAAAGGATACACAATCTTCAGTCCAAAATCTCACACACTCACTCACTCACCACTCATTTGCCAAACCAATTAATCTTATAAGATCATGGTTGAAGCCTATCTCAATCGACACAAAGGCAGGGTATACCTTAAGTAGTTTGCCAGACCATCAAACGGTCAACACACACACACACACACACACACACACACACACACACACACACACACACACACACAACCATACAACCATTCACACTCTCATTTAGACCTAGGGCCAATTTGGAATAGCCAATTAGCCTAATGTGCATGTCTATGTACTGTGGGAAAAAACCGAGTACCCAGAGGAAACCCACACAAGCACATGGAGAACATGTAAACTCCATACTGAAATGCCCGGACCCAGGATTTGAACCCAGGACCTCCTTGCTGTGAGGCCGATATGCCAACCACTATGCCAGTCAAAAATCTCCCAAAGACATTAAGATATAAAAATAACTATCCTATCTATCAAAATAGCTATAGATCTGAAGACTTGCAAATTAGTTCTTAAATCACTAGCTCATTTAGGTATGTAGTTAACCCTAACCACATTTACTTATTAAGACTTATTATGTAGTGTTTTACATTAGCATAGTGCCTCCAGAATGATGGGGGAGGTTTTGTCCAGGACGCCGGAGCTGTGGGTTCATGATGGGAACTTGTATATTAATAAATAAGGTTTTAATTACGTCTGACTTTAGTAAAATCTAACTGACTTGTTGCCAAAAATGCTGAAGCAGATTCATTAACTGGATTCAAATCAGGTCTCATTTTGCTGCCATATGACAGTCTGACGAATCCAATTAATTTGTTTGCCATTCTGAGCGCTCAAATAAGCATTCGTTTTTATTTCTATTGAATAAATAAGAACGGCCATTTTTTAATTAATTGAAATTTTGTTACATAAAAGCATTAGCTTTGCAGACAACATGATTAAACGTTGGTCTTCAAATAGCACTACACCATAGTTCATTTGTTAATCCTTATTGCAATATTTCGTTTCTATTGGCAATCTTGATATTACAGAAGGATGCAATATATAAATGAGTCTCTAACCAATCAATAAACCATGTGGTGGACATTCTCACCAATCTTAGTCGGTCTAGATGAGGGACTGTGTTGCTGTATCGAGGACTGGGTTGCTATTGACAGTTGGATGAATCATGACATTTACATGATGAAACATGAACTGACTGCATCTTTAATCTATAACAAGATCACATCAGGGATGTGTTCATTATACTGTATGACACGACTCAAAAATGAATAGCAATGCACTGTCTACCAGATACTCCAATCCATACAATGCACACTGCAGCCTACAAACATGGCCAGGTGTCTACAACACCTAGCACCTATCGAACTTCCCAAGCCTTTCATTCTGTGTTTAGGATTCTAGTTGACCTTGCCTTGTTATCCAGTTTTCTCAAACCCTTAGCCTTCTTACTAACCGGGGCTCAAACCCATAGCCTTCTTACTAACCGGGGCTCAAACCCATAGCCTTCTTACTAACCGGGGCTCAAACCCATAGCCTTCTTGCTAACCGGGACTCAAACCCATAGCCTTCTTGCTGTGAGGTGTAGACACTACACCAGTGACACCCTAGTAATAATCAATAATATTTTGTGATTACAAAACATTTTTAAGCTATAGTTAAAAAGGAGCTTGCTTTACTTCAGCTATTGATATTATGTGAGTATTGTGTCATGTGTCTGCTCTAAAGTTTAAAGGGAGGTTAAAGAGGCATATTTAACATAATAGAAAAAAATCACACTGATCAGCCATGAAATTAAAACTTATTATTGTGAAGGTCCTATTTGTGTCACCAAAGATGACTTGTAAAAGCTTTAGAATCTACATTTAGACTTAAAGTTGCGGTATTTGGCAGTTGCCCTTATCCAGGGTGACTTACAGAAGTACTTTAAAGTCTATCAAGACATACATCCTGATACTAATTCAGTACGTCACCGACTAAGAACACCATCAGTATAAAAATTCTGTTGAGGAAATCTTAGTATTCTTGGTAATATTATAGTATTCTGTACTCAGTTGGTGCTAGAAACTAAAATCAGAAACTAAAAACATCTACAATATGTTGCTGTATATCAATAAAATGTGCCATAAATGTTCAAGACATACACATTAAACTCATTGCCAGTTCCAAATTGCCCTAGGCGTGAGTGTGAATGGTTCTAGTGTGAATGGTCTGCAATGGTCTGGCGAGCTGTTCAGGGTGTACATTAATGTTGTGAAACGTCCACGAGACAAGTTAGTTCTTGTTATAACCTATGTTATAGATCAACTGTGACCCCCCCCCCCACACAAACACACTAAAAGTGAAAGAGTTCATAACCAAGACTTCTTCAATTAATGTTTACTAAATGTTTCCTAAAACAAATACCACACTAATAAGTATATAAATTACTTTGTTAAATAACAACAACCCAATTGTTTATCCATATAAGATAAGTCTTAGACTATGTGGCGTATACACTGTACAAGTCCCTGTGTGACCTGTCTCTGTTGAAACAAGAGCACTTGGAGAGCACAAGTCTCAGCCAAGCCCAGGATTCACCCATATGAATAAATTCAGTTATTCATTCATTTGCCGAGCTGCCTAATCCTACTGCGGTAGTGGGAAGGCTGAAGGCTACATTAGCTGACTCCAGGCAAAGGCTTGGATTCTTCATACAATGTTAAAGAATCTTTTAAAAATGTTTCCAGGTCACCTTAAACATCTAATCAAGAACATAGTCCAAGGGTAAAAGCTCTTTGGCAGAGCTAACAGTAATCCGAGACTACTGAGGCGGCGTAAAAGCTATAAATGTTTTTTGTTTTTCGAATGGTGGGATTAATCCCTTTTTATTCATACCAGAATACGGCGATAAAGAGGTCCAAAGATTTCACCAAATAATTTGTCATTATATCTCTCTGGGAGGGTTGATGGGTATTGGGAAAAAAATTTCAGCTCATTTCCAGGTACTTCCAGGTGTTCACAGAGCACAGAAGTATTTCTGCGGCTCACTTTTTGGGTAAAGCTGACTTTCAGGACATGCAGCTAAATGGCTTCTAAACATAGTCAACAAAATGTTATTTGTGACGTAAGGCAGATGTAGTGCTCAGCATCTAACCAATCAGATTTGAGCATTCAACGGTGAAGTGGTATAATTATCATTTACCAAACACTACTTTTTAATATGCACATGCTCAACTATTAAACATCAATACAAAAATTAAACCAATGCATGGAAAAATGTAAATTTTATAAAATCAATCACAACCAAAAATTACATTTGGAATATTGACACACTTTAAAAGCTCATCCTCGACTCCAGGTGAAGGCGAGTACACCCTAAAAAGCTTGCCAGACCATTGCAGGACCAGCACACACTCACACCAAGAACAATTCAGAAATTCAGAACAGCCAATTAGCCTAATGTGCTCTTTGGACTGGGGGAGGAAACCAGAGTACCTGGTGGAAACTCACACATGTATTGGTAGAACATGCAAACTCCTCACAGGAACACCCCAAGCCCAGGAATCGAACCTGTGACCTTCTTGCTGTGAGGCGTATGTGCTAACCACTACACCACCGTCCCGCCGTCTTAAAAGAGGTCTCTTATATAAATTTGATTTAGTATATTTTGTTTTCTTAAACTGCTGTTTGAAATGATGAAAAAAAATTTCTGGACAATACTACTGTAAGATAGATAGATAGATAGATAGATAGATAGATAGATAGATAGATAGATAGATAGATAGATAGATAGATAGATA
>JBCNYG010000012.1:28708336-28718820 GCA_039654305.1 Porochilus rendahli | reverse complement strand
TATATATACACACACACACACACACACACACATACACACATAAATATATATGTAAAAACACATTACATTGCCAAAAGTACTCACTCATCTGCCTTTCTTAATCCGTAGGGTTTAATATAATGTCGGCCCACCCACTGTAGATATAACAGCTTCAGCTCTTCTGGGCAAGCTTCACACAAGGTTTAGAAGTGTGTTTATGGGATTTTTTGACCATTCGTCTAGAAACGCATTTGTGAGGTCAGACATTGATGTTGGCCGAGAAGGCCTGGCTCGTAGTCTCCGCTCTAATCCATGCCAAAGGTGTTCTATCAGGTTGAGGTCAGGACTATCAGGTTCTATCAGGTGCAGGCCAGTCAAGTTCCTCCTTATCTTGACTTACCTTAACTCGCTCATCTGTGTCTTTATGGACCTTGCTTTGTCACTAGTGCACACTCAAGCTGGAACAGGAAGGGGCCATTCCTAAACTGTTTCCACCATGTTGGGAGCATGAATTGTCCAAAACCTGTATGGTACGCTGACACGTTCAGCGTTTCTTTCTCTGTAACTAAGGGGTTCTCCTGGCAACTGCCAAACCCAGACTCATCCATCAGATTGCCAGATGTTGAAGTGTGATTCATTACTCCAGAGAAGGCATCTCCACTACGTTATAAATGTTAAGACAGTGTACAGCCTCAGCTATAAAACACAGCTATAATTACATTCGGCTTTGGAGTATTTTTTAAACTGAATGTTAGATTAGGTACATGCTGAGGATCAGTGGGATGCTGGAAGGCGTGGTGACTTTCACATTGTTCTCTCCTACTGGGCTGAAATATATACACCCATATAAAATAAAAGGAAAACAGACTGACATACAATATGATGTCTCAGGCATTGCTGAATCATGGTAGCAGGGTGACTGATGTGCTAACATTTACCAACCAAGGATGAATAAAAAAGCTGTACATTACAAAACTGATATTAAAATCATAGAAGGATCGTGAGAAGTGAGTGCTCACAGGTTGCTCGGACTATGACCTTTACACCAGTGAATCACTGGATGAATCATTTTAATAAATACAAAAAAATATTCATTCAGAAATACAGCAGCAGAGTTTTCTTTACCAAGCTTCAAGACTATGGACCTCCATCACACATTGTAGAGGCTGTATAAAGTGGGTATAGGGTGGAGAACTCCTACTGTAAACCAACACCTTCTCCAATACGGAAGGAAACTAGACCTAAGAGCTCAACAGACCACGAAACTTGAGGGGAAAATGCTTGCTTGCTTTAAACCTCCTCAATTCCTCAGCATAAATCTTACTTTTGATCCATTGGTGCTTTCCTGCTTTTAGCGGCATTGATTCCTATAACACAGTACACACGCTCAGGATAGCAAAAAGAGATAAACATGTACGAGTTGACAGTTCAGAAATAATGCTAACAAAGTGTTCATGTCTATGGTGGCTCTGCTGTCTCAGCACTTTCTCTAAAAACAGTATCTTGATCAATACTATGAGTCAATCTTCAGCCTGCCATCTTCTCTTTCACTGATACAGCTGAAGATGCCATGGTGCTTTTGTGTGTCTGGGTTTGTGCCAATGATGTATCTGGAAAGAAATCTGACCTAAAATCCTGATTTTCTTGGACTGTACTGCAACTCAGATGTAATAGACTCAGACCTGGAGCTTTTAAACAGACCACATACATAAATACATGGAATAATGGTATATATAAACTGTAGAGTCTGTACAGCCTACTTTCCCTAGACCTCAACACACAGACACATCTACTCGTACCTAATTTGGGCTTGAGAGCTGCCGAATGCCAACCAAATAATTCTTTTATGATGCAGTGTTTTCTGTGATTGTGCCTTTTGAACAAAAATCAATGATTCTGGCACTTCTGGCAGGAGTACCACATTTTCGACCTGTGTGCCTTCGAGGTATGAAGAGGGAACCCAGCCAAATAACTGTAGTGAGTGAAGTACTGTAGACTTTCCTCCTTAAAAGAGCACACTGTTTATGCCTGTATGTCGATGGACATAAGGCAAATATTTGTACATAGTGAAGAGCCCATTTAAAGGTGGCTCAAACAGTAAGATAAACAGTAACATTTCCGGGACAATGAATCTCAAAATAAAAGTTGTCTTTCTGGTTAGTTTCTTTTACTAATACTATTTTTGACAGTCTCTCCTTTGAGAAATAATAAGGAAAAGATGGTTACACAAGTTTTTATGAAAGGATTTTGAATCATTTTCTGGGTTGTCAAAATATTATGGATGTTCCTGTCAATACTTGATGTACAGTTTTCAAAGAACAGTGGCAACTCCAGAGAATTTCTTCACATAAAATGTTTGACACACTTATGCTGACTGTCTACAAAAACATTTTATGCTGCAGATAATCATTAGATCATTAGAAAAATTATTTGCATTAGTTAAGCGTGATGGACGTTGCCCAGTCTGGTCCCTGAATTAAATTTTTCACAGTGGATTTTATAACGGCTAATATACAAGAAATCATGTAATCAAGTAAACGTTTTACGTAATTTCATAAATTTTAAAGCTTGTTTACTTCCATCTAGGCAAGAACTTAATGAATCCAGATGCTTTTATTTTGAGATTCTATGTCCCGGAAATGTTGCTGTTTATCCCAGAATGAACCAGGTAAAAATTAGTTCATAGGTAGGAATTTCAAATTCGTTAACGTTTTCTTTGTTTTTTTGGAATAGCAAGTTACGGCCTCCTTTTTGAAAGTAGCATTACCTTGCACTATCGGCTCAGAACACTTGGACGTGAGAATTGCTGACTTGAGTTTTGAAGAAAAACAAGAAAAGACTTCACAACTACTGTCCACGTCACTACAATACACACTAAAGAGTTTGACTTTGGCACATGATTATAAGAAATCAGGGCGCACACACTGTGCGCCTATGAGATCAAAGAAACTTATGCACCCAGGGGTTTGAGGTTGTGATATTCAGAGGGTTCAGTGTGAAATGGAACTGTGCAAAAGGAAGTGGCCTAATCGTATCCCTCTTTCCTGTAAGAGGAATACACAGAGATACAGAGCAAGAGAGCAAAGGGAAGAGAGGAGCCATGCGGTCTCATGGGGGAGAAGGAGACGCTGATGGGCTTTTCCTTCATTAAGAAGGAAGCGGCTGCTTCCTTGTTGTATGAAATGAACCACAACAAAGCTGCATTAAGTGCCCAGTTTCCTTTCTTTCTCTCTCTCTTACACACATGCACACACACACACATGTTTGTTTTAGTTATTTTTGCTGCTCCTTGGTGGCAAGTCTCAAAAACACTTATTTTTATTCTACTTAATCACTTGGGCTACATACAAATGTTACACATATCAACCCTTTAAAGTGTCTACTTCTATTTTTGTAGTGACCTTCATTGGATGGTATAATGAATTCCATGGCCCATAACCATATCCTTTAAAATGACAACGAAATGCCTAACTGCTACCGTAACCAAAATCTAATTCTAAACTAAGCCCTTTAATCAAGTTTTATATCTCAAACAGTCCCAGGAGCAGCCACCTAACCTAAGCAGCCACTTAGCAACCTAAGTTCCCAAAGATTAGAAAAAAATTATATTTTATTTATATTCAGCCATTCACATTGTGTACATCCTCAGTCATCAGTCACAGTATTACCTGACTAAATGACTTTTTAAAGATGAAAGAAAAAGAAACACACAAACAGCCTAACTTTAGAAATATAAGAACATAAATATACAGGGAGTGAGATGTAATAGTTGTTACACACAGCCAGGGCATTATCCAAGGTTTGCTGAGTCAAAGTCTGGCTTGCGTGGCGTTATATAGTCCAACAATTTCTTCCAGCGTAAATCGAAGAAGTCCCTCTAGTAATTTACATCTGCTTTGATTTTCTCCATCCTGTAAATATCCACTGCGATGTCCATCTACATGTGCAATGTTGGACTCTCATGTGAAAGCCTTTTTTTTTTTCATGAGGGCCTTTTTGCCAGCCACTATTAGAATATTAAACTAATATTTCTCTCTCTTGGGCCATTTTTCAGGGATAAGTCCAAAAAATGTCATTTTACATTCAAGAGGCAGGTGGCTTTCCAAATATTTCTTGTATTGCATTATGTATTCTTTTCCAGAAAGTTACAGGACAGCCCCAGAAAACATGATAATGATTTGTATGTGTATTTCCACAGTTTCTCCAGCAAAACAGAGGTTTTCCTTCGTAGTGAGACTTTTTTGAAGGTGTAACAAGATATCTTATCAGGCCTATCAGTGATATGTCCATATCGTTGTCCAGTTCCAAAAGATTAAAATTTAAAAATGTCCTTAATATGCAGCAAGTACAATTACACAGAGAGCAGGAGACAGAGAGAGAGAGAGAGAGAGAGAGAGAGAGAGAGAGAGAGAATACCCCATTCCTGTCAGACCAAACTCATAACCTGTTATCCTTGTTCTTTAAGACTGAGGAACAGAACCCTAAACCTTCCTAAAGCCCTGTTTAAAGGGTGCTGTATTCCCCCTGGTCCTTCTCCAGATCCACACTGTGCTGATGTCATAAAGGTGTAGATATATATAGTGTGAGAGTGATTGGGGGTGAGTGTCTAAGTCTTTTCTAAACCCTTCTCTCTGATGCCCCTTTTGTGTGGTGCACTGTGAGATCTTTAAAGCGTGCACTAAGCTGCTGCTGCCATCTACAGGACAGACTGCACACAGCACAAGCCACATGATCAACATCACATTATCAGAAAGATTTCAGGTCCTGTTTTGAACTGAAAGAAAGAGGTACATCCCAAGATCAAGTTTCACCAGAAAACGTTTCAGTACGGTGTGGTGAGTATTCCGAAAATGCCTGGACAGGTTATAGGACAATATTTTGTGCTTAAATACATTTTGATCTGCATTTACTAAACTTTAGTTTTCCCATGTTAATCTTCCACCTTACATGAAACGGAACATTTCTTTATGTACACGCAATGAAATCAAACTGCTGGCAGGACAACACGTGTGAGATAGGCCCACATTAGAGTTGTAGGGAAAAGATCATTTTTTTATTTGCAATAGATTTTACAACTATTTTTGCTCATGAACCTGGTCTCGGGCCTATTGACCTTACCTACATATGCTTTTTAATCCCCTTACGCTAAATAGGGCATTCATCCCCATGTCATTTTTCACCCATATCAGCTTTCTAAACACTGCAAAACAAAACACAGTTGTGTTCTCAGGAATAACGCAAAGCTCAAATCTATTGTGTGCAGAAGTGACATGCAGCCAGACTAACCTCTCTACTAAAAAAGACAGATTCATTTGGTTTTCAGTTGCCTGAATTTCAAAAACTCCTTTATTTAGCTCAGCTGACAGATTTATGAACGTGATTTGTGTATTAACCTCAGATTTATAACTTTGCCACTTGCATACATTTTTAAATGTTATAAGCTAAACAATTAAATTACTTGTGAAAAAACGAGAGTGACAGAGTGAGAGAGAAAGTGAGAGAGAAAGTGTCTATGATGATAGAATCTGTGATATGATTCTGCCATGATAACCAAAGGCTCAAAGATCAGTGATAATACTTGATTAGCAAATGTATACACACTCACTCACTTCCCATTTCCATTTCACACCCATAATGCATTGCGCTTCTCCCATGGTTTCTGTTGAAATGTATTTTCTAACTCGAGAGCATTGCAAACCCCCTGAAGAACCTGTTCTCTAGAACAAACTTCATTTCACACACACACACATTCAATATCCAGGAATAGCCAATGCACATGTCTTTGGACTGTGGGAGGAAACCAGAGCACCCAGTGGAAACTCACCCAGGCACAAGGTGACCATGCAAACTTCTAGTAGAAACCAACCACTGGGCTCGAACCCACGATCTTCTTGCTGTGAGGCGAGAATGCTAAACTCACTGTGTCCAAGTGTTTGTATTTAACATTAAATTATTAAACATTATCGCAGGCTATTAGGAAATTATCACATTCTGAGTGGAATTTAAGATACATTTAACAAAGGGGAAATTACAGTCCTCTCGACACCCAGAGGATAATGTACTGAGGCGTGGTAAATGTGGCAGGGTTTTAATCAAGGTACAGTTAAATCACACTTACCACACAGTGTGTATTATCATTTACACCTGGGGAACTGTGGACATAATAATAGTACATCCACACCGTGGAGTGTAACAGTACATGTTCAGGTGATTGTGACCAGCATGAATGTTGTTCTGTTTCTCTTAATGAGTGTTCTGATGACTCTAATTACAAAAACAGAAAACCATGTACAGTTACCTGACAGTCAGCATTCCATCAGATATGTGCAGTAATGCAGAAAAAAAAGAGAGTCTGACTACCATTTAGCACTTTCTGATAGTTTCTCATAGTCTTAAAAGGGGTTTTAAGAAGTCCTTTGTCAGTATTTTAATAGCAATACAGACAGAAACAAGCTGTATTGACACATAAAGAGCATCCTGGGAGTTTGCTTCCAGAGAAGGCAGGCTAATGACCCACACTGTTACGGTCTGAAAGAAAGGCCTGAAAATTCAAACGGAAATGGAGCAAAAGGGGAGAAATAGTAGGAAGTGGTGGTGAAGCAAAGGAAACAATATAGATAGTACTGAATGTCACTGCAGGAAAAACTGAATCAGACTGGCATGAGACAAGAAAAGGGCAGGAAAGACAAAGAGGGAGATGAGAAACGCTCTGGTGTCAGGTTACCGATATCTTGCTTTACCAAGATAAACCTTCAAGTCAGTGTATTGTGAGAAGAGTAATGAAACATCAGCAGAATGACGAGAAGGAGAAGAAGAATTACTGCAGTATGCAGTGTGGTTTTAAGTCGGGCAAAAACAGACATGGGTAATAACCTGCTACATGTGCATATAATATCTCAAAATGGTTCGGACTCAAACTAATCATCTTCCTCTCTCCTGTGTGTTTGTGTATGTGTGTGAGAGAGAGAGAGAGAGAGAGAGAGAGAGAGAGTGAGAGGGAGACAGAAAGAGAGAGAGAAATAGGTAGGGGTTGAGAGAACATGAGAGTTAGAAAGAGCGATAAAGAGGTTGAGAGGGAATGAGAGTCAGAGTGAGAAAAAGAGAGAAAGAGCAAGAGTGAGTAAGAGAGCTTGAGAGAGAGAGAGGGGTTGAGAGTGAGTCAGAGTGTGGAAGTGAGAGACATTGAGAGAGCGTAAGAGAGGTTGAGGCAGAGAGAGAGAGAGAGAGAGAGACAGAGAGAGAGAATAATATGACTAAATGTTTTTTTATACTGAACAATTTTTAAAACTAGCATGAATTCAACTGGATTAAGAATATCTGTAGTCAAAGGTTGTTTTTTTTTTTTAAACTTTTGTCATATAAGCATATTTATTTTACAATACAAAAAAAGAGATATCTTGGTGGATGCTGTGAAAGGGATAATTTTTATAGCAAATTATCTTGCCTTTAATGTAAGAAATCCTCTCAATTAGACTGCAAAAATCTAGGCATATCTGAGGGTGTTCACGTACACACACAATCAGTGGAAATGAACGGCAGTGCACTCACAATGGACTCCCACCTATATATCCACACATTGTATGGGCATGCACCAGTCCTCTTACACACTAATGAAGTACTATCAGTGTGACAGGGCTGTAGGTCACTTCAAGACCACGAAAGGCTAAATAAGGATCTGATCAGTACGCAGCACTGAACATTCACCCCAACCCACCCGGAATCAGAGAGACAGGCACTGTGACTTCATCTTGGAGACGGAAGAAACAAACAGCCAACTGAGCTGAAGGATAAACTCTGAGACAACACTAAACACAGAGCAGACATTTCAGTTCAGCAGAAGAGTCATTATAACAGAACAGGCTAAAGGAGGACATCCCAACTGCAAGCACTGAATAGACGCCATGTAGTCATGATCTTTATTATAGACAAACGGGTATGTCTGCACACGTATACACACACCCTTCCTGTTTAGGAAACACATGTTACAGTATGAGTTCTTCCTAACTTCTGCTGATTGATGCGCAAGAAATACTCCCTACTTTACCTCACGTTCTAGCAACCTCATGATGACATGATCCAGGAGCAGAATCAGACTCCAAATTATTTGCAGACGGAAAACAATCGTTCATGGGAACGCAACTGCTCTTCAGCAACTACAACTTGCAGGGGGAAAAAATTAACAGGGCCAAGATTTTGGCTGCATTGTGTGTGCACATGGGCGGCTCCGGAGCCTAGTGGTTATCTTGTCCGAATCACAGCAAGAAGGTCCTGGGTTTGGCTCGGGCGTTTCTGTGTGGAGTTTGCATGTTCTTCCTGTGCTTGCGTGGGTTTCCTACGGGTACTCCGGTATCTTCCCACAGTCCAAATACATGCACAGTAGGCTAACTGGCTGTTCCAAATAGCCCCTACGTGTGAGTGTGAATGGTTGTGTTTGTTGGTCTGGCAAGCTGTTCAGGGTGTACTGCGCTTTTGCCTTCTGCTTTTGCCACCAGCCTCCCTACAACTCTAGGTAAACAGTTCAAGTGAGCGAGTGAGTGGAGTGTTTGTGCATGTCGCTAATATTAATCATCTGATATTAATTCTACAACAAATTTCTTTTTCTTTTTAACTATTAATAAAATTGCGTGTTAAATCAAGCTAATAAAACATGTCACAGCATGAATAATAACAGACATTTCTTTGTGCTGTAAAACCAGCAGAGTAACTGATACAGTGCACTTTGTTCCAACTAGCCTGACTTTGTAAAGAGTATTAAAATGTATTGGCAGCTTGCGGCGTGCTAATGGTGGTTTTAAATTTATTAAGGCCAATGCCATTTAGCATTTTCTGTTCAGAATGTATATCAGGAAGTGCCTTAGTGTGTGACTGTTTTTGAAGAAAGACTGTAAGAGGATTATATTTGTGTGGTTAACCTCAGACTACTTTGTTTTGGGGTTAACTGGGGCCATTTTGTGTATAAACACATTTGGCTTATGCACTTGGAGGGCAGTGCACTTGGCTTCATCTGTCAAACAAACATAAACACAAACATTATTAGCATTTCCTGATCACTTTAGGCTAATGACCAGCACCAACTGAACTAATAAACAGACATTAAACATAAGCAGCAGCATCGCATCACTGAAGCACACGCTATTTCTAAATTCATGACATCAGCAACTGCACACAAACAATACTTCAGTATGTATGATACATCAGCGCTGTTGAATTTTTCACTGTGATTACTCCGACGGTGTGGAATTTTCCTTTTGCATAACAGCAGCTCTGAAAGCCTCAGTAGCTATAATTCAACAGATTTTTCTGTTAATATTAATGTGCTTTTAACAACTCATTCACAGCCACTTGCATGGCAGATAATGTATATAATCGGGATAGGAATCACCAGGGAACACCCTGTACAATATAATCAAGGTACCTAGATGCCATTTTGGGATTCTACATGGAAACAGTGTGGTCTGATTGGTCCTGGGGTTTGAAAAACATTATTCAGAGTGGATATTAAGTAAAATCAGTAGACACTTACAGTTCGTCCCGGTAACTTAAAGCAGACGGCATCATTGCTGTGCTGCTTCAAAATGGAAAAATATATCATAAAAATCAAATTTCAGTTTTTTTTCCAGTGTTTTTCTTGTTTTTCCTCATAGTATATTCTAATATTTCAATAAGTGTAAAAACGCATCTTTACAGAGCACAGTTGATTTATGTTTGTGTGTAGTATGTGATATACTCAGAATGAGTAGGATCAAAAAACAAAAACAATAATAAGACATATGAAAAGTAAATAGACACCCCTCATGAGAGTTTTATCTGTGAAATTCATTTGAACAAACCTGTTAATATATTATTCTTTTAAATTTTAGATTACTGTATATAAATTGTTTATAGCAGCTAGCTATGCCGCAAACACCAGGAGGCAAAAGGTTTTCTTATTTTCAAAGAGGGTGTATTGTGGGTCAGTCTGAGGGTGGACATAGTCAAAAGCCGAACACACAATATCTTGGGATTCCTCTTACCCCAGTCAAAAGAGTGACTGTAATTCACCAAGAAATAATTGTGCAAGGATTCAACAGCATCCCACTCAAGTCTTCGGACTGAAAATAATGTTGTGCTGTTAGGAATCTCCATCATCACTACGTCTGAGTCACAAGATGCTCAACAGGAATTTTGTGTAAGCACTTCCAGAACTGCGTGTATTCAATCAATTATCGTGTAATTGTACATCTTCTTTTGAATAAATGTAG
Source organism: Porochilus rendahli (assembly GCA_039654305.1). NCBI lineage: Eukaryota > Metazoa > Chordata > Actinopteri > Siluriformes > Plotosidae > Porochilus > Porochilus rendahli. Next base: position 28,708,600 of record JBCNYG010000012.1, on the reverse strand, counting down.
GTTATTGAATAAAGAGAGAGCATGTTCAGTAATGCAGGTTGAAAAAGTTCCCGGTTTTGTGGTACGATTTTGTAACAACATGAACATGTCCGTATTGGACACCTAAATGCATCAGTAGTAACGGCTGGAAACAAAAACAGTGTTGCAGTATTAAAAAGAATATATAAATATACATTACAAAAAGCTGGAAACGAAAGTTACGGATGTAACTACGGTTCTATGAATCCTGGATGACCGCCAGAGGCGGTGCTTCAGCACTGGATG
>JBCNYG010000012.1:28659985-28670586 GCA_039654305.1 Porochilus rendahli | reverse complement strand
GATACAGTACTTCATAGAGAAGATAAAGTGTGTGTAGGTGTGTAAGAGAGAAAGAGAGAGAGAGAGAGAGAGAAGGAGATGATGAATCAGTCATCAATGAAGAATAAACAGATTTGCTGTGCCTCTTTTCTTGAAGTGAAGGAAATAAAGTGACGGTCCTGGTGGAAAACTGTATGATTTTACATAGAGCATAATGTTTACATTACCAGAATATCTCTTTAATTAATTAACCGAGCAATTAATCAGTTAATACATTTTGTTTATTAATAATTAATTTATTTTCATAGAACCCCAATACACATCAGGGGAAATAATTTTGACAATCAACACTCATTTAATCAGAAACATCTACACACAGGTCTGTTTTTCGTGATTTCTTCCCCAATAGAAAACTATGCTCTGTGGTCAGCAACATCAACCAAATGACTGCTGGTAAGAGTGAGTTCCAAAAAAAAAAAAAAAAGAAATCAGACCCTTTATCAGCAGCTGGAAGTTTGGCTTGTGAAATGATATTACCGAAGTCTGTATTTTACCTTGCTGCTACCACCACCGACTGACGCTGTGTGAGCAGAGTGAAACAGTGAGGAACACCCCACTCCTCTTCACTCTCCCTGATCTGCAAGTGCATTCACACGAACACAGACACACACAGAAACACACACAGCGATATAGAGACACACAATCAGAAACTAGCCATTCTGAAACTAAAGCTGAAATTAAGAAAACTGGCAAAGGAGAGAAAGAATTATGTTCTCACTGTCATTCCACGAAGAGGAAGTTGGCCATGTATTTTAAACTGATTGGACGCTGTAATCCCCCGGCTCGTATACAGCAGAATATCACTGAACTGACACACACAGACAAGGTAATTAACATGACACACTTATTAATAGTAGCACCATGTAAACATTATCATGTGCATGTTTTACCAGGAAGAACATGCGCTGTTGCAGGCCTTTCCCGGAAAGTTTACTGAGGCATCCCAATCTGATGAACTCGCGCGTTGGGATTGCCAGATTGTCCACCCCAATCAAGTCCTTCTGCAGCTCCAGCAGTCTCTGGTAGTTGTCTGTCTTCAGCATACTGGTGTGGAGCACCGACTCCAGTTCAGACACATCCGCAAGCGCAGCTGTAGGTAAGGGGCAGATTCTTATCATGACAAGAGCAGAGTCTCTCCAAAATAAATGTGCAAAATTCCTTCAAAATTTAACATATCTAAATATCTAACATTTTCTAAAAACAAACTAACAAGCAAAAAACAAAAACATCAATACTAATGCAATTTTTAGGACTTCTACAAGGACATATTCATCCATCGATCTATTAATCCATCCCTACCACTTGTCTGTTAAGGGTCACAAGTGACTGGAGCCAATCCCAGCAGACAGGAGGCAAGATACACCCTGGGCAAGTCGCCAATCTATCGCAGGACTAACACAAAACCAGTCATTCACACTCACATTCACACCTACTGGCAACTCTGAATTGCCAGTTGTGGGAGTGTGGGGGGGAAACAAGGGCACGTGGAGGAAACCCATGCAGGCACAAGGAGAACATGAGAACACCACATAAATTCCTATTTCAGACACCAGGACTGAACCAAAACCTTTTGCAGATATCCAGTGCACTTTTGTGCCTCCCGAGGACATATTCTGTTTACTTATATAGAAGAAAGCCGCTGTTCACAGAAAATCATCTTCGAGTGACTCACATCTGCTGACATTCTCATAAACTTCTAACAATCTCTTACTGACGTACATGCGTACTCACCCACACATTTCTAAACCATTTCTTTTCTGTCTTCAGAGAAAAAGCTTATTCCTCATTCCAATCCCCAGTGAGCGGTTCTTTGATCATTAGCTGACCAAATAAGGTATCTACGAACCAACTGGAATTTACATAAAGACAACACCCGCCCTATGGAATCAATACAGGAACAATCAGACACCTAACCTCATAAAACCCCCAAATCCAGCTGTGCTAGCCTCTTAAAAGCACAGTTTCAATTCACTTCACCTTTTTAAATAAACACATTTAAGTACACACTAATATTTTCAAGGGCACATGGGAAATTTAGATTTATTTGTGGTATTTGAACTGGGCGCCTTGCTCACCTCTGCAGTCTCTGAAGTCGGAGTGTGTGGCCGGGTAATGTTTGCAGAGCCTCTCCAGGATTTGTTTATAATGCAGCAGCCTGTGCAGAGGCCTCAGAATAAACACGTTTAAGGGCACGTAGCACACCTTCTGCAACTCAAAGTCTCGACACACAGTTTCCAGTCGTCGTGAAGCGCGACACGCCGTCTCCAATTCACTTACACACTCCGAGTGCTTCTGCAGCTGAGCCGTCAACAGCTAAAAGGTGCAGGTGCAGATGTGCACAATAAAAGTTTAATTCTTCTGAGAACAGAGCTACACGCTATTCTAACATCTATTAAGTCTCTTACTCTGGGTTTACATTGGGGCCACGATCTCCATGAGTTGAGAGAATTGTGATGAGATTGGGGGTCATGGGATCGTATTGTGATGATCACGACAAGATTTTTGACTGTTAAAAATTTTGCCACAAATATTACGATGTATTACGCTTAGAGGCCACTTGGGATAGATCGTTGGAAATAGTAGATAGCAGTAGAACATTACAGACCTTAACAGAGCGCAACAGACCTTGGTGCAGCATTGCGGATCTTGATGAACTTGGAAATACGGATCAAGTTTTATCTCTCGGATGCACCCTGCCTCCTTTTTATACCCCAATCGTGCTCCAAGTGTGCTCATAAATTGTGCAGCCACATGTTTTGTTATTTTGTTTTTTTAAATCATGCAGAACGTGGACATTGTGGCCACAGTGTTAACCTGGGGTTAATAATTAAGTTATAATACACTGTGAGAATAAACATGCTGGAGGAAGTTTACCTTCAGTCCCTGGGTGTTTTTCAGCATTATGTCACCAATACGCTGGTAATCCCCCTTAATGTGAGCATTTGAGCGACCTTCCCTGTACACAGACAACACGCACACACATGACTTATGTGTTGTTTTGGGATTTATAGACGTGACCTGAATCTGTGACTGTATCACCAGGTTAATGTGCAGTGTTCTGGGTTACCAGCAGGTGTCACCGTTGTAGTTTTCAGTGACTTTTTTGAGTCCATCTACATGTTATTTTTCTCACTTCCATTTAAAGCACCATAAACATGTGAAATGCAAAGAGCCAATGAAAGTACAATGTAAATTACAAAGGTAACATCTACAAAACTCAATTTTCTGCCAAACCATCACACAGTGTTGGTGTGAATCGGGTGAGTAGGCTTGGACAGGGTCAGAGCACGATGAAGGGAAAGACTAGGATGGTGGTAATAAAAATGACGATATTTGTGGTAGGGAGGAAGGCAGTATAGCTCGGAATGCCGGCCATGTCCCAGGCCACCAGTGCAAATTAGACAGACTGGAAACCCAGACCCTGAGGGAAGCAGGTTTTTTCACCAAGGGATAAGGGGTTGCCAAGGAAACCATGTGTATGGTACGGCTGAGTGCGCATGTGTAGGTTTAACCTGGTTACTGGTGCATTTCATTACCCATTATTACATTACAGACAAATTCAGCAATAATGAAAACTGCTATCAATAAATCTGTACAGATATATCGTGTGTGTATTTCTAACCACAGTGCAAGTCTCTGCTCCAGCTCTTTCAGGAAGTCAGAGTGGTAGATGTGAAGCGGTTCAAAGCTGGATTTCAAAAGGTTCCTTAGAGACTCTGGAGCACATTCCTCTTTAGCCAGTACACTCTGAAATGACTACACACAGACACACACACACACATTAATTTTCTAAAACACTGCATTAAACACTCCAAAATACCAATATATTATCATACAAACTAACAGTAAACATAAAGTACAACAACCACACATGCAAATTATATTATTTCTACAGGAATAGCTAATTGACACCTTAACTCTTCAGGGTAGGCAGACAGAGAACAATTTTTTTCCCAGAAGCATTTTTGTTATATATATATTTTTAATTCTCTTTACATCCAGACAGATGTTCAGACAATAATGAACAGTCTTAGAAAGGCTTGAGAGAGCAGAGAACTTTGCTCTTTGTGGCTTTTGGCAGTATAACAAGTGTAATTTTTTTTGAAAACAATTTTGCATTTTTTCCTTCACAACAAACAGTAAAAATGCTGCTCTATTGTAGATAACAGGGAGCAAGGCGTTTTATAAATTAAAGGTAAATGTTAAATAAAAAAAATATGAAACTAGTTCTTTAATAATTAAACTGTTGGTTTATTTGAGCGGATTGTACGCTCTCTTGTGCGTTTCCACAGGTTATGCAGGATTCTTCCTACAGTGCAAAGATGCGCACATTAGGCTAACTGGCGGTTGACAATTGCCCCTAGGTGTGTGTGTGTGTGCGCGCGCAGCAAGCTTAGTAGGACAAACAGACTCAGCAAATGAATTAATGAACTATTAAATAATTAATTAATATTAAATAATTTTTATTTACACATTAATTTAATTTATTGGTTTATTCTTGTGTTCTAAATGGAATGAAACACCGTAGAATGTGTGACAAACACAATTGTTACTTGTACTTTTCCACTAATTTTTATAATACAAAACTAATACATTATTTAGCAGACATAAACACAAGTATAGCACTGCTTATCACATAAATCACAGTTGACGTTGAGCTTTTATGTGTGTGTGTGTGTGTGTGTGTGTGTGTGTGTGTGTGTGTGCACACTCCTGAATAGTGTGTTTGAGTGGATGTGCTACCAGACAGCTGTCCTACACATTACTACACTAAACTGTGGCTTTAATCAGAAACCCCCACAGAGCAAGACATTGATAAGAAATCAATCAACTCTGTTCCTAAAGCACTTCAGCTCCAGCAAACTGATCCTATTATCACCTCACTACAGGCTTTAGAGATTAGAGATGCACTGATCTGATACTGCATATCAGAATCAATACTCTTGAATAATGAGGGTGTATTTTATCAGATTACAAATAGCTTCCCATTTCATTCAATCCTGTATTTAATGCCATGAAGGTGTGCTATGTTGACACCAGTCATACACAAACACAGAACACAAACTGTCATCATTACACTTTGACTTTTCACATATCTTCAATATCCTTAAGTTTTACTATACTATACTTAATTTTTTACTTAAATTTTTCCAAAAAAAATTCCAAATTAATTCATTGAAAAATTGCATAATTATTATTTTAATCAATCAATAAGTGAAACTGCAGGCTTTTTATTCTTTTATAGTTCTATTTAACCTTCTGGAATGTCTGAAACAAGCTATTTTCTGTTGTTGTTGTTCACATTCTAAATGCAGTTAACACTAATTTTCTCAGCCCATCACGCAAGTCAAAAAAAAATTGCGACATATATTACATTCGAGAGATACTGAAAAGCTCAAATGATTCTCTTGGTTAAATAAAACTATTTTTCAATTCATTAATATAAAGTTGCTACTATAGTAAATAAACAAAACACCTTATGATTAACCAAGTTTAATAATTTAAAGTTGTTGTGATTTTAATCACCGATCAGACAAAACACTAACACCACCTGATTGGTCTATGGCGAAGCAGCCCCATACACGGCAAGCTGCAATGCACTGCAAGTCCCAACACCTTTACATCATAGCAAGCATTAACAGTTTGTGCTACAGTAGCTCTTCTGGGAATCTGACCAGATATACTAACCTTCGCTCTCCACACGTAATAATGAGCCTTGAGCACCCATGGCACTCTTGCCAGTTACCTGGTTGCCCTTGCTCGGACAACTATTGGTAGGTACTTACCACTGCATACCAGGAACATCCCACAAAGCAAGGAACATCCTACAAAACCTGCCACAAACTTGGAGATGAATAGACCCTTAACCACAATGTGGCCCTTTTCCACTACCACCAAATAGACTGACTGGAATCATCACTCAGACTATCCTCCTGGAGAGTGCAATATCATACCCTCCTTTAAGTGTAATACTGAAATTGATAAAATGGTGTTTAGAGCAGGTCTAACATTGTATACCATTATATCACCTTGCATCTTATAGTTAAAAGCTCTACCTCTTTATCTGTACATATCATGCATCTTATATATGATTTATGTCTATATGTGTGTATGTGTATGTGTGCATGTGTATGTACATATATAGTTTTATGTATACACCTTAGTTGTCTTTTTTACACTTTTACAATTGCTGCATTTCATTGTTCAGGCAACAGTTGACAATAAAGATCTCTTACTCTTGTCAAAGTCATTTAGATTCTAACATTTGCTCATTTTTCCTACCTCCAATAAATCAAGATTGAGAAATGACTGTTCATTATTTGTCTAACACATCACACTTCTTAGCAGGTGTCAATATAACGAGATAATTACCATTATACATTTACACCTACATTTATGACAGGTGACAGATGCGCTTATCCAGAGCGACTTAGATTTTTATCACATTTATGGAGCTGATGGGGTTGAGGGTTAAGGGACTTGCCCAAGGGCCCAACAGTGGCAGATTGTACTGGTTGCCCTGTGGCTCGAACCGAGGACTTTTTGATCAGTAACACAGAAACTTAACCACTGAGACAGCGCTCATGATGTTTTTAATGCTATGGATGATCAGTGTATATGAAATACACATATACTGCAATCCAAATACCTCTGACGTTTCTAGCGGTTATTTTAACAGTGAGCTCTTTGTTCATCCAGACACACAAACAAACATAGTCTACAATTCATTCTCTCATTACCGTTGTGATGAGTTCCAGATCCTTCAGGTAAGTTCGCTCTGTAGTGAGCAGCTCTTTGGCAATGAAGTAAGCCTTGTCTGTTGGAAATCTCTGTAACACACACACACACACACACACACACACACACCACAATATAATTGGGGTCAACAGCAACATAGCCATGTATAACCAAACCCTACTCACTGACGTTTAGGCTCTCACTAAGCTTCTACTTGGCAAAGGCAGCCACGTCTGCACACGAGCGCTGCGGTGTGTGGAGTTACGCTCCAGTTAGAGCAGATGTACAGCGATGTGCCGTAAAGGATAATAGCTGACACATGACTTTTACTCTGAGTTTATATCAAGGCAAATTTCACAAGGTTTATTCTAATCCAGGAACAACAATTGCATTTGGTTAAAGTCCAAAAGTAACATTTTTCAAATGACTTGGAAAAGCACACGTGCAGTTACCACAGATAAGAATTTTGACATATTTCTCTATCTCAAGTAAAGAGCAGAATGATTTTACTTTACTCACATGGACTGTCAAAAACACAAAAAGGAATATTTACTCAAATTCCTCATTAAGTGGCATTTTATTTAATGACAAATCTGTCGGATTTTTCTTTTCAGAAATCACCTAACCCTTTTTGCTATACAGTAATATGGTCTTAGAGTTTATGGTAAAAAGTACAGAGCCTGCATTGCAACCTGATTATGAACAAATACTATAAAAAGCCTCGCAAGCATCCTGAATTCTCTTTATTGCTTTTCGTCAGGGTTGGCAAGTTGGACGAAATTAAACAAGAATATATTTCATGTCTGTCTTATCCCATAAACCTTTAGTGTTACAGTATACTGAGTGAGTTTAGAATTCAAGATGTAAATCACATTCTAACTCTGTTTACTCTCACATCACAATGAACAATTATTCACTGAAGGTGAGGTGGATGCTGCATACACAAATACTCTCCTGACAGAACACTAAGGAAACTATTCAGTTCAGTGACATCTACTAAGCCGGAGGCACCTAACTGTTCTGGTAAATGCTACATGGAAACATAAGCAAAGAAAGCAGACTAAAATAAGTTTGTTATTTTTAAATATTTTTGACATCTTTTAAATGCAGCTGAGCTTCGAGTGTAGTAGCTGCAAAAGCTGTATCACGGAGTCTCGTTTGCTTTCCTTAAGTTTTCGTATAAACTATATGGAAATCTTAGATCTAGGTAAAGTTTGTATCTAAATATTTAAAAACAAAAACAACAGCAGGTCAGGTGAGGTGGCTTTGTGGTTTGAGTAGAGTTAAGCGAATAATCTCACAAATATACCAAACACTACAGATTACACGACTGCCAGAAATACTGAATGTTGTCTCACCTTTCTCCTGTTCTCCTCTTCATCATCTGTGCGCACAGTGCTGGCGTCATTCAGGAGCGGGGATGTGAGAGGTGAAGGCTGCTGATCATCTGGGCTCAGACCGGCGCCGTTGAGTTCATGTGCAAGACGATGACCATTCACCAGAGACATAGACAGACCTGGTACTTCTAAGGTGAAGCCAAATTGAAAGGGAGGAGAAAAAGAAAGATGTCTAAACACTCAACCATTCTCCAATCATTTATTATAAAAGCATATATTAATAATCTATTGTGGCTCTCTGCATTTGTCATTGAATCTGTTGGCCTAGAGAAATACAAACTTTTTCTGCAAAACATTTGTATTTTGTGTGTGCATGTGTAAATATTTAGCAGTGTCTAAGAATACCCACTTACACTCCAGCCTCTATCCCTAAAACACCCAGGAGAGTGAACTCAGTACTTGCCCAATAGCGCCTCCTTTGCTCCCTGTCTGCAGTGCAGCCATGTTAAATAAGACAGCCAAGAGAGCAGCTCGAGACAGCACACTTACACAGACACATCACATCCTAATGCAATGCAGTGCAATGGTGGGAATCCATGACAACCACCAGACAGCATACACATGCATCAAAAACATCATGCCAAATGTATGTATACACTGAATGTATATACATGCATTGATGAACACACAGCCTAGCTTATGCACTAATGACACACACAACCACAAGTCTGGGGAGGGGAGGGGGGGGCTACAATCTAGGATGATGGTGAAACATAATCTTTAATAAAAGATTCTTGAGCCCAAATTCATAAAGGCCAACTTTATTGACACTAGAGCACAGCTGTATACAGTGTTATAGAGTTGAAATAGTTTTATAAAGAGAATAAAGAAGAAAAATAAAACAGGATTTAAAAGTCAGTAGTGAAAGCCAATAGAAAAAAAAACACAGATGCTGAATGCGTGAGTGTGTAAGTTACAAAGTGAGAGAAAGTAAATGAAAGAGAGCAAGTGTGTGTGAGAGACAGAGAGAGAGAGAGATAGAGTGTGAGTTTGAGTAAGTGTGTATGCACAAGACAATGTCCTCACACCATAAAAAAAATACAGTGATCGTGTTGAGGAAAAAGAAAACTGCTCAAAAAGCAAAATTTAGTGGATATATGGTGTAACAGTTTCAATGTCACTTTAACATACATTCATATGGAAAACAGGAAGCAGTGCCTGAAATGACTGTGGTCTTTGTTTGACACATACAACAGGAAAAAAAAAGCAGTGAGAGAAGAAAAAGCATGCAGTTTAAGCCTTAGAACCCAGCATTGGAGTGTTACAAAGGAAAATCCCACAGCCATTCATTCATCCATTCCATCATCAAACAGTTAGGGAAAAAAAGAGAAAATAACAGGAGCATTTATTGATCATAAATGACAGTGATGGAAATGACAAGCTGAAGCAGCTTTGGCCTGTGCAGGAAGACACCCGGAACCAGTGGGAGCAGAAGGGAAACAGAAGCCAACCTTGAAATGAAAGATACAGTAAACAAAAGTAGCCAAGCTGGTTAATTTTTCCAAGAGTTGTGCTTTTTGTCTTTCTCTCTCTCTCTCCTTTTTTTTTTCCTTACAGAGTGTGTTTGGGGGGAGTTGGAAGAAGTGAACCAGATTAGGACTGATTACAATGGGAACAAAAAGTCACAGAGAGGGAGTGGCAGGCAGGAACACAGTGGGACGCCATTGTTAAGACAATATGACAGCACAATGTGCTCTGCTCTTCTACTCAACACTGGGTACTGTAGTCCGCCATATTTATAAATGATAATAAATAGAGCTCAAGACCAGACCAAGTACTAAAAACTCCTATTCACCAATTAAACACTTTTGGAGCGGGGCTGAATTAAACCTACATGGTTTGTGGACGAGTTTCCGGTCCCGCTACACTGCAAGAACTATGACGACACTTACTGAACAAAGGTCACACATATTGCGCAACAGCTACGTCATTTCAGCACATGGAGAAGAACACACGGTTTTTATTTTGTCAGTTTTTCCAGTAATGTTAGTATGACATTTAAAAAGCCTTTATAAAACTTTTCCAAGTTTTTTAATCATATTTCACGCAAGTGGCATACCTCTACAAGCATATATATACTATACTCTCAACTTGTGTGAAACAACAGCATCACAAAACTGATTACTGGAAACGAAATTAAGAAATTGCTTCTTAGATAAAAGATGATCAAAGTAGCAGGTGACTAGGGTGCTCTCTGACACCGTCAACCAATACATGTTCAGTATGGCAACCCCAACTAAATTATCCTTAGATAAATATACTCATGGGGAACAAAAATGAAAACATTTCATGAACCTAAGCCTATGAACTAAAATCAGCCCTAGTTCCTAAATGGGAAAGGAGCTTGAACGGTTTCAGGGTTCCTTCCTTGAAAGGTTCACACAGTGCAAATGTATCTATATGGAAACTCCAGACTGTCGGGACTCT
>JBCNYG010000012.1:28596429-28607219 GCA_039654305.1 Porochilus rendahli | reverse complement strand
TATATATATATATATATATATATATATATAAAGGCTTACATTGAGAAATGCCCTCACTGAGCTCAGGACTCGAACCCAGGATCTACTTGCTGTGAGGTGGCTGTGCTAAACACTCCACCACCATGCTTCCCAAGAAGTAGTTTTCAGGCAATGCTGAATCTCTCCTGTCAGTAGTGTGAGGAAAAGAGACTACGAACACGCCAGACAGTGGCACCCATAAGTCATTGGCAAAAACTGCACATATCCAAAAAATTCCCCAAACTCAGTGCCATGTTATAATAACAGTTGGGAATGATGGGTTCCTCCCATATAAGCTGCGCAGGCATTATATCATTCTTGACTTTGTCTGCTACAGATTGAATAAAACTGCACCACATTCTTCAACAGCATTATTCAACACACCCATATTAAGCCATATGAAGAAGTAAAGAAGATTCTTACTGAGAGGCTGAACTTCCAGTGCGACTCAGCACACTCTCACAGTAACATTGTGTTTCTAAACACTGTCCCATGGATGCCGTCTGTCCATATCTACTCCAATATTCTTTTCATTCATTCATTTTCCAGACTGTTTAATCCTATTAAGGTAGCTAGGAAGCTGAGTTCATCTCAGCCGACTCTGGGTTAAGGAGGGGTACACCTTGAACAGCTCACCAGACCATTGCAGGGCCAACACACAACCAATCACACTCACACTTACACAAAGGGGCAATTTTGAACAGCCAATTAGCCTACTGTGCTTGTCTTTGGACTGTGCAAGTTAACCAGAGTACCTGGAGGAAATCCACACAAGCACGGGGAGAACATGCAAGCTCCACACAGAAATGCCCAGGACCTTCTTGGTTTCGTGCACATACAAACCACTACACCACCATGCTACTGTTATTCCGATACGGTCACTCAAAAACTTCTGCTATCGCAATGATGTGCATAGTTTATAAACAAATTTCTGCGTTAAAAGCCTCTCCATAGTCAGTCGCTTTTATGTTTTCACACCACTCTTTTCTCTTGTCCTTTACCTCTTTCATTCTCTGAAGCGGTGCGCCTCCTCCCTTCCTCGCTCTCTGCAGTGTTGCCAGTGTAGCTGTATGTGTGCTGCTGAGCAGAAATCTAGTGGGAATAAACTGTATGAAATAACACGCATATCAGACGTGTCCTGTGAACCTACAAACAAATGGGTAGCATTATTATTTAATGAAAATGTATTGACATTACGGTTTTATACTGAGAGGCCACTCTGCACAGACACACACACGCACCAATTCAGACAACAAAGGTAAATAATTCTGACCCTGCCCATGAGACCAGCACTGAAATTTTTACACACACCTACGTGGACACACACATAAACCATGACTCGGTTTATAACTGCAACATGAATACAGACTCCAGACTGCAAGTTCTCTCGAGATCTCACCCAGCATCTCCTGTCTTCCCACGCATCACACAACATCCGACTACTGCTATCACTACCTTATGTAAGGCTTTCGTTGAAAGCCGCTCTCTCAGCGCAGGAGAATGGGCTGGGGGGAAGGGGGGGGAGACCAACCAGAGACTGACAGCCTTGACTCAATCTCACATTAGAAATACTGCAGAGGATGTGATTTCTTAAGCATAATAATTCATAATGCAGTGTCATAAAAAAAATATTCACACTTGGGGCATTTTTGGCAACCTGTACATTTTGGACACTAGGAGAAAACCAGAGAACCCAGAGTAAACCAACATGTGCACAAAGAGAACAGATAAAAATATACACACAGTAATCCGATCTGGAGCTGTGGCTCATACTACCCTGCCCCTAACCAAATGCTTTCATTTATCTTCAGCAAAGATAATATTAATGACCACTGGCTTTATAAAATCTCTTTCAAATATCATGGAATCTCCACACATAGAGGAAATTCACCCTGTTTTACCTAACATCAAATAAACAAAGCACAGATGTGACGCAAAACAGTTTTTAAAAATTAGCTGAATGTTTTTTCTTCATGAAAAACACTTCAAGCATCCTTCCATTAATTACACAGCTTATCCATCAGCGTTGGGGAGAAAGCGGGCGCCACTAACTTCATGCAAGAAGTGGGGTACACTCAGAACAGGTCACCAATCCAATTCAGAGCTAACACAGACAGTTATCCTGATGTCCATGTCTTCGGAATGTGTGGAGAAACTGAAGTACACTGAGGAAGCCCATATAAGCACTCTTACATTCAGTTATGACATGCCACCAATTATTAACTATATTCCTATATGCTGTTGTGTTTCTGTTCTGTGGTTTTCACAGCTGACAGGTTGTTATTGGTGAATATAAAGCAGTTTAGCATACAGTGATGTAGACAACAGTTACTAGGTACATTAACATGTGCATTTTTTGCAGCCCCCTCACCTCAAACAAATTAAGTTACATGATTTTAATTAGTGGCATATTTTCCCCAGCTTATTAGAGGATGACAAGTATGGGATCACTCAGTGTTAAAGGTAACAATTACAGAATCATGGTCATGTAGTGATTATAAAAGTTTTTCCAGGAATATACAATATCAACACCATTGCTATAATTTGGTTAAAACCTGGCTGAAGGTTTATTATATTAGAGAAAGAGTGGGTTTTTCATTTTCTCTGGCTGTCTATGTAGTTGGACTTGTCTGTACTAAACCCATTCTCTCCTGCGCAGAATCCTACAGTTGTTTTCCAATCTTCAACCACTCAACACACACAGTGCACGAACTCAGACTGCCTGTAGCAACCCCCTGCATGAACACATCAGCACATGTTTACCGGTCACTGCACCAACGTGACATGATGACTTTAACATATGAAACAAAGCAGAAATTCTGTGAACAAATTGAGCCAACGGACAATGGAATAAATCTTTGACTGGCAGTCAAATAAGGAAGGAAAAATATTGCCACATGCACAACTTTAAAAGTTTGAAAACAAACAAATAATTAAGCAAATAATCAAACAAACTGTACATATTGCTTTAAGGCAACAAATTCAAAGTGTTGATTTTGCAGTTAAAAAAAGACAGAGAAAAAAAGAAGCATTTGTCAAAAGTCAGACGTTTCATAATCAGGTATTTTCAGTGCAGGCTTGTTTGTGCAGGCCTATAATAATTGTGTTCTGACATTTTAAGGTTACATAAATATTGTGACAGTTGGCGAACCCTGGTTTTTACTGTTCAATATTTGTAGTTGCATCGACTAAAACCACACAACAGCGCGGACCTAAATGACTGGTTTAGAGCAAGCAAACCACATAAACCAGGTTCCTTACAAAAAAAGTCACTGTGCTTGAAAGATAATGTTCCAAAAGCTGCTAGCTTTGTTATTTAGAATAAAAATAAATGGTGAGACATCGTACAGCTTGCCAGATAAACAAAACTGCTGTTTAACAAGAGCGTTAAACTTTGGTGTTTCAGGTGTTAAGTAGAATAATCCTACACCTTTTTATTTATTTAAATTATTTGTTTTATTTTAAAATATTATAGTGAAAAAATAATTCTTAGATATTCATCCCACATCAAACTTACACTTACACTGTTTGGGCAAAAGTTTGAACATTCCATTCCAGATATAGTCCCCCTTTGCTTTATTCTTCTGGGAAGGCTTTCCCCTAGATTTTGGAGTGTGGTTGTAGGATGTGTGTTTTAATCATCCGTTAGTGACGTCAGGTACTGATACTGGTGAGTTCTGGGGTTTAGTCAGTGTTCCAGTTCATTCCAATAGTGCTCAGTGGGCTTGAGGCCAGGGCTCTGTGTAGGCCACTCAAGTTCTTCCAGTAGGCTTCATATAGCTTCCTCTTCTCTCTTTGTGCACTCTGGAACAAGAAGGGCCCCTTCGCTCCAGTAAAGGGAAATGCACAGACATCTCATACAATGGTGTACTCTCAACTTTATTTTTGGTTATATAATGAATGATCATACATCATACATAGTATATGTATGTTTACATAGTTATTAATACTGACCACAAAAATTTCACCATTGAACCATACAGTGCTAACTGTATTTTTAATAGCATACCTCACACTTGAGAGCCTGTGGTCTTAAACTCACATTTAACCAACCACAGAATTTCATCAAGTTGCATTAAGTAGGTTAAGGGAGGCATCAGGCTGAAGAAGGCTTCTTATCCAGCTTGGGTAGCATGTGGAAATCTGAAGGCAGCTGAAGACAAACAGTCCAAGTAGAGCTCGGTAATGGCAATTGCAGAGACAAAGATAGCGGTTCTATAGAATGCCGTAACCCCTAAGCAAGAACGCCTGAAGCGCCGGACCAGCAACTTAATATGTTCAAGGTCATTGTACCAAGACCAAAGGTCACATATCACATCAGCTACCCCAAGCACAGGTTTAGGTCATAGGGAGTGCCTATGCAAAAAATTCAGAAAGCTATCAGACTAACTTTTATGTTCAAGGTCACCGTGCCACAGTCAAAGGTCACATTTGAAAATTCGCTACACCATGCACAGGTTTAGGTCATAGGGAGTGCCTACGCAAAACCTCTGAAAGCTGGCCTGTGCATGAGCCAAGCAATGGCTTGGACAAAATTGTCACGCCGCCCGTCCGCAAAGCCAACGACAATACCCCTCCAATAGCAATAACTGGCTGAGAGGTAAAAACTCAGGTATGGGAGAAGTTCAGTGAGGCCTTGGGGCAGGCCATATGATCAGCCTCAAGAAAATTCTGGCAAACCAAAAGACGACTCAGGAGGAAGGAACAGTACTTTGCCTATACTGTATACAGTTGGAATGGAATGTTACTGATCTAAACTAGACAATCCAAAAACCTAGAGCATGTATAAAAAAAAAAGTGATATCAATACACATTTTTAGCTATCGAAGACATGTTGAAAAATATAATTAGTGGCTGTCAGATTTGTTCTCTGACCTGCACTCCCCCAAATGACTACACAAAATGTAATATTTCCAAACAAAACAAGTCCTTTTTGTAAGTGATAATCCACTGAATGTGATACCATGCCACTACACATTTACAGTTTTCACATACACTGCCATTAACATCTCAGGAGAGGAAATGGGAAAATCATGTCAAATACATCAGAAGAACAGTAGAAGCTTCATTCTAATATTCCCCTCAATTAACATCTCTCACCCTTCACCACTTTCAGCATCTGCACCACAGCAGAACTGTTACTATTAGTGTAAAATGGGGCTTTTTTTTAAACAACCAGAGCTCCTCAGGAGTGTCTGAGAACTATAATATCTATCAGGATGGTCCATTAGCTATTAATTATACTGCTGCAACTGCTTTATTCAAGAGATTTTATCCCACCACTAAATATGTATTTGAGTGGAAATATATCACACAGATCTGACTTTCAATTCTCTCATTTTGTCTCCTTAGTTCAAATAATAGGACGCATATATGGATCTTATAAAATAAAAACCAGAAGATAAGTCACACATCATGAAGTATATTTCATGATATATGTGTATGTGTCTGTGTGAGATATATCACCCCTTTAGATTCCATTTGGTGGTGGTAGATATATTACCAAAACTGACAAAAACTTCAGAAGAATATGTACAGCCCTCTTAAGGCAAGGGGTCCCGAGGGCCAAAATTCCAATAAACCGAAATAATTGGTTTTTGAGTTTGATTATCTCCGTTCGGCCACATTCAGCCTTTGTGATTTCATGCTGTATGACTGTATGGGTTAGTGGTGCCACCTATCATGACTTCATTTTTTGGGGTACATTCAGGGACCTCCAACGCTTGCGCCCTGATTAAGCCTGGCTCATTCATGCATCATCCTTTCTAAATATGCATGAATGCATGAATATTGGTGGCTTGGGTGTTGGGTGCTTTTGTATAGGGGCGCTTTTAGTAGAGAAAACGCGGTTTTAGTACATTTTCATCATGCTATATCTCAGATCGCTCTCTATGGAATTAATTAAACCTACTTATATTATGTTGCTCTATATCTGTACTTTCTGTGATATAGATACAATATCAGAAAGGCTTGAGTTCCAGGTAAAGGCCTTCTTGATATTACTATCATATAAAGTAGAGATAAAGGATTCAAATGAGTAGATTCTAAAAGTTAATAACCACTAAAACAAACACATACAGCAGGCTACAATGTTTTGACCAAACAAATGCCCATACATCCACACGCACATGTGATTATGCATGAACATGAATATAATGCTCAGGCGTACATATAGCAGACTCTCTTCATGTCCTTTTAGTAAAAGCAGAGCAGCTTCTAGATCACAAAAATGCTTTTCTTAAAATTATTTTTCCTGCAGTCATGACTTTTATTAAAGAAGCATTAGCGAGGATGATGTGTTGAACACACTTTATTGAGGTGCCAAATGAAAGAGTGTCACCATTCATTCAGGAAGGAGAGAGTAAATGTTCACATAAAAAAATATAAAATCAACAATGAATACACAGCACCTCGCTACTCTGGTCTGACCGGAGTGATCGTCGTTTTTGGCTCAAACTCTTAAAATCTACTTCAGGCTGTTCAGTTTCGTCCATGCACGAAATCCACAGGCCCACAGGAAGGAGGAGCCGGAGTGGAACTGGCAACATCCACAATTGTATTTAGATTACCGGCATCAACATCAATGATTTTCATGACTGTTTGGAATTGGTTTTCTCCCTGTGCACCTTTTGGTGAAACGCTAGCACTAGACTGTTTGATGGCACCATGTGAAGAATGTTTAACCCAACTCAGGAGAAATATGCAAACGCTGGATGATGAAAAATCCACAGAAACTGAAAGAGGCCTCGGTGTTCTGTGGTCAGAGTCCTGTCATCACCTCTCAGAAAGAGAACACACAACTGATACACATCATTACACTGATGTAAAAAAAAAAAAGAGAAAAAAGATACAGAATTGTCTACAATCCCAGCGTTGAGATCAAAGGCGGAAGGGCGGTGTTTAAATTGCATTCTTTGGGGGTAGTGTTGGAGTGGGTGTATCATCCTGTCTGTTTCTACCTCTAATCAATCTTATATTAAAGTTTAATGGCTGAGGTTGCGGAGGTCGTTCCCTCGGCTATAAGAGCTCGGTCTAAGTTACATGATTAGAAACATATTTAATCAAAATTGGTCAAGTCAACAGGAAAACAATTTATGAGAAGAAAAAAATTAAAACAATGGTTAAATAGTGTTAAATTTCAGGAATAGTGTAAACTCCTACTCCGTCAGGAAATAGGGTACTCACTCATAAGGCCAGTGCTCTTCTGTGAGTCAGTCAGGTAAAGTGACAAAAACTCCTCATTCAGACATATACGCCAGAATGAATTACACTATGAGAAAAAAAGTGATGCACCAGAAAGAACATCTACAGAAATATGTGTATTTTGTAAATGTATGACTGTGCCTGCATGTTTGTGCATGTACTGTAGTGTGCAGTGTGTGATGTGTGCATGTGTGTGTTTGTGTGTGTGTGTGTGTGTGTGCGTGTGTGTGTGTGTGTGTGTGTGTGTGTGTGCGTGAGCCCTCGTTAATGGAGGGTTATTGTATATTGCAGGAGGAGCAGCAGGGATCGTCTTTGTCTGGCTGTGCTGCGTAGTCCATCTGTCGTACAATCTCAGCAAACAGTTCATCCACCATGGTCTTGCTCTTGGCTGAGGTCTCGATAAAGGGGCAGCCCCATTCCTCAGCCAGAGCCTGACCCTCGTTCACTGACACCTCCCGTTCACTCTCCAGATCGACCTTATTGCCCACCAGGATCACCGGCACCTTTTCATACCTGTAGAGGGAAAACAACGTCAGAAGTCTGCTGGGAGATATAACTGAAAAAAAAGGTTCATTTCAGTTAAATTTTTAAACAGCGTGTTTTTAATAATTACCGGGGGGTGGGAGGGAGTGTATACTTGTGCAGGTGGGACTTAAATTTGTTGACAGATTTTAGCAAAAATAAATAAATAAAAAAGTTAAAAGAAGAAGAATTGTAGTTCTGTGAGCAATCGATAAATAATATTGAACCTAATGTACTGTAGCACTTAGAGGAATTGTGTTGTGCTGGACTGACGAGCCAAAGCCCTCTGCATGAACGTAGATGCACATTACTATGCATGTTATTGTCAATGTTCCCATGACAATGTGTGCTGTGTGAGCAGTCAGCGACTTCCGCTTGATACCAGCGCTTTTTTTCTAGACTATTTAACTGATTAGTGAAATAAAAATAAGAGTCTGCATTCATTTGGTCATAGTGTTCAGGTCTCTTGCCTTCTTTGTAATACAAAAGAAAATGTTTTGCCAACAAAATAATAGCTGGTCAGCTAATTTCTCACATGTTAATTGCCAGTTTAAAAATTGTGAAACTGTTTTCAATTTTGAAAAAATTGTATTGCCGTTGTTATCATCCACAATTTTTAATAAATGAACGAATTAATAAATTTGGAAAAATTAATAAACAAAGTGTGAAAAATAAAATACCTGTTCTCAAATTTTATTTTACCGTCTCAGTTTTCCATAATAGAAATACGCCAAACAAGGAATAAAAAAATAATAATAATAATGTCCTACCTAGCTTAAATGCTTTGTATTCCATCCAGCTTTTATTTTATTTTTTCATTTTCTCTGAAGAAATCAGGCTGCAATGCTACAGCTCTGTCCACCCACAATTTGCTCTTACCAAGTTTAGGTCATATCAAAAGCTCAAAATAAAGGGTCTGTTTGATATGCAGTCGAGTTCATTTGAGTCTAATTACTTTTGCACCACAACTAAATCAAGCTAAAGTTCACTTGCAAGCAGACAGAGACCAATTTGTTCAGATGGTCAAGGGCCGGTTGGTACACAAGTGTGATTGCTGTGCGTCTCATCTGCCTAATCAAACGGCACCAAAGAGAAAAAAACTAGGTTAAATGCTGCATATATGAAATAGTAGCCAGGTGCTTGGACAGACATCTGTACATTATACAAAAGCAAAGCCACGAACATACGTCAGAAAAAAGGCAAGCTTCCTGGCTTTATCTCAACAACAGTGATGCAAAGAGAGCGATGAATCAGCAGAGCAGCCGCGTTCATGCTGCTGGATGTTATAATCATAAGAGAAATGACTGGGGCTTTAATAGTTTGCTTTAATGGTATACTCATTTCAAATGCACAGAGCAGCAAGGCCTCACTCTGCCTCCTTCAACCTCTTGTCAAACTGAACAAACAGCATGACAACTGAATAGACTTTTCTTCTCTCATTAGGCTCTGACTTTACTGTAGGAAGTATTCATGCCATTAAGTTATGCACCATGCTGGGAAAGGCACAAAAACACACTATGCTGTGGCATTGTGCTAGTCAGGTAAAACTGTGGGATCATAGTCTCCATTGTGGAGCTTAACAAACACAAACCTGACAATGTAAGGAAGCAAGTTCAAAAGTCTTTGTTCCTAGTGAAAAACACACATCACAACTTACTTCTCTTTTACATGCTCATTTCCTGTCTAAGAGTAACGCAGGAGCAGCCTCAGCACAATGCTTTACAATACAGGAAGTTAGCAGATAAGCCTCTACAGGACCATCTCATTTCCACTTTAATGATAAAACAGCACTGCACTGCTAACGTTTTGTAGGAACGTGAAATCATTTTTTTCCAGACAATTCATTAGTCAGTTTGGTTCACTGACCAAACATTGGTTCACTGTTGCAGTGCACACCTAAAACTCTGAGTTCCTCCATACTTTTGGAAATAAGCTGCACTGCTACCGCAATCATTTCAAGTAACTTCTTGAATCATTTTATCATCAAATCATTCTATCATGATCAAGTTGATCTGGAGTCTCTCCCAGGAACACTGGGTGAGAGGCAGGAATACACCTGAGATGGAACACTAATCAACTGAATGGCACCACACATACCAATCAAACTGCTGGCATGTTGTTGGGAGACAGAAAGGAAACTGCTAACCTGCCAAAAACCCACACGATACAAGGAGAAAACAGAGAAATCCTCCCACAAACAGTAACCTGAGCACAGGCTCAAACCGGGGATCCTGTGAGGTGACACTGCTACCTGCTGCACCAGTGTGTTACTAAATTATTTCGATAAATTCCAATAAATTCCATCTCCTGTAAAAGGAACCGGCTAGTGTGAAAAACATCCAATAAAAGGCTATGACATGAAAAAAGTATCGTCTTTCCCTAAGGTTGCCATGGTGATGTGAATTACTTCCCAAATGTCGACTTGGCAAGTTTCTTTTTGCCACGGCACAGTCCTAGTAATAGTAATAAGTAGAAGCACTATACCATACAACCATGGGACAAGACGACACACAACAAAATGTCCATCCTATATAACCGTCCCTTTCTCATGCCCACATCACTTCTCCATAGCACTGTGTTGATAAACCACTGAATTTGACAGGACAGACACTCAGAGATTGGTGCGTGGGTGTACACGAGGCTGTGTAGAAATGAGGTCTTGGCACCACACCAAACTATTTTTAACCCCCCCCCCCAAAAAAAAAGAAAGAATTGCGTTCCTCGACCACACACACGCGCGCACACACACACACACACACAATACAGCTTCTTATATAAATCACTGAGCTGTGCAGTGTGTGTGCAGAGGGTGTAGGGACTTGGTAGTGATTTTGGGGAGCTGTCCTTCTTGAGGAGGTGTGGTGTGTTCATGTGTTTCTGTGTGAATATTCAGCAGGGCAAGACTCAAAGTGATGTGCTAAGATGGTGGCCATCACAGTAAAAAGACCAGCCACTGCCTATTACCGATCACTCACACACACACACACACACACACACACACACACACACACACACACACACACACACACACACACAAACACACACAC
>JBCNYG010000012.1:28557071-28567219 GCA_039654305.1 Porochilus rendahli | reverse complement strand
ACTAAAGCATTTCACTGCATATTGTACTGTGTATAATTTGTATGTGACAAATAAAATTTGAATTTGAATTTGAATAAGCTGAACAGTCAAGTAATTATGCTCACTGTGGCAGCGAGAGCATAATCCAGCACCATTTGCAGACGGAGAAGAGTCAGGTAAAACCAGCAGGTAACACGTTGATGACTTTCACCTGTGTGTAATTACTGGTACCTGTTTATCTGATTTCTTTTGTGCGTTTGATTGCTTACAGAAAAAAAGCTGGTAATCAGAGAGAGAGAGTGAGAGATGCAAGGGGAAAAACAGCGTCTGAGTTTTTAGTATCCCAAACCTGAGACTTGCTACACTCACTGCGCTGGGGTTACACTGGAGGTTATTCTTTG
Organism: Porochilus rendahli; assembly: GCA_039654305.1. Lineage (NCBI taxonomy): Eukaryota > Metazoa > Chordata > Actinopteri > Siluriformes > Plotosidae > Porochilus > Porochilus rendahli. Next base: position 28,566,839 of record JBCNYG010000012.1, on the reverse strand, counting down.
AAGGTGGACAAATTCTATTCACGCTTTGAAGGAAAGCCTGGCCAGGTCGAGACAAATGTTCCGCACACAACCAAAGACAGACACTCACCGAAATCTAATATCAAATCAGCTGCCAATTTGAATTCCAAAGCCTTACTGGCTCTAATTAGAAGGTCACCAGAGGTTTAATCGGCTAATCTGTGAACTCATGAAACAGATGTCTCCATGCGTTTGTTTAAAGACCACCCAAAGGCTGGGAGACGGAGTGTAGCAGTATTGACGTCCAAAGATATAAACATAAAAAAGGACAAAAAAGTAGAAAACTACAAAGAGAGCAAGAGAGGAGAAAAAAGGACAAGGGCGTGGGGGTGTCTGGCAAAGTCCCCTGCTCCCTCAATACAGGTTTTGTGTTGGGCCAGAAAAGCAACCCGATCCAGTGGGTCTCAAAATGCCATGTACTGGCACCACAGATATAACAATGTGTCTATCATAATGTAATCTAGGAATAGAAAAAGCTATTTATTTAACATCCACAATAAATTATGTAACCTGTAATACTGGATTTTCCAGTATTCAATTTTATAGGATTTATACATTGACACTTGCATGGAATAATAAAATGCAGCTGTTAAATATTACAGAGAATAGAGGAGATTTTCACAGCACTTAAACTAAGGAAAGTTTTGAGGTTAGTCTTGTATGCATCAGCACAAATCATTTTTCCCATAGTCATATTCAGTTGATCTGGCTTTTGATAATGTTTTTTCACTTGAATGAGTCACTGTAATCCTGTTTGGTTTGTGTACACATCACTTTTGTTTGTTTCTACCAAAATACATAGAATGGAACTAATTTGATCTTTAAATCACAAATGAGAACAGACCATTTATCATTTCAGTCTAACCATATTATAGATGAGATCAAAGCTCTCATTCAGGGGAAAACAGAAGAGAGGAATTGCATTTTTGAAGAGAGGTTTATGTACTTTATGTCCTTTGCTCGAGTTAAGAGGCAGCACAGTGACATGGTCATCCTCTACCTGTGCCAAGCATGGTGAGAGCAACAGTGAAACTCCATAACCTGGACACCCTGTTATTTTATCATGTAAATATTTTTTATCTGTCGAACACATGATATTTGTGTACATAAACAGAATTCTTTTGTGTTTGTAAGGTCCATGAAACCTTTCACGAGTTAAAAAATATTTAGAAAATCAGGCGCATTATATAATTACATAAAAACAACACCTCAAATGTATACATTTGTTAACGTGCATAAAACATTATCCTGCTAAGATAATGTAGGTCATTTTCACCCTTTGTGGCAGTTTCCTTTGTTTCCCTTTTATTTTTAGTGTATAATATTGCATTTGGTTGTGTCAGTTCAAAGAATTGGTTTCTCTTATCACTTTTCAGATTTTGACCTCTACCAGTTATGACTTTTGAATTTGCCTGAATAACACTCAATCCATTTACACATTCAGCCTTGTGCTACACAAGAATACAGATACTTCCAATGGATAGAAGGACTCCAAGAGATGGGAAAAGGGCAAACCACTGGATGTGTGGCACTGTTCGACAGTGATTTTTCTTCTAATGTCTGCTAAACTATACTTTTTCTTTTCCTTTATCAAGTTATTATGAATAGAGAGCTGTTGGTATCGACTCCTCCTTTATTCTAGGCCATTTCAATAGATCACTTTATAAAGGATCTTTTAAAATGAAACCCAATGGATATCATGAGAATACGCCTGTGTAAACCTTTTCTATCCATTTTTAGCTGTACAAATTAACTACTAATGTATCCTATAATTCTTAACTATAGTTAGATATACAATGTTCCCTCAGTTCAGCATCCTGTTATACACTAGTTTTACCAACAAAAATAGGCTAAACCAATATCTGTTTTTCTGCAAATCAGATAGAAGTCCTAACCCACACCTTAGGTTAGGGCATAGAGACACAAGTTTCCCATAATGTTAAAAACAGTCACTCATTTTTCTCCCATGTTTACCATAAATGAAAGGACATTTGGTGGTGGAAGCTCAGTAGTCTGATGACTTGACTTTGACCCATGACATTTTTCCAAGTAAGCCACAGACTTTGACCACAACTGATTGTTACAGCTGTTGCAAGACTCCCACTGCTTCAGATGGACTGCAGATATATTTGCTTAGTGTGAATAGTTTTGAAAAAACAGCCAACTAGATGGTTAAATGTAAAACCCACAAGCTTTCCAAGAAGTTTGAAAACTCTGTTTAGGCCATAGAGTTAGCTCTCTCTTTAGCTTGATGATCCTGTACCTTGGCTCTGACCATGAGGGGAGCCTGACATAGTGCAAATTTTTATTTTAGTGTACTGCTCAGTGTATGTTCAAAGAATCAAGAGTATCTAGTTAGATAACACATGGGAGAAATGAGAGAGAGAGAGAGAGAGAGAGAGAGAGAGAGAGAGACACAGAGAGGGAGCGCTACAACAGTATTGCCTGTTGCTGAATATATAAATTAAATAACCAAGGTCCTGACCTAATTTAGAAGTAAAAATCATATTTACATCATTCATCAAAATGAAGTGAGCATTAAAAAACCAAGTTCCCATACTTGAATCATAGCTAGACAGTACTTGTTCAGTTTATCCATATTTGGTTGATATGTGTGAAAATGTTAAATACAAAAACAAGACAAAAAAGCTACAAAAGGGTATGTTTAAAAATCTACAGTATACATCTTTTTACATCTGCACTGGAGTCACCAATGGAGGCAGCAAATCTGGACCCACTCCAAAATGCACAGTCTGGCAAGGGGCAACATCTTGGAGCACATGATCAACAGTTACAGGAAATGGGGTCATAGATTTAGTAACTCACTGCAGCCATGGCTTAGCTGACAACTCAGTGGTTCACCACTATGGCCACACCTGCTCTAGCCATCCTGCTTGGCTTCTATGCACCAGACTGGCTATATTTGCAGGGTACCTAGTAAAATGCAGGGTTTTCCCACTTCTGAATTTTATGCTTGCATCTGAGGGTTTGAAGATCACACAGGTCCTTAGTCCTCTCACTGGAAACGCCATGCATTTTGCATTTTGGCAGCAGAAACTGGGTGGAATGAGCCAGCAATGAAAGCCTCCTTCCACCATGGTCTCAAAATAGAAATGCTTACGAAGCTGTGCCCTTACCAACTATGCTATCAAGCTTGACAATCTAATTTGAAGAAACAGCCCTCACCAGCTTCACCCTGTAAGACTCTTGATCCACCTTAGCCTTTGTAGATCAAACTCACACACCTGAGCCTTGGTGAGTCTGAACTCAGTTCTCTGCATAAATGTCTTCAACACTTGATGTGCTGATTAGACAATCAGAAAATGTATATCTGGGCATCCAGCATTGATTGAGTATGGATCTGCAGCCGATCTTACGGACCAGAACACAGCACTCAAGACTTCCCTGCACCACCTCTTCATCAACAGCATACACCGTGAACTCATTGGCCTCTATATCACAGTAACACACCAGGTTCTTTTTTGTGTATAAGAAGGATCAGGAACATGCATCTAGGAACTATCAAGATCTTAACCAAACATCTGGAAAATACCTTATCCTTTCATGTTGGTCCCAGTTGCTTTAGAACAACGCCGCACAGCATGTATATTTTAACCAAACTGGATATACACAGTACATATAAACAGATGGGGTGACATGATGGCATAGTGGTTAGTATGTCTGCCTCACAGAAAGAAGGTCATGGGTTCGAACCCCATGCCTGGCAAAGTTGATTTTGTAGAGGTTTGACTGTTCTCCACATGCTTGCAAAGGTTTATTCTAAGTGGTCTGGTTTCCTCCCGCAGTCCAAAGACATGAACAGTGTGCACAGATGTTTATTATGCCATATTGGCCCTCTTACACCCCCTCAGCCTTCCAGTGTCTACTTAATAATGTGCTCTGGTAATTTTTGAGCAAGTTTGTTATCACCTACACCGACATCCCCATCTACTTCCTATCATACAAGACATGCATGCAACATATAAAGAGGGTTTTAGCTTGGTTCTGGGAGAACCAGCTTTTCATCAAGGGGGACAAATGCCCATTCGACATCCCCACCACATCTTTACCAGGGTACATTATCAGTCAGTATGGCAAAAAGGGGGTGAAGTGAAACTATCATGGAGTCACCCATTCGCCCAGACAGCTCTGAGCTCCAAGATGTTTGCTGGGATTTCCAAATATTTACAAGTGGTGCATTAGAGTTACCAGCTCTATAGAAACTCCCTTAACCACACCATAGCACCCTCTCATGGACAATCTCAAAAATACTTGCTTGAAACCACATTATAGGGGGAACTTCTATAGACTAAAGATAGATTTAACACAGTACCCATCTTGCATCATCACACCAAGCCTTTCATTGAGGAATTCCGTGCCTCGGAGTCCAGAGTGGGGGCAGAGCTTTCTCGATGCTTTGGCAAGTAAACTAAACAGTACACTATAGGCTACTTTTCAACTTCTTGTTAGCATCTGAGAAAAATTTACCATCAGTCAAACTTGTTCAAGTGGAGTAGAGACACTGCCTGGAAGTGTGCTGCGCATCCATTCACAGTGCTCACGGACCCTAATTCACTCACTCATTTGACAAATCACTTAATCCTACTATAGTCACTGGGCGGCTGGAGCCTATTTCAGCCATAGGGGGTAGAGGTACACCCTGAACAGCTGGCCAGACCATTGCAGGTCCAACACACACAACCATTCAAACTTACACTAACACCTAGGGGCAATAGGCAAGTAGCCTAATGAGCAAATCTTTGGACTATGGGAGGCACAACGAGGCAGATATGTACCACTGTGGTGTGTGCAAATGTGTACCCTGTATCACTGTGGTGTGAGCATTTTGACAAAGCTTTCTCCAGATTTGGACCAACAACCTACGAGTTCAGGGTCAAGTCATGTACAGGATCACCACCTAGCTCGTATACCTAAAATGTCAAACTCAAAACATACCAAGCTTGAGTTTCTCACTGACCTCCCTGGGTCCCATAGAAGTACTGTCATTGTAGTAAATATGGATCATTTCTCATGCTCTCTCAGCTGATCCCTCTTTTGATACTGCTATTGTGACATGAATGTTGTATAAACAAGGCGACAAAGCATGGAGGTAAAGCCTTGTTCACCAAAAATGTGGTCAGGCTGATCAAGAAGAGGAAGAAACTTGTGAAGGTGAAACAGGTGTGCTGTAGGATTTATACCAAAACAAATGTAAGTTTTCCATATGGGTGAAAGGGGAAAAAATGCTGGTAAAAGAGTTTATTATTTATTAACTCATTTACGTTTGCTGTGGCCTTAAAATGTGTGAGAAAAATATAAAAGTTATTTGTGTTTATTTTTGCAACTTGTTTGTACTTAAGCAAATATTATTGCCAGTACTGCTGAGGGGGTATGAGTCCCTCCAAACTATCAATTAAAGTGATCATTTCTAACTTTATTCCATTTATATGTACAATAAGTGTAACAACTAAAGTATAATAATGAAAAATGTATTTAATAATAAACATTTCTCAATTCTGATGCATTGTTTGGGCACTATAGTAAACACCTACAGTATAATTATATGCTTTACATGAAAAAACAATACACATAAATCAGTTGCACCTTATGTTAAAATAAGTTCACTGATAGGAAAATAAGGGTCTTTAATTTGGGGTTTTCAATTCAATTCAGTTTTATTTGTCTAGCACTTTTTACAATTGACTGTCACAAAGCAGCTTTACATAGTAAAATTAAATTAGGAAGGAATCTAAAAATCTTTCTACAACCCCGTACACATCCCTAAAGAGCAAACCCGTGGCGACAGCGGCAAGGAAAAACTCCCTCAGTTCACACAAGAAGGAAACCTTGAGAGCAACCAGGTTGAAAAGGGAAACCCATCCTCATTTATGGTGAAACCATAAAATACAAACCATACAAAGAAAATTTCATCACAGTCCACCATGTAGTCCGGTTGGTTCTACCACAACTGTAAGTCCTAAATAACTGCAGCAAAAGAGTCTATATCACCAGCAATGAAAAGTAGTCTTCACAGTCTCTGAGTGCAGATCTAGGCCCATATGGATCCTCATCAGTAGGAGCGAGGGGTTTCCAAGATGAGAACTCCAGCCAGCATCAGCACACCAGGACAGACCACAGGACTCACAGAGCAAAACGATCAGGAGGATTTTCAATGTAATGTGACCAATCTAATGTGGACTTAACAATACTGATCATGATCCCGATCTGGCCCAATCTTATTCTGATGTTATAAACATCAGTATACTACAAAGAACACTGGAGGACATTGTAAAATTCTGGGGAAGAGTAAAATATTTTGTTAAAGATGTTGGGTTTTTTTACTGTATTCACAGTACATCAGGGAAACAGGAAAAATCAAACTAACATCGGTCCACGTCGATGTAAAATTGTTATAAAACTTGGGAATAAATGGAAGCCGCATCAGGAGTCATTCTGGTCACATTTTGAGTAAATTCACATGCTTTTTTTTTTAAATACAATATCGGAGACACATCGGAACAACACACTGGACAAAACAGTGTAATAACTTCAAAATCACACTGGACAACAAAAAAAAGGACAAAAAGGTAACATGATTTGTATCGGGACAGCTCACAGCATTACCTGTGATGACATTCAATAAAACAGGAGAAACAGTTTTGTCTCCATAGAGTTTTTAATTTGATTATTTTTGATTAATATTTGCATCTCTGGTATTAGTGCAAAAGAGTGCAAAGCAAAACAAAATAATTTCTCTGTTACAATAAAGCGTGCTATGCATAGGAAAACAGAATTCATGGTTAGATATTTTAGTCAGTCAACTAATGCCCCTAATATCCAACAAGCAGCACTATGGACTAATGAATTAAAAAAAATATTCATTATTCAGGGCAGTGGTGGCCTGGTGGTGGGGTGCTGGACTACTAATCCCAAGGTTGGGGGTTCAAGCCCCGCTGTCAGCTGGTTGTCACCGCTGTCGCCCCAGTGCAGCTAACTGGGTTATCAAATGTAGGCCATGTCTCTCACTGTCTGTGGTGAGAGGCATGTAAAAGAACCATTGCTGACTTTCGTCAAGAGTAGGCTGCATTGCCGTCAGCATGTTTCTGCCCAGTGATGGCCTTGCGAGCTGTCCAAGGTGTACTCTGCCCTCACCCTGAGTTGGCTGAGATGGGCGCCAGCCTCCCCTTGATCCTAATTAGGATTAAGCGGTTCAGAAAATGAATGAATGAATTTTAATTAATGTTAAATAGTTTTCAGTAGACACCTGTCATCAAATAAAGTGATTTGAATAACCCCAAATAAAGTTTAAATGTACTAGTAAATTTTTGCAATTAAATTCGTTTTTTGAGATCAGTTAGGAGAAGGGTACAAAAGAATTTCCAAGTCATCACATATACTACAGTATACAGTGATGCAAGTCATGAAAATATGGCACAGATATTAAGAAAAATTGAACATCTCACAAACATATGAAGAAAGAGGATTTAAACAAGCTGTAGGATTTTTTGGCAAGTACTGGTTGTTTACTACACGTGTACAACAGTCTCTTTTAAATACAAAGAAAGAACATACAAAGAAAAACATTCAAACCCAGATAAATTTAGCAAAAACCTACATCAAGTCTCCCAAAAGCATGTGGGAAAATGTGTTATGGTCTGAGAGGTTAAAGGTAAAAACCTTTTTGCCATAATTCCAAAAAGGTATGTTTAGTGCATGAAAACCACTGCACACTACTAAGGGAACACCATACCCATGGTGAAGCATGGTGAAGGCAGTATCATGCTTTGGGGATCTTTTTTTTTGGGCAGGAACCGAGGCTTTAGCCAAGGTGGAGTTAATTATGTAGATTTCCAAATACCAGTCAATTTTAGTACAGAACCTTCAGCTAAAAAGATCTGGAGCTTTTTATGGAATAATGCCAAGTCAAGATGTCCCATGCTGATTGACTCCAACCCAAGGATAATGAATGTTGTCATAAAATTAAAAGGTGCTCAACCAAGTATTACTTTAAGGGTGTGCATAATTATACAACTAGGTAATTAAAGCATTTTTTTGTTTGTTTGTTACTGTTTTTTACAAAAAGGCTATACATCTTTTTAAAGTTGGAAACTCGACTAAAATTATTTATCTTCATCTTATTTTTATCCATAAAAAACAGATGTGTGTAGATTTTATTTCCACTGTAAGCCCATTACTTTAAAGATTCAGTGCTTTTCATTTGACATTGCTATCATATAGATATACAAATAGTGATGTCTTACTGTATTGTTATACTTTATTATATTCTTATATTGTCTCTAACATTAAAATTGGTCTAATGGAATATAACTGAGTCACATTCTTATGCAAAGACCAGCTGCGAAGCATAGTCATAAATAGTCAAAATAAAAATTCAGAGCAGAAAAGACAAAGCTAATAAGAAATGGTCAAAAAGAAACAGCAGAGAGAGAAACATACCGATGCCAGGTCCAGGAGACATGCACAAGACTGAGCCTACAGCAGCAACAGAGAGGGTACAGAGTTAATGTGACCACCTAGTTCTAGTATTTTATATGCATCTACTTCACAGAAGCCAAAGTTTACTGCGCAGAGACATAACAGAGGTCTTTATAATGAGGGGAAGGAACGCCCCCCTCTCATCATAGGAAGACTTTAGGCCAATATAAAGTAATAAGACTGCGAAATGTGAGCAGTAGGTGACATCAGGTGCACCCAACACAGGAAAGAAACCTGAGTGTGTGCATGTACATGTGCACAATCAGGTTTAGGTGTGTGTACCTGTTGGGAACAGTGCAGTAGAGTGCTGCAGAGGTGTGCTGGCAAGAGCTTGCTGGTAGTGAAGAACACTGGGGTTTAATAAACCTCCAGGCCCTGCACTCTTCTCTAAAGCCACTCGCTTAGCCAGTGGCTGCAACATGCTGTAAGGAAACACCTGAGAGAGAGGGAGCAAGAGAGCATGACAGGGTAAGACAAAGAAAGCATGCAATCATCAAATAAACATCTAGCATGTCTAATATCTAATGATGTCAATTATATCATGACCTCTAAGAAGTCATTTAAAAGATTAATTATGACCTGACAGACCTGAGGATTTGAGGGTAAATTTTTAGCATAGAGCACAGGATGTCCACACAAACAGGATGAGCAATTCGAGAATTTAAAAACGAGGAAGCAAAATCAAATCTGAAAATAGCCACAGTACAATAACAGTGATTTAAGACCATGCAAAGCCAGAGGTGAAAGGTGAAGTACCATGTCAACAGTTGCCTCGAGGGGTCGCTTCAGCACTTTGGCACTTGACTGAGTCTGCACACAGCACGCAGCCAACACATGATGGCAGTGGGCCAATGGGAGTCAAGCGTATTAACAAACAGCAAGCACAGGTGCATCATGGGAACAGCATTGCATTGTGGAGAGGTGAGAAGAAAAAAAAAAAAACACAAAAAAATGAAATAACCGGAATGCTGTTTACTACATAAACAATATGCATGCACACAAACAAAACAAGTTTAATCAGTGTTATCTTCGTTAAGTCTTATGAATAGTTCTGTTAAAAAAAAAGAAGCTGCAGAAAACACTACGACAGCACAGAACTGCATGACGCTTCATTAGTTTCTCAACAAAATCACAATAATTTGATGAAAAATCAAGATGTTAATTCCCTCATCAAGAAAAACGCACGCACACACACACACACACACACACACACACACACACACACACACACACACACACACACACACACACACA
>JBCNYG010000012.1:28534786-28545607 GCA_039654305.1 Porochilus rendahli | reverse complement strand
GTGTGTGTGTGTGTGTGTGTGTGTGTGTGTGTGTGTGTGTGTGTGTGTGTGTGTGTGTGTGTGTGCGCGCGCGCGCGGACGTGCTGTTTCAGATGAGTTATTTCCCTACTGGGACTAATGAAGTATTAAAAATTATATAAATATTTAGGCACTGCCTAAAAGCTGAACTCTGAAAGTATTTGCATTTATTTTCAGTAAAAAAAAACCCAGCTATGACATAACTTACTGTGCTTTCAATGGTGTCTGAGAAGAAAAAAATGGATTAAACAAGAAAATGTTTTGCAGAATGCAAATGCAGTCAGCACCGACGGCGGCAGCACCAAATGTTGGGTTGGCTGTGTGAGCACGTAAGACCAGACGCAACATCAAAATCAAGCACATGGCTTTACAACATCTAATAGCCAGGTGCAAGCTAACACTGCCTTAGTGTCACCATATTCATTATTTATATTGAATATTTGTCAGGGTTGCGGGGGAAGCTGGATCGGTGCAGGTCGGGGCACATCCTGGGCGGGTTAACGTTTAACAGTTTCTCGTTCAGAATTCGAATTTGAATAAACCATCCAAATGATGAAAAATATCCCTGTTAGTGTGATGGTGACACAACAATATAAACAACAGATCATAATATTAACCGACAAACGTTTTTCCATTATCACAGGTCACACAACATATCAGTTTTCACATTCCTGGTGTTAAATATTCCAGATGATCTGACGAAAATGAAGATTTTTTTTCTTATCCTGTATGAAACTAAAACCTGTATTTAAAATGACCACAACGACTTATGTTCAGTTGACTTTGCCTGAAGCAAAACCAGACTGTTCAATATAAACATCAAAACATAAAGCTACGGGGAAAACACCTAAGGATACATTTTAACTTTAACAATATACAGTCTTTCTTCTATGGTACTATACTGAGTCACTTGCCAACAAGTCCTAGGTTGCACTTCTACTGCCCCTGCCTCTCTAAATCTATACAGCATCCCTGAGAGGATATGATCATTCCACTGGAAGAGATAGAGACAAAGCTAGAAAGACCGAACTCAGCCTATACCCAAAGAAAAAACACAACACGTTCTTTCCCGAGAGAACATTCCTCCCCAATGTTCATGTTAATTATGATGCAGATGTGAAAAACAATAATGAAAACAATAACAATTTGGAAATAGCTTGTCCATTACACTTTAAAGCTTATAATAAAGTACCAAATGTTTCATAATCAGATTAGAGGGATTTAATATTCAGATGCCAATCAATATGGAAGGATTTAAGGTTGAGACATTAATCAAATTTTCTCATAAGTATGATCAAGTATTCAGTTGTACACCCACCCATGTCTGTGACCGTTATTACTGTCACAAGTCTTTCATGTAAATGCAGTTAATCAATAAAATTCATAATCAGTAACACCACTTTGCTAATCAGCAGGTAGCCTTGTTGTGTAATTGTGCAAAAGTTTTTATATTTCGGCTAAAACTGTATTACACTTCTGTTATATCTGTGATATAACAGTAGCGTAAAGTCAAAAAAGACAAATAAAGTGTTAAGCTGTTATGATGTACAGTATGACAATCAGTCATCATCCAACTGTCAATAATGACAGGTCCACACCTACACGGTGCTGACAGTTGATGTTTAATAATGTGTCATACAATATCAAGATCCAGTTGTGGGTTTACTATATGAATTATTATGTTTGTGTGATAAGATGGATTGGATCTGGTAAAGTCTCCATTTTCTAGTATTCTAGTGGGCATAAATGTAACCCATCACATCAAATCATGTATTAAGCTGCATTTTGAGTGATATGATTTAAGCATATTTCCATATTCCTGACTCAATGAGCTCCATTTTGGTACCGAAATGATTCATGTTTTTGTGCAGGGAATTTAGATTTCAAAATGGATAAATTTGAGGAAAAACTGGTTAAAAAGTTAACAACCAATCAACTTCAAAATAACACATATTCACTTAAATTGAAAAAATCATACCAAAAGTTATTTTTATGCACTTTTTATGCATTTTTATCTTGAGTATCAAATCTATGAAAAGTTTGATGAACAAAAGAAAAAAACCTTTTTCCACTTGCAGAAAATGAATCTAAAACTGAGCAAAAAAGTTTAAATGGCTCATGAATAATTGCATTCCTATTGTTCTCTCTCCAGATAACTGGCATTGATAAAAAGCAGAAGGGGCGTGGCCAGGATTTATAAAGGCATTGACACACATTCGAAGCATACATGACAAAATTTAGCTCCTCGCAAGCTAACTGACTTGATTTCTTTATTTTCTTTGCAGGCTTTTTTTGGGCTGCAGCCTTTTTCTTTCTCACAGCACAAAACTGTCCTGCGTAATTTAATACCTGATTTGATGTCATGGGTCACAAAAATCCTTTTGTCATCTTTGTTTGTCATCTTTAAAATTTCATAAAAATTCTCTCACAAAAGTGGTTTGTAAACAGAGCCAGAAACAGCCAGCATACATGGCAAACGACATTATGACGAAGCACAAGGTAGTTGTGGTGGTGTCAGAGGAGGGAAAAGAAGAAGGGAGATCTAATAGCAGAACACAATAAAATCACAAGAGGTAGTAAGTATACTGTCCCTATGACTGAGGGTTGTGTATGAGCTGTGCATATTCCTGAATTTTACTTTCACCCAAGCATTTATACCATTAGTCTAAGACATGTGTAAGCAACCTAAAACGATAAGATTCATGGTAATGAAGGAACACTGAGCGCACAGGGACGACTGTACTGTGGAGGACCTACAGACGATCACACTCCTGTTTGTATGCAGCATATCTGTCACACTTCTGGTGCACAGGTGAATGTAGCAGCAGACTTATACTTGGGATCACAACAATTATTCATTCATTCATTTTTTGAACCGCTTATTCCTAATTAGGGTCGCGTGGATGCTGGTTGTTTCCCCTTCCCACACAGAAATGTCTGAGAATTTCAGTGCTGTAGATGTTATTTAGTGACCACTTGTAGCATGTATTATGACATATATAGTGTAGAAACTGTACACCAACTTTAGCCTACATCATAGCTACTGTCATAAATGCTGTGATAATATAGCCGTATAACAATAATGAACAAGCAGCCAATGCACTGAGCTAGCTGGCCTGTCAGAGCACTAGAGGCAAAATATTTCACATTCCATTTCTTGCAGGTTTCATGCTGCAACTGACAGTAATGTCCAGAGTAGTGATGGACTCCTCTACTAGGAATGAAGACATTATACATGCTTAACAGAAAGTTAAAGTTTAGGGTGCACATATTGAAACATAAATGACAACAGGGAGCGTTTCATAGGCTTGTTCAAGAGGTGAAGTTGAGAAATGCTCATGATGTGTGTTCACAGGCATAACGGCTGAGCTCCCAGATATTAGTGACACCGGCAGTTTTGCTGCCTTTTCTATTTGATGTTCTATTGCAAAACTTCATGTTCAATGAAACTGTTGTTTGATTGGTCAGATAATTGTTTTTGCATTAAAAATTTCACAACCGTGGACTTTGATCCACTGAAATTCATAATCAGTGTGTAAAGATGCATTTAACTGTATTGGAGTAGTGTCATGCCTTAAGGAAAACAGCCTAAATGTCATGGTATAATCAAACAAAACATAAATCATATAGGGGGCCTGCAACACATTCTCAGTGTTTATAAACTGGTTATCAAGATTACAAAAAGCCCACTTCCGTCCGCACCATACTGTGTTCAGAAACTCTAAACTCCTTTTGATTGGCAAGTTGAAATGCAATTTAACAATAATGTATTTTGGACATTTATTGCATATACAGATGACTTTTGGCAACTGACTTACTTGCAACCATCAGATTAAAGTGTCATCAATTCTGGAAAAAGATTGTGGATACCTGAAATTATCAGCCAAACAAATACATACCTCCTTTCACTGCTCCCTGAGAAGCTCCTCAAAAATTAATGGACACGCATTGCCAAGGCAACAACACTAAAAACAACCCCTATCTCCCTTCCACTGGTAACAGGGTGCATTTTTGCTGTGTTCCTTTGCTGAGTGGCTGGGCAAGTGTTGTATGGCTTGCTCTGAGTTACTGTCAGAATGAACAGTTAGCAGCATGTAAGGTGATATTTGCTGAGTATAAAAAAGTAAGAATACTGTGTAAGAATAATCATTAAAACCTTTAAAATATGTGATAGAGAAAGGTGCATCTCCACACATGGTATAAAATTGTTATAAAATGCCAGGACCTTGCATTACCAATTTTTACAGAATTTTGTAAAGTTTACATTGAACAATTTTTAAGAAATTAAATGCATTATAGAATTGAACAATTAAGAACCATGCTTCATATTAGTGTTACTGAATAAAGAAACTTGCTAGGATCATTTAGTGGGACATCATGAGCATCAGGCTCATATATACAGATGCCTCACATTAATTATTTTATAGAGCTTCTTACCTTGAGGGAGTCGAAGCAGGCGATGACTCGGCCATTGTCCACCTGACAGCTCTTGGGTGGGTGGGCGAATTTGCATTCTTCGTCACTGCGAGAGCATGTGCCTCTCTGGAACTGACGACACACCTCCAGAGTCAACCACTTAGTGTCACGCACAGCTGGCAATGCCACAGACATTTTGCTGACAGCCACAGTGAAGCTCACGAAACTAAATATATGGGCACTTATCCACTACGCTCAGGATGTCTGAGTAGGGCGTAGTTATTGACTGTAAAAGGACACTGTAATAAGTTAGTGGATTGTGAATCACACATTTGCTTTTATTCAAGAAATGTAATGATCCTTCATAGCACAATCCTACTTGGATAACAGGTTCAGTTTATAATTTCCGCCCCTTTATGGCTGTGGGTGGGATTGAATGCTGCAGTCAGGTTTGAGGTGGGAGGATTAGTACTCTGACTGAGGTGGAGAGAGTGGAGTGTGGGTGGTACAGGCGGGCACAAACCAGAGATCTGGAACACAGGGAGTCATCTGAAAGGCACTTCTTGATAATGGTCTGTTAGGAAATATGAAGAAAACAGAAAAAGACTAGATTAAAAAAAACACAAATTTTTCACTAAGACAAACATCACCAATAAACAACCCAGCCAATTCATCACAATAATGATCCATAATGAAGTCCTCAAATTGGCTGGTTGTAGTTTAATTGTTCCTGCTGCATTCCAAGGCTTGAAGATAAGGCCTCCCCACCCAACTGAGATCTCTATACAAACGACAGCCTAACAGACCTGTATAAGATCAGGGCACAGCATAAATCCTATTATATCACATACTCCAAGGGGATTTGCTGAACAGACAGAGTGAGCACTCACTTCAGAGAAATCAGGCTAAGACTGCCCGGCAACAGTCAAACACAGAAACACATAGCAATGACAATGATGCTATCAAACCTGGGCTCTGTTTCCTAAATGCAAAACAATCTTATCATCTCCTTACTTGGGAGAATTTTTTCAGTAAGGGCCTACATGCTTTTGCCCATACAAATGTCAGCACTAACCACAAATTATGCTCAGTCAAAACTTTTTTTGCATGAGACCGCAGATCAAAAATGTGGAAGGTTGGCAGAGTCTTGTTACTAAGTGACTATAACCTTTTAATGGTGATTTGAGCCTGGCCCAGATCACTTGGCCTGGTGCATGAGAGACCATGTTGCACCTTGACTAGTAGTAAGCAATCTGAGCTCCTAATGGCAGAAGAGCAGAGCAGGTCAAGTCCTAATATGCCCAATCAGGTTGCCTGAAAGGGAGCACTGTGTACAGCTGACAACCTCAGCTAAAAGGCAAGGGATTATTATGAGAGCCTAACTGCTTAAAATACTACTGACTAGGATTCATACACATCAAATTGTCATTCCTGCAAAATATTATGTTTTCCCATCTATTGACAGTTCACAGGATATCCGTTACTGTCTATTTAACCATGTCCTGTTTCCTAGGGCGTATATAATTGAGGTTAATTTACAGGAGGGGTCTTAGTGCTGTTATTCCCTAAAGAAAAGGTAAACAATTGACTGTAAGCACACCAAAACTTTTAAAACCCTTGTTGTGTAGAGAAATATAGCATTATATAAAATGCACTTAAAAAGGAAAAAAAAAACCCACAAAATACCAACAACCATACAACTATCAGTTGAGTACAGGCACATCACTGCCTGATCAAAGGCGAGTAATTAATTTCATACACACAGGAATGGAAGTGATCTGACTGGTTCACTATCTGGGGGATAATAGACATCATTCCATCTCTTAGGTGCAGACAAACACTTACAGTTTGCCACAGTCACTGATTCTGAAATCCCACAAATGCAACAAAATGTTGAGTCCCAAAAAAGATGAAAGCGTGTGAATGAGTTTTAAAAGATGCCACCATGAAGCGAGCAGGCAGCTCGATCACTGTCATGTTTTAAAATTTAAAAAATTTAACAATAAAAATCTTTTTTTTTTTGTGCTTTTCCTTTGTTCTCATATAGTAAATACTAAAACTATTACACTTCACCCTCAATTTTCCAGATTATTATGGGGGATAGGCTGTCCGGGAACCTCAAAAGTCCAGCAATCGCTAATGTCCGGGTCGCTACCCTTTCCCCGACATTTACCATAATCGGTCCAGCAATCACCATTATTGAGCAGCAGTCCCGGACCTTTACACACTTATCTGACACTCAATACACAATATTGTATTTCTTCAAATTCAAGGAGCAAATCAACACATTCTTTAATCACATTCATTCACCCCCGTCACTGATGCCACAATCTTTTCATCGGACATTATTTCGTGCCCCTGCTTTATTTTCATCCATCCACTCGGACGAGAACGGGCCGGACAGAAGGGAAGTTTGAAAATAATAACCGACCCGGACTTCCATCATCGATTCCCGGACTTGTTCGAGCATTTTTCCGGCAATACCAAATAATGTCTGTCGCCTTATTTTGTACGGGAAATCCGTCAAGTCCGGCAAAAAGAAGAAATGGTAAATCGAGGTGTATTCACCTTAGTCTCGCAATTGGTGAATAACTATTATTGACTGTTAGTTAGTTCAGTACTATAAGCCCAACATCTGAACTCTTCAGCCAAGACTAAGTTTTAATGATGCTCTAGTATTTGTTTATATTTCATGTTCCCTGTACATAAATTTTATCAGGCAGGACATTAAGAGTGAGCCAGGCCAGTTCAAATATGGATTCAAATATGGCTGGCTAGCTATATATTATGCTTTCAATGTTTGTCTGTATATACATAAAAAATATAGAGGCATTATTGTTGCTTTATCATGTCATGTCATGGCTCATGGAAACTTGTGGAAATATTAGAAAAAATTAGTTGAATCCCAGTCTTTATATTACATTATATAATGCTAGCACAGTTAAGACAAATATGATTTAAGCTTCTTTATCATATGAAATATAGTAATGTCTGTCTAATGTTGCTGTTGGCTCTGATGTAAACATAAAATATCATGACTTGATTAATAGACAAGGTCATGGTTTTGTGTACGTAAATTTCAAACAGTACTGGTTTGAGTAGCACCCTATGAGCCGGCTGGGTTGTATGTGATTGTACTTCATTGGATGGACTCACCAATCACAGTGGCTTATTCAAAAACAGCATATCCCATGTGGTATAGTAGATTTCACTGTATGGCAGTTTCAGTCATAGGTCAGCAAGTTATTGGGATGAATTTCTGTAGTGACATTTGTAAAATCTCGCTAGACATTGATTTCAGTGTGGTGCTGCATCTTAGTATTGCCCCATTTAGATTAAAATGCACCAAAAATGGCACTTTCAGCTCAAACAGTTCTTGGGTCTCACTGAGAAAAAACTACATCTGAAGCGCTCCCCTGAGAACTACACACCTTTAAGGAGGGCCTGGAAAAACCTAGTAAGTGAAACCTAGTTTCATCAAAACTGAGTTAGAACCATTTTTTGGACATACCAGGTTTTACCCTTTTATACAGTAAACTACATTAACATTGCTAAAATATCCACATGCTTCCAAAACATTGATCAGGAAGGACCTAGTAAGTCTCACATTTACTTACTCATGGTCAGAAAAAACATAGTAACTATTAGCAGCATATATAAACGATATTTCGGTCGTGATTTGCATAGAAGATGGCAGCTACCTCTCTGCCTTGGTCTGGAAAAACCTAATAAGACACATCTTGGTTATTGTGAGAAAAATGGAAAAACCAAATGTGATTAAGCATGGAATTTAGGCCTTAATTATTTAAATGCCAATATTAGAGCATGGGCAGCACAGTGGCAGAGTGCGTAACTTATCCGCCTCACAGCAATAAGGTCCTGGCTTCGATTCTTGGGTTTTGGCGTTTCTGTGTGGCATTTGCGGGTACTCCAGTTTCTTCAAACAGTCCAAAGACATGCACATCAGGCCAGTTGGTTGTTCTAAATTGAGGCAGGGTGCGAGTGTGAATGATTAAGTGTGTGTTGCCCGGCAATGGACTAGTTCAGGGTGTACCCGGCCTTTGCCCAATGTTGGCTGTGATAGGCACCAGCCTTCCGTGACCCTATTAAGTGTAAGCAGTTTGGCAAATAAGTAGGTGAATAAGTATTAGAGAATGAGTATTGATCTTCTGGTGTATATACTTTAGAGGGCATAAGAGGTTATTATTTGATTTCCACTGTTTTTTATTTTATTGTAATTTTTTCTTACATTGGAACTTTCTAGGTTTTACCCCAAAAAAGTTCCTTTAGTCTGAAATTTGCTGATAGAACAAAATATGCCGTTTAATCCTTCATAATGAGGCAGATAACCGCTAACTTCTCACATATTCGTCCCTTGAATACTTCACTTGCAGAGATTTTTATTTAGCTGAGTACTAAATGAACAGCTAGTTTTAAACAGTGGCAAGGTAAGTAGGCCATGTGCATCAACTCATTTGTTTAAAGGAACCTCACTTTGTTCTCTCAATGGATTAAAACATAATTGGGGCAATTGTGCTTTAATTCTCAATGGCAGAACAAAACAATATTTACAAGCCAAATCTCTGTTAGGAGAAAAAAAAATATCACCAGATGTATGACGTATTAATGTGTTTAATGTCTAACAACAAAGCAGACTTTTAATCAGCATCATTAACAAAAGTTAAGATGTGTGCTGTGACTGCGTAGGTGTATGTAAACAGGATATCTGACGGTGGGAAGAGACACTGTTTTACATTCTGCTGCTCAATATTCTGACCTTTGGCTCTGTGTAGGCGTTCCAGCATTTTTCCTGCTGCTGTTTCACAGCATCGCTGGGACTGCAATACCTAAACCAGTGAGTGTGCCAGGGTTTTCGTGCTATGCTAATTAGCTCTGACGTGTTAGTATTATGACCTTGAGGAAGAGATTTGAAATTAGGCATTTTGGGATGTCCAGTTTGTGGAAAAGCAAAAGCAGACGTCTACATAACATCCTGAAGTGTTTTCATTACCAACCACTTGGTCAGACATGCAAATTTTCGCATCCGTCATTATTCTTTTACATTGATCTTGAAAATTAGCATTAATGGTACTATTGAATACATCAATATGTTATTGCTGTAAGCTATAATAACAGACACAGACAAATGGTTAAAAAAACAAGGTCATATTTGTGCATAAATAAGAACAGTAAATTTAAACTTGATGTGATATAATTGAACCAACTAATCAGTTTTTAATTTCTCATTAAAATATTCAATTATTCATCCTAAACTATGTAATATTCATTTATTATTCATTAACTACAATGAAGCAGAGAGGAAACGGTATTTGGTTACATGAGTAACAAGGTTAGTCTGGATTAATGAGTCTTGGGAGTAGAGTTAATTATTAAGCCCTTCATCAGTGAGATGAAGATTACTGTGAAGAAGAAAAAACTTGAAATTGCACTGAGCAGTAGCTCCCCAGGAGAACCTCTGGCCTAAATTATGCTTGGATTATTCTGAGAATCACCCCTTAGTTTCATTCTCAGCAGCTAGGCCAATATTACCATAATTGACACTGTACTGATTAGACATTACATGACCAAGAGTTTGCAGACACCTAGTCATCACACCTATATGTGTCTCTTGTAGTTCCTTTTTTGTTGTTGTGAATGTAAGGAATACTGTATGGCTTCTGTACTGCGTCATTCCAGCATTTCTTAAAAAAACACCAAAAAGCGTGTTCGACTGGGTTTTTACTCAACATGTAATGACAGTTTCACCAATCCAAGGGGCTGCAGGAGGGACATAGAGACAGACTACATGAAAATTGGTTGGTTGTATCACTGTGGGCGGGACACTGGATCAGGTTGCAGAAGTGTGTTTTTTATCATGACTGTGCTGGATATAAGCACAGTTTCGTTTTGTTTAACCAGTCTTGGGATTGTGGGCATCGAATTATGCTAATTATTGAAAATTTCCATTAATTGAAATGCCATTAATACAACTAAAAATCAACCTCTCGTTATAATAACCTTAACTATGGCAAGTCTTTCCAGTAGATTTTGAAAGGTGTTCAGTGGGGTTGAGATTACGGCTACTTGTGTTTCCACACCAGTCTGAGCAAACTATGGCTTCATGGACCTCACATTGTCCAGAGGGGTAATGTCATGCTGGAACATGTTTAGGCCCCTTAGTTTCAGTGAAAAGAATTTGTACTGCTACAGAAAACAAAGAAATACTACACAACAAACTTAAAACTTAATAACAGGGACCACATATAGATGTGATTATATACTGATCATATAGAGTGTATTTATTTATAATTTACACACACACACACACACGCACGCGCACGCACGCACGCACGCACACACACACAAACTTTGCTGTACCATGTTGTG
>JBCNYG010000012.1:28467588-28478299 GCA_039654305.1 Porochilus rendahli | reverse complement strand
TATATATATATATATATATATATATGTATATAAAATATTACTATAATATCACTATAATTACTATAATATTGTCATAAAGTAATTATATGTTTATATAATTATAGAATTATATGTAATGTTGTAAACTCTGTGTTTGTGTGTGTGTGTATGTGTGTGTGTGTGTGTGTGTGTGTGTGTTTATATTGCAGAGCTGGAGGATTCCAGGCGGAAGTTTCATCCATGCTGGTATAAGTTTGCGAAAACATTTCTAATCTGGAATTGCTTTCCAGCTTGGGTGAAAATGAAGAAATTAGTTCACATGTTCGTTATGGACCCTTTTGTTGAACTATTTATCACCATCTGCATTGTATTAAATACAATATTCATGGCCATGGAGCATCACAACAAGGCTGATAGTGTGGCAAAAGTCCTTACATATGGAAACTATGTAAGAACTATTTTAAAACTTTAAATAATTTTAACATTATCATGCACTATGAAAGCCATTATTAGGGGTTGTCTGAGTTATTCATTGCATAGTTACTGGCTTTTTGTAAGAAATCTAGTTTGTAAACCATTTTGAAAGACAATTGGTCTATTCCACAGTTATTGATTTTGCTTTAATACTACCTCCGGAATTTTAACCAACAAATTGTTATTGCCCTAGATTTAATCAATACTGCAAAAAACAAAAGCAGTTTTACTAAGTATTAGCTCAGCTGTAATTCAGCCATAGGAATGAGCCTTCAGGATGATTGCCATCGATATAACCATGGGAAAAAGAAAATACACCATTCTTGTTTTGTTATCCTTTAAGTTATTTTTTTAGTTAGATCCTTTTACATATAAGGGTAAAAGAAAACAAAAAACAAAAACTGTATAGTCCTCACCAGCTCCTATAAAAGAAACAAATAACCTTGGATGGCTAAAGCAATTACAGCAGATCTCAGTATGGTGTTATTTATCCTAAAAAACAGACATTCAGAACCCAGGTACATTCACCTGTAGAACCACTTTTATCAACAATAACCTAACATAAGTAAAAACGTAAACATTTTCTGTAAAGCAAACATAGGAATTTTGTAATATAAAAATTTGCTACTATTCCGGTTTGAGTGCATCAGGTGACTGAAAAAGCAAAAAAATAAAAAATTGTATGTTTATTGATACAAAGCTTTGGGACTTAGGAAATGATTTTGAAGCTTACTCATATGGCAGAATTCATTTATTTTTTAGCGTTTTCAAGGAAAATAGGAAGAGTGCAATAATTGTTTTAAAGGAAAACATTAGTTTCCATGTATGGCAAAACCAATAAAACAAATAAACAAACAATCAAACAAAAAACAAGACTACTAAAAAACATTTGTGCTGTGCCTTTGTATAAAGTCCGGTATGATGTGTAGAGATTCATCTAACTAACATATTTTGATGAGGACCAGTGGAGAAAACAGGGGAATACCTGGGCTCAGTCTACACAGGCAGATCATGAAAGGAAGGGGCAAAGAGAACTGCACATCGGTGAGATGAGGTTGGAATACTCCTATATGACACACTTAGGAGCGCATGTCTGTCTAGAGCAGGCACTTTGATTTAGAATTAAAGCATTACTGAGGCAAAATACAGTTGTTCCTATTTATTCCAATGGGCCCTGGTGGCTCAGTGGTCAGAGCTCTGTATTACTGATCAGAAGGTTGGTGTTTCAATCTCCCGTAGCACTTGTTGCTGAGCAAGGCCCTTAACCCCAGCTGCTCAGTTGTATTGTATAAATTAGATAAAAATGTAAGACACCCTGGATAATAGTGTTTGCCAAATATTTTAAATGCAGATTTTAATATTTATATGATGGGCCTGCTAACAGGGTGCTAAATGGACAGCTACCAATATGCTTCTTGAGAAGAACAGCAAAGCATCATGTTGTGTCCATTGTTGTGGGCCAACCTGCAGAACATTGCAGAGGGGCGGTGCAGCATGATGGGGGTTGTTTTTCTCCCCCAAATCAAGAACATGCAGCAATAGAACAATAAACCCAAACAGATTTATTAATAAGGAACCCCCCTAAAACATAGAGGCTCATAGACCACCCTGTAAAAATCTGCCAAGAAAACTTCATGAGAATAGAGTCAACAAAAGTCAGATTCATTTGAAATTACAAGGACAACAACATAGTCCACCGATCGGACGATAAAAAGGCACACAATGTAACTCCGGTTGACAGGCAGACTTTGAGTTAAACACAAAGAAGGATTAATTTATATGAACTCATAACCAGAAAACACAAATCAGCCAAGAGGAAACAAGACATGAACATGAATTCATTAAATAATCATGATGAGTTATACAAATGAAAGGGAAAATAAGGTAGTGAAAGGAACAGCAGTGAAAAACAATCCCAGACTCAGACACTTATCAGTAGAGACATCTGTCAGAAGCTTCTCTCTTAAGCAGCACCTAAATCTTTATTTATTTTCTGTTTTATTATTTCCTACCTGGCTTCTGAATGTTTACTTTTCGGGGTTAGCATATTTGCATTATTTGCCATGTGCACTGATGAGGTCACTAAAACTACAAAAATTACTTTTTCCAGCTGGAAATTGTATTTTCTGATCACAGAAGAGAGGAGTGATACACACAATGAAAGATTTCAATGTGGTTTTGTTAAAGACACTCTTAGCACCCTGCTCGACTATATTGTAGACTAGAACTAAACTGTTGTGTAATATATTATATATAATATATTATATATAGGAGTTTGGAAACTGTTTACTGCATTATGTTGTTTGTACATTCTTGTGTCCAGGTTTTCACAGCAATCTTTACAGCTGAGATGATCTTGAAGATAATAGCCATGGATCCTTATAAATACTTCCAAGAAAGCTGGAATATTTTTGATAGTATCATTGTAACCATGAGTCTGATAGAGCTTGGGTTGGAAAAATCTGGAATGTCTGTACTTAGATCATTTCGTTTGGTAAGAAAAGCTACCTGAAATTATTTATATTGAATAAAAAGATTCACAGAAGCACATGATTGTATTTGTTTGGATTTGGTAAAATTTGTAACCTGATATTTTAATAAAAAAATTTTTTTTATTTCATTTTAGCTTAGAGTCTTCAAACTGGCTAAGTCCTGGCCCACTTTAAATATGCTCATCAAAATAATTCACAACTCAGTGGGAGCCCTCAGCAATCTGACACTTGTCCTGGCAATCATTGTCTTCATCTTTGCTGTAGTGGGCATGCAGTTGTTTGGCAAGAAATACTCAGCAAACAAGTGCATATTATCAGAAGACTGCATGCCCCGCTGGCACATGATGGATTTCTTCCACTCCTTTATGATAGTGTTCCGCATTCTGTGTGGAGAGTGGATCGAGACCATGTGGGACTGCATGAAGGTGGCTGGAAAGCCCATGTGCCTAACGGTCTTCCTCCTGGTCATGGTGATTGGAAACCTTGTGGTAGGCTTTTGCTGTACTGTTCTACAGCCCTCTCAGTTTTCTTAAACATATATTAGTCTTTTAACCTTAATTTATGTCTGTAAACAAATGGCACTGTACATAAAACAACTAATTTAATTGTTTATATGCTAGTACAGCTCATAGAATCCGATCTTATAGATGTTATATGTATGGTGTGACATCTTATCTCTTCTAGGTCCTGAATCTCTTCCTGGCCTTGCTGCTTAGCTCTTTTTGTGCAGATAACCTGTCAGCTGATGACAGTGAAATGAACAACTTGCAGATTGCTGTGGGTCGCATCCGCAAGGGATTTGTGTTCATAAAAGACCATCTGCACAGTTTGTTTCAGAGTAACTGCTTTAGAAGGAGAGAAAATAAGACAAAGGAGGAAGAATGTCTGAAGGACAACAAGAATCGGGCTGATATGTCTACTCATACCACAGTTGAGCTGATTAAAGACCCAGGGTATGAGAAAGAGGCATCAGGTACAGACACAGGCTCTGAGGGTTTTATCTTCGATCCCACCTTGTCTGTCTCTGTGCCATTAGCCACTGCAGACTCTGACCCTGAGTGCCAAAACATGGATGATTTAAGCAGCTATTCTTCTGACATGGAGGAAGATAAAGAGGTACAGTGTCTGACGATTAGACTAGATACACTTCTCATGGATGTCATGGTAATATTAAACATTCAGAGATTTAAATTTTTTTCCTGGGAAAGATTGATTGTGCCTCACACATCTTTAATTCAGCAAACACAGACATGGTGTAAAAGATTTATTTATTAAAAAAATAAACAACGCAGGGACAAAATTAGGCATACAGTTTTTTAAAAATATGAATACAGCACGCCAAATATTTGGTTTGAAATTGTCCTTTTGCAAGTTTTACCTTGACCAAACATTTTTGGTATCAGTCAACAAGAAGGCAGAATTCTGGTTGGAAATTTGAGAAGTTCAGAAAAATCTGAAGATTTTCTGCCATGGATCTGACTTTTTTGCACATTTCCCATATGAGAGATATTGTTATATTGACGAGGCTATTCCAGGAGAGTTAGCCTGCTTTATTTGTTCCACAACCAGTTTTAATATGTTTGGGCTTGGGGAATATCTGATTGTCCATCTAGCTGATAATTTGAGGTTCATCCATTCTATCCATTTAGTTTAACCATGCTTAACAGCCTTACAGTTGGTGCAGTATTCTTTGGATGGCTCATATTTACCTCTCTGAAAAACAAAATCTTTTTAATTTGACCATTAATGTTTTCTATATTAAGTATTTGAAAGGATTTTACTTTGTACATGTGCTCAAGCATTCAAGCATGAATCTGCTTATTTTGGAGCAGGGTCTTCTTTCTTGGATAGTAGCCTTTCGGTTCATGCTGTAAAGCTTACCTGACTGCTAAAAGTACATGAAAAGAAGGCCTTCCAAACTCTATACGAATATATAGAATAAAATATGAATATTTTCAGCATCAGGTGGTTATTACATGCAATTTGCTAAAATGTGTTCAATAGCTTACATCAGCCTGTTTGAAAAGGACACCATTTGTGGTCTCTTTCACCCTCAAAGTGAAATTATGAGAATACAACATGAAGGTGTGACTTCCAATAGTGCAAGATAACAGTATAAATAATGGTATACAGGTATTTAACAAAAAAATTAAGGACGGCACATTGGCACAGTGGTTGGCACGTTCGCCTTACAGCAAGAATGCCCTGGGATCAGTTCCTGGGCTCTTTGTGCTTCTGTGTGGCGTTGTCCGGTTTCCTACCACAGTCCAAAATTGAGATTAGGCAATTTCAAATTGAGATGTTATGCAAGTTCTTCAGGGTGTACCCCGCCCTCGCCGAGAATTGCCTGAGATGAGCGACAGCCTCACCGCGACCCTAATTAGAATTAAGCGGCTTAAAAAATTATTGAATAAAACCAAAAATCAGATATAAACTAGTGGACTTTTGAATAAAATAATGCTAGGAACATCTGTATATAATAAATTATTTACATACATCAGACAAGTGACTGCTTGTATACATCAATGCACAGTTAAAAGCTGTCCAAATTGCCACACATGTACCCCCAAATAAAATTCTCTCACTGCAGGTTCAGAAAAGCATGTTGATATTTGAATTTTTCTTTCTGATGCTTACTGCAATTTACCTGGTTTGTTATTACAGCTTTTTCAATGCTGTTCTCAAGATTTCAAACAGGAGACTTGTAAGATATTTACTGAGCATACCACACCTTCCATATAAATTTCATTTACCACTCATAAGAAGAGATACATAGCCCCATGTAGTTTTTGTGACTGAACTTATTTGTGTTCTGTCATATTTCCTGATACGTGCAAAAAAAAAACCATTATTCATATATATATATACATACATATCAATACATGTAAAAAAGAGTCTATTTTCCATAGAACAATGCTCGGTACTTTGTGTATGTGGGAAAAATAATTGTACTACAATTTCATCCCGACAAGCCTGTTTCGTGCCTGTTTCGTGGTTGCCCACTTAAATCCCCTGATGAGTGGGCAACCACAAAACAAGCTCTCTGACTTTTCACTGTTGTTCATTCAATTGTCACAGAATGTCCTTACTGGTTATACTTAACCTGAAGGAATGTGATTTGTGTCATAATGCCAAAATTCATCAGCTAAAATCATTAAATGAGTGTCAAAACATTGATGGAATTTCACTTTCTCCATATTGGAATATGATGACAGCAAAAATTGATGACAGCCAAAATTTCAATATTGTACGAATTTAAAGATGTATCCAATAAAGAAAATGTCTTCATATTTTATTTAGTAGACAGAGACTAAAGTGGCCCTGTGATGACCTGGTGAAGTGTCCAGGGTGTACTCTGCCCTTTCCCAGAGTCGGCTGAGATGGGCGCCAGTCTACCTTCGGCCCTAATTAGGATTAAGCGGTTCAAAACAATGAATGAATGAATGACTAAAAGTGGCTTTCATAGGTATTCACCCTTCCTGAACATTTCCGTATTTTCTTAAGTACAGTCTAATATTACAGTGGAAAGAAAAAGCTAAATAGTTTTGGAAATTATTTACAAACAAAACATTTTCAATGTGGTTGAATAAAGGCAGCACAGTGGTGCAGGGGGTTTCTGGGTTTGAACCTACAGCCGACTGAGCATTTCTGTCTGATCTATGCAGGTGGAAGAGTTTTCTCCCACAGTCAAAAAACATGTGTTAGGTTAAGTGAAGACTCTTAATTGTCTAAAAGTATAGATAAACTTTTGTTCATTTTGGTTTTTAATTGTATACAAGTTTGAAAATTCGCCACAGAGTGCCAAAGAGTGATGACAGATGCAAATGCATTAATAAGGAGATTTAATTAAAGTTCAGGCAAACAAATCCAAAGAAGAAGACATATACACATAGGCAAATAGGCCAGGCAGAATACAGAGTTAAACATACAGTCACAGTTAATCCACAGGAGATACGAGATAAGGCAAAAAGTCATAAAATAAGAGGTATGCAGAGATCATACACATAATAGCTTGCAAAATGGCTTCAGATGCATTGGCAAAAACAGGTAATTGAACTTGGCAGTATATTTATAGTGTGCTGTGTAATCAATGTGAGTAGTTGTACTGAGGTCAAGTGTTGCGGAACTAGAAATTCTGGTAATTAAGAGCACTGCAGAGCATGCGTGAAACGTTCAAGGGTGATATATACTTATGTAAAAGCACGGTATATGTATTTGTAGTTTCTTATTTTCTGGTAACAAATTTTGAGAATGGATTTAAGGATTTGATGGTGGCTTGCTTACATCATTCTCATAAACTGGCTTTGGTAAAAGTAAAAAACTGCTGGCTACTACATGTTTTCCGAGCGGAATTTTACTCACAAACAAACCATATGTGCTTAAAAAGTGATGCATACACAAAGATAGTTGAATTCCCACAATTTTGACCACAAAGATTACTGGTAATCCTCATGATTAGTGTAATAATTAATTATATAGCTTTTCAATAATATAGCAAAACTCTCACTTCAGTGTTTTTGTATATGTACATAAATTAATTTTTATAAATATTAAGTTTCTAGTGCCATGCATGTCTTTCTGAAGAGGTGCCGGGTTCAAGTAACCCAATGGAATCTTTTAGAGAGTTTTAAAATGATTTGAATATGATGATATGTGAAAAGGAAAACATGTCAGTTCATGTGTTCATCTGAAATCTGTCCTAATTCACAAAAGCATTCATATTACACGTGGATATCAAAGTTTTAAATTACCCATTCTTAATGCATGCATTTCAAATTAAGTCTTACTCAAGGTCAAGTGTACCTACAGAATGTCCCTTTTTACTAATATCTTACCCTTTTCTTCTAGCTAAAGCAATGTATTATTGAACACCTGTTAGAAGGTACTGTAAGCTGCATTTGCTTATTGAAACAGACTGTGGGTACATTTGATTGCCTTTGCATGCACTTTGGAATGTGAGAAACAATCATGGGTAAAGCTTGGTCTCATGATGGTCGTTAGCTGTTGATTTGCCTCACATGGTAGACTTCTGAAGCACTGTGTCATCTCCATGGCAATGCCATAACTAATAATTGGCTCCATCCAAGATGTTGTCATGGAGATATGCACTGTGTGTTGCAGAAGCTGTCAGACAGGATGAGCTCTTCACAGGGCAGCACAGTGGACCTCCGGCCCCTGAATGAGAGAAGAGAATCGCTTGACTTTGAGATTGAATTACCTGAAGATGATCCAGATGCCTGTTTTACACAAGGTGAGAAAATTACTGCAGTCAGTAACTGCACATTAATACCAAACGATACTATACTCATTGTAAATTTTATTATGAACTCCTGTACACCAGCATATTTATATAATTATCATATTATGTGAAAGCAGTGCAGTGTACAGATTCACTCTGATGCTGTTCAAGAGGAATCTAAGGATATCGTGGACACACAGTTACCAAAATGGATAGCTGAAGATGGAATATTTTTTCAACCTAGTAATTAACCCAATACCCTCAAATTGCTGATCTTGTGTCAGGAGGTTTCATACAGGCTATGATGTTTACGCAAACAGTTTGCATTAAATGAATGAACAGTGCAATGATAGAAAAATATCAGATGATTTGATTTGCTAAAATATCAAATTCCCCATGAGTGATGAATAATATAGACACATTTCTGCATTTAATATAAAAACATTTCACTGCATCCTGAGATTTCAGGTATACTAGGTGAGTGAAAATAACAGCACACTTTTGGGCAACTACAAAATCATGGACCAAAATCATAGATGTGGGTGCAGATAGACACACACAACAAATTAACCTAATGTGCATGTCTTTGGACTGCAGGAGGAAACTGGGGTACCCTGAGGAAACCCACACAAGCACATTGAGCATATGCAAACTCCATACAAAAATGCCAAAACCCAGGAATTGAACCTAACACCTTCTTACTGTGAGATGGATGTGCTAACCACTATGCCACTGTGTCGCCCTGCTGTATTTATATGGATGAAACTCGAAAAAATAGAATATTGTGCAAAAGTTAATTTATTTCAGTAAGTGAACTTAAAATGTAAAACTAATATATTATACAGACTCATTACATGCATACATACAAAGTGAAATATTTTAAGCCTTTATTTGTTATAATTTTGATGATTATGGCTTACAGCTTATTAAAACCACAAATCGAAAATCTCAGAAAATTACAATATTGTGAAAAGGTACAATACTGTAGGCTCAAAGTGTCACACTCCAATCAGCTAATCAATCCAAAACACCTGCAAAGGGTTCCTGAGTCTTTAAATGGTCTCTCAGTCTGGTTCAGTAGAATTCACAATAATGGGGAAGACTGCTGACCTAACTGTTGTGCAGAAAACCATCATTGACCCCTTCCACAAGGAGGGAAAGCCTCAAAAGGTAATTGCAAAAGAAGTTGAATGTTCTCAAAATGCTGTAACAAAGTACTTTAACAGAAAGTTTGGTGGAAGGAAAAGGTGTGGAAGAATAAGGTGCACAAGCAGCAAGTATGGCCGCAGCCTGGAGAGGATTGTCAGGAAAAGGCCATTCAAAAGTGTGGGGGAGCTTTACAAGGAGTTGACTGAGGCTGGAGTAAGTGCATCAAGAGCCACCACACACTGACAGATCCTGGACGTGGGCTTTAAATGTCGTATTCTTCTTGTCAAGCCGCTCCTGAACATCAAACAGTGTCAGAAGCATTTTACCTGGGCTTAAGAAAAAAGAACTGGTCTGTTGCTCAGTGGTCCGAAGTCCTCTTTTCTGATTAAAACAAATTTTGCATCTCATTTGGAAACCAAGGTCCCAGAGTCTGGAGGAAAAATGGAGAGGCACACAATCCAAGAGGCTTGGAATCCAGTGTGAAGTTTCCACAGTCTGTGTTGATTTGCAGAGCCATGTCATCTGCTAGTGTTGGTCCACTGTGCTTTATTTAATATAGAGTCAATGCAGCCGTCTACCAGGAGATTTTAGAGCACTTCATACTTCCTTTAGCAGACAGCAGACATTCTGGGGACATAGAGTCCGAATGGGCCATGTTCCGTGTCTCCATAATTGAGGCGGCAGCTCGGAGCTGTGGCCAGAATGTCATCGGTGCCTGTTGAGGGGGCAACCCCCAAACCAGTTGGTGGACACCTGTGGTGAGGGGGGGCTGTCAAGCTGAAGATGGTGGCCTATCAGGTCCTTTTGGCCTGTGGGCCTCCCAAGGCAGCAGACGGGTGCCAACAGGCCAAACGTGCTTCAGCCCAGACTGTTGCAAATGCAAAATCTCGGGTGTGGCAGGAGTTTGGTGAGGGGCTGGAAAAGTTGGCCTCAAAAGGTTCTGGACAACCATCCAGCGCCTCAGGAGGGGGGAGCAGTACTCCACAAACACCGTTTACAGTGGATGTGGGGAGCTGCAAACCTCGGATGTTGTCGGGAGGTGGAAGGAATACTTTGAGGACCTCCTCAATCCCACCAACATGCTCCTTGGTGGCCGGGCTCTGTGGGTGATGAGATCCGCCCTGAATATCTCAAGGCTCTGGATGTTGTAAGACTGGCTTGGTTGACATGTCACTACACATCTCGTGGTCGTCAGGGGCCGTACCTCTGAATTGGCAAACCAGGGTTGTTACCAACTATTGTGGAATCACACATCTCAGCCTACCTGGGAAAGAATATTCAGGAGTACTGGAGAGGAGGATCTGCCCAATGGTTGAACTTTGGATTCAGGAACAATGAGGAACAATGTGGTTTTCGTCCTGACTGCAGCACTCTTAAC
>JBCNYG010000012.1:28417170-28437548 GCA_039654305.1 Porochilus rendahli | reverse complement strand
TATATATATGTATTTATGTATATGTGTGTGTTTATATATATGTGTGTGTGTGTGTGTGTGTGTGTATATATGTTTGATTTTGTAATTGCTATATTGGTTTCAGACAGAGACATCATCCAAGAGCTTGATGTGAAAGTTAAGGAGAATCGTAAGAGTGCCAGCCCAAAAGCTCTGTATCATGCTGGGATGTTTCTCTGGCTCCTGGGAAGGAATGACAAGGCTAGGGAGTATGTGGACCGGATGATCAAAATCTCCAATGGCTCCACAGAGGTAGGCTTTATATTAAGATCTGCAACAATTAAATTATAGCAATATAATAATTTCTAACAAATAACTAATAAATCTTGCAACACAAATGAAATTAAATCAGTCACAGTTCACTCCTAATATAATAATCTAATTACCACACAGGCATTGTTTGTTGGATTTGGTTTCTGATTTAATTTAGGAACATTTTAATGTCATTTGGTTTGTTCGCAGAACATCATATCGTCTTATGGTGATTAATTTTCAGTGCTGACAGAGTGGAGAGAGGAATGACAAACAATAACATTATAGCAACAGATGGGATACAGTTATTTAGTGTACTTATTTATGGTTACTTAAAAGTGCAGCTATATGGTGGGAGATTTTAGCACTGAAGAAAAATATGAATTTTGCTTTAACTAAAGCCTAAATGTGTTATGACACAATAGAACATAACTGTAATATTATAATACTTTATTACTTATAAGCAAGGGCTACATAATGACTGAGCACCCAATTGGAGTTTAATTGAGCTCTTTGTATCAGATCTGTTACGTTGGAAACCTTACAGTACAATTAAAATTAATATTAAGTACAGTTCATACAGCCAGTAACACTAATAAATAATAAATTCAACAGTGTTGTTCCCAAATTGTTGAGCCCCATGGACAAACTGTAGCCCCTTTTAAAGGTTGGCACATGTACTGTATATTTCAGACTGTCTTATGACTGATGTTTGTGTATTAGGGGATGATACTTAAAGGCTGGATAGACCTGACTTCTGGTAAAGATGGCTACACCAAGAAATCTGGGAAATACTTTGACGAAGCTCTGAAAGAGAAAATCAATATTTTTGCTTTGATGGGAAAGGTAATTATGAAAAACAAAATACGATCAGTAGTGTTTTCTCCTGTATTCTGCTTCTACAGGTGTTGAAGCAGCTTAGAATATAGTGCTGGGTATGTCTCAACTTCATAATATTATATAGTAATGATTAAATGTTATGTATTTTAAAAATAAGTTCGAATGATATTTAAAGTGTAAAATAATTATAACTCAGATTGTTCAATTTCCAGTGACTTAAACGTTTATTATCCATCCTGTTTCTTTTCAGGTGCAGTATAATGAGGTCCGTCAGAATTACTCTGGTGCCTTAGAGACAGTTAACCAGGTCATTGTCAACTACCCCTCATTCACTCCTGCCCTGGTGAAGAAGATGAAGCTTCTGTTGAACCTGCAGGACTGGGAACAGACTGTGGATGCCGCTCAGAGGTATCACCTCTTCCAACGCTTTGTTTAAGTCTGCTTTGTGTAATTCCGCCCTCAGGTTGTTTCTACTGGATTTTGTACACATATGTTTGTTTTATAAACGTTAAGCCTGTTATGTGTTCCTGATTTTTAATCAGACAAAGACAAAACCACTGAAAAGTCATTAGGCCAAGGCAGGGCCGTGGGAGTCAGTCTGCGTTTGAGTGTAAATGAAAATCAAATGTGATGCCACAGATTCAGGCTGAAAGACTGGGCCATTGTTCTGTTCTCTTTTCCCTGTTGGATGAAGGCCAGTGGGAGGTAGAATCAAAAGAGCCTTTGAGGCAGAGCCCAAAAGCCACACATTTCTAAGAGTGCATTGCTGTGGTGGGGGTGTGTGAGGGGAGAAAGACCATTCACTCTGTGGTTTAGGATTTGGTAGTACCAATATACCGGCTACCTCTGAATCTTGCACTTCTTCTTTCCCACATTAAAATGGGTTGCCATGAGGCAAATACAAATCTTGAAGACATATTATAATGTAAATATCAAAATCTAAAAAATTTATCATTATTATTAATTCTATCATTATTAATGATATTTAACAAAAAAATTCAAAAATAGTGTTAATATATTACAGTGTATGGTTTGAATGTATGATATTGTATAATACTTTATTTTTAAGAATGTTTTGAATTGTAGGTGTACTAGCTACAGAACAGCTATTTTGTTTATTAGATCTTGGTTAAAAGTGGAATATGTGTGTTCAAAACACCAGAGTGTATTTTTTTTTTTTTTTTTTTAAATCTTGCATATGTGTGTATAGGTAATATCTCATGGACCAGTGAATGCTGACAAACAGCAAATTTTAGGTTTGTCAGGGTTTGTAACTCGTTTAAAATTTTCTTACAAAGAATTTTTTTCTGCAAATGGTTGTGACACGGGTCGCTAAAGTATTATTGGTTTGCTAGGTAGTGAACACTTTTTATAGGGTTGAATCCATCAGTGGTGTTAAGGGTGGCTCACTTTCAAGATTTGCCTGACATTTTCCTGGTATTTGGAGTATCCAGGAGTTGGCAAAAGGTCCCAAACGTTCCCAAACATGGCAAAGGGTGGCAAGCACTGCCGCTAATGTTCGCCAACTGTCTTTCGCAAATACTTGCGTGAATGTTGCTAGTTGTCGCTAAATGCCACTAAGGACAGAGGTGAACAGTGATTTTCGCCAACTTTCATCAGAAAAGTAAAAAAAAATCTGAATTCAAAATGTTCGTCAGCATTTGCTGCTCCATGAGATGCTAGTTTTAGCATATCTTGGAGTTGTGAACTTTCATTTAAATATATCTGCGTAGTACACATGTACTGTATATTACAGAGATCTGTGTTGCTGAGTAAATTGATATGCTGATATAGCGCCAGAGGTTTAGAATTTTTTTATTGGGTCAGAGACTTTTGTGAATAAAAAGTGTTTCATGCTAACTGTTTAATGTATTATATCTGTCTTGCACAACTTATTATAGACTTCTTCAAAAAGACAGGAACAACCTGGAAGGACAGAGAATGCTTGCACTGCACTCACTTTGCCGAGAAGGCGACATTGGGGAGGTCTCACACTATATTTTACACACTTTTTACCACTCTTATACTTTAATCCAGTTTAGTTAAATTAAGCAAAAATAGCATCAAACTCTGTGTTCTGTGTTTCAGTCAGTGCAGCAGTTATTGAATCTTATTAGCGACCTGGAATCACAAGAGCCTAACAACCCAGAACTTCTTTACAGAATGTCTTTAGCTTTCACTCGAGGGGTAAGGTCTCTTTATAATAAATATAATCCATAGTCAGTGGTAAGGATTTCACCTTTTGTTACAAAAATAACAAAAATATTTAAAGAGTTATAATGGGTGTTTTCATTACAAAGTGCTGACACAGGACACTACTTCCAACAACAGTAAAAAAAACATTGTGCAGGTTGCCTGTGTACGTTGGAACTGTATAAAAGATGACATATTTGAATACAATAATATGCAGCTTACAGCTGGATCCTGTGCCAGAGCTGCTGTTATTAAAAATTAATCTGAATCTTCTCACCAGTCAGAGTTGAGAATCTAAGAGTGTTCTGCTGAAAAGTACTTTCTTCACATATATTTTTAACTACTGTTTCACCAGCACACCTAAACACTGTGATAAACATTTTATTTGATTTATTTGATTGAGTGACTTTAAGTGTGATTGCAGTGCAGTATATTTTTCTTCACTGATAATGTAATGTCATCTACAGTGTGGAAGAGCGGAAAAGGTTCTACAGCACACATATACAATGGTGGAACGGGCATTCTCTCTAGCATCGGGTGATGCGGAGCTAGCCACTGAACTGGGATACCAGCTGGTCCTTCAAGGTAGAACCAAGGAAGCCATAAAGCGGTACAAAACCGCCATGACATTGGATGAGAGCAGTGTCTCTGCTCTGATAGGTAAGAATTCAGTTCAAAAATGAATTGCTTTTTTCAAGACTCTTCAAACAAGTCAAACGAAAGTCAGGTAGGACTTGGGTAGAAATAGGTTTCAGCTTTGGCAGAATTGATTCACAGTCAAGAAACTGTGAGAGGGTCAGAGTCTGTGTGTCTAAGATGTGGTAAATAAAAATTATGTCAGCAAAATTATGCAAAATAAAGGATAAGTATTTATAGCTCTTGGAGCTCTTGGAACGTCAAGAAAAACCTATAATGTCCGTTTTTTGGCATACATGCACACTTGGGAAATCTGTGCTAATATCTCTCATTCTGGTACTTAACCGTCTTAATGGGAATGAATGTCTGAGTAAAGGTAACTACTTCTACTCTATCATCCCCTTTCAAGTTTAATTACTTTAAAATTTGGAAATTGTTCATTGTTCTTTAGCTGGGTTTTTCTTTAATACGGATTTAAAATGTTGGGGCACAACATATACAAACAGCTGAATTTAGTTTTCTTTGGAGGGTGTCTAGGCTCAGCCTTAATGATGCTGGGTGAGGAGCTCAGACATCCAGGAATAACTCTATTGAAAAGAGCCAACTGAGGGCATCTGATTAGAATGCCTCCTGGTCGCCTCTCTTTAGAGGTTTTCCGGGCACATCCAACTGGGAGGAGGCCCTGGGCCAGGCCCAGACCTTGCTGGAGGGATTATATATCTCGTCTGGCCTGGAAAAGCCTTGGGATCCCCCAGGAGGAGAAGGATGCATTGGTTTCTTTCCCCAATCTGTTGCCTCCATGACTCGACCTTGGATAAGGAGAGGACAATGGATGGATGGAGATGGAGATCCCTTGTCATAGGGCAATTATACTATTTGGCCAAAAAGGTTTTGGCCCCCTTGGCCATCATACCCATATGTTGATTTTTTCCTTAATTTTTGCCACAAAGCTGGAAGTGCCCAAAGGTATTTGTAATGGAGTGTATTTGTTTGCTGTAATATTACAATTTACTTTTCTCTCTGGTGCCCTCTGATCTCGTCTAATGTGCACAAGTTCAAAATAAAGCTAGCCAATTGAAAGAGTCATTCATTCATTTATTCATTAATTTTCTGAACTACTTATTCCTAATTAGGGTCGCGGAGAGGCTGGCGCCCATCTCAGCGGACTCTGGGCGAGGGCGGGGTTGAAAGAGTCATGTTTTATTAAAATATTCACAACTTTGTGTATTTTAGTTGTAATGGAAAACTTGGAACAGGACTTCTGCTTTTATCATTAGATGTTTTCAATTAAGGATTACCGTTAAATTAAACCCTATATCCACTGGTAAATAAGAAAGTGGTTTGCATATGAATAATGACAATGATACCATTCATTCATGTAAATGAGACTAGGTTTGTCTGATGTATGTGAACGTCAGCTAGGACGATATATCTGATTTGTTACTTTAGTATCTGTATACTAATATTTTTGCTATCGTCTTTGTCTTTCATGGAAAACTGACAAACACCACTGGATTCATCCTTCACAGAGTGAAAATGTTTTCAACATCAAGACAGACTAGAAAAATAAGATAAGAGAGCTCTCCCGTCTCTGAAATTCAGCTATATATCCCTTCAGTGCACTATGTGTTCATACATGGAAAAACACCAGGCTTGAAGAAAGAAACAAGCTCATACCTGGTGTATGCTAGGTTGCTTGGCCTTTTCCCTTACATGCCATTTCTGAAGTGGCGGAGTCATGTACTATTCTTAAGTTATTGCGAAAGTGAAACAGCAGTCTTTTTAAACTGACTTATGTAAACTATCACAGATTTTAGCAGATTGCAACCACAAAAGTGTATGACTAAAAAACTACTTGATAATGAAAATGTCCATATGCTCATGTGTAAAAGGACAGTGTGGAAGGCTTTCTTTTCATTCCTTTTAAGGAATACCAAATGTTTGGTACTATGTTATGTAGGGTTACAAGTAATTCTTCTGCAGTTTATAATAACTGACACACAAATTTAGGAATATTTGAACTCTATTTGTACGTGTATAATAGTGTTAAAAGTAGGTTTACCACTGGCTTAAAAGGCCATATATTTTACCATGTAGTAATAGCCTGCAGAAGTACATCATTCAAAAACAGGTAAGTAAAGGGCAGTGTGCACATTAATGGTGTGTACTAATGAAACACCTAGCTTTTGGGTTTGCTCAGCCCAAAGCACATAATTGCCTACATGGTGCAAGTGTCATGGACTTAAGTTGAAGGGAGAATATACATAGACTGAAAACTGCTTAGCTGCATGCTTTGTTTTTTTTCTTTTTAACCTATGTGCAAACTTCATTGGGAGAATCATGCCCACAGTAAGTTCCATAAAGATGTGATTTGCCAATGGGAAGAGCTTAAGTGATGGCAGATCCCTAACATTTAAATCCAAAAAATATTTTATGATATAAAGTAAAAGGACACAGTAAAAGAGTGTTTAATTCACTAACTTAAGTCATTTGTCACTTTTTGGAGAAGTTTTCATGTGCAATTACCACTTCAATATGCATCCTGTATGAAGATACTCATGTGAAATAATAAGTGCATCTGATGGTAACGGTTGATTTTTGACACAAATTATCTACTGGTTTTAAGTGTGTTGATTGCCATTTCAAGACCTTACTTTCTTCATCATAGTGGATGAAAACTTTTCCAGTACATGACTCTCATTTCATCATCTCGATTTATTTTTTCTGCTGGTACCATGAAAAGGGAAACTGCACCATGCCATGATGCTTCCATTTCTTTACTTTACTGTTGGAATAATATTTTTAGGGTTATATTAGGATGTATTGGTTGAATAAATTTTTCCCCACAACATGGGTATGATGGTCAGATGTCCACAAACATTTGGCCATTTAGTATGCCACCCAATGGGATAAAAGGTTCTTCCACTGAGACACAAGCCAGCAAACCTGCTCAACTGCTACTTGGCAGCGTAATAAACAGAGGAGAGCACTGACTGCTCTCTTATGCATACATAAGGTCACAGACATTCGTGGTTGACTAATGTCTATGTAAGAGAGAGACAGTATTTCATCTCTCCCACCCAAGTATGTCCAGATTTGCTCCCTTGGCTCCCAGCCACAAATGACCATGGCATTATAGGATATCCAAAAAAGGAAATCTCTTCAAGATCAGGTGAATATTGTTCTGCCACTCAGGGGTAACCAGATTCCATTTTAAAGATGTTTATGTTCTGCAGGTATTATTCATTGCCAGTTGAGTGAGGGTCACTTGCAGGATGCTGAGCAGCAGCTTGAGTTTCTTACTGAAATCCAGCAGTCCATCGGCAAATCAGCAGTAAGTCACCAAAACCATAGATTTCAGCTCAACTATTAACACTGACGTTTCTGCAGACTCATATTGTTTTGGGTGTTAAAATGTTCATGCATGCATCTTTAAATATATTTAATAGTACTACACAGGATCAGTACCATCTGATTGGAACATTATCTGTAGTGTATGATGCTGGAATCATAACAGTTGTCACATTTACTTGGAGCAAGTGGTGTCATTACTGTCATGCTTTAAAATACACCATAATTAAAGTCTTGTTTATGTTTGCTTCTCCATGTTCCATGACGACATGCTTTTAACTGCAAGAAAAAACACACAATATATGGGATAACAAGAAAAGAAAACTAAAACAAGATTTCTTACATTTTATTAAAAAGTATATTTTGTTAGCATTTCTTATGTTCCCATATATGATATGTTAAGATAATTATTCATTAATGGATATCCACTTCTCAAATAATTGTTATATATTCGAGTTCATCATTCTGCCTCTTTTTGCCTTTGACAAACATCCTTATTAGTTGTCTTGTATGTTTCTGTGTGTATTAGGAGCTACTTTATTTGCGGGCTCTCCTGGCCATTCGTAAAAGGAAATCCCAGGATGAGGTGACCAACCTGCTGAATATCACTGTGGACACACATTTCTCTACTCTCCAGGGCCTGCCACTCAGTGTAGAATACTATGAGAAACTCAACCCTGACTTTCTGCTGGAGATTGCAAAGCAGTACCTGGCACTCTGTCCTGCCAAGGTCTGTCTCACACAACATCCAGACTGATTCATTGACTGCACCCACTGTTTCATAATATGTACACTCCCTGTCAAAAGTTTCAACAGTTTCTTGTCTGTCCAAATTTTTTGACTGGTGTTTATGTTTATAAGAAAAAGGTTAGTCACTACACCAGAACTCGCATACACTGAACACCAAAATACAAAATAATTTCAATTATTGTGTGTTTTTTGAACACGTATACTTAATGTGTTATTTATAAATGAGTTGATTTGTTCATTTTCTAAGCCGCTTAATTCTGATTAGGGTGGCGGGGAGGCTGGTGCCCATCTCAGTCAATTCTGGGCAAGGGCGGCATACACCCTGGACAGCTCGGCAGGCCATCGCAGGCTATTTATAATTGCAATATGTTTTATTATCTATAGATGTAGTATTTATATTAACTGGGTTTAATATGTAATAACATCAGACAAGTTGTATATTGCCCAAGTTCCTGACCTCCCAAATTTCAAGTGTTTGAATGACCGTCCCATTGCACTCTCATCACAACTTATGGGTACAGTAGTTTGCAGCATAACTTCAGGAGAAGGAATTAAACAGGCTTGGAGAGAAAACTATTGTTTATAACAGCTTCTCTAAAATACAGTTCCAGTCAAAAGTCTGGACACACCTTCTACTTCAGTTAGAATGCATGGGTGTGTCCAAACATTTGACTGGAACTGTAGTACAAACGTTTGTATTTCCCTTGTTTTCTGGATGACCACTTTACAGTCTTCTTGCAAACCGACAGTACATTTTTTTAATGGGATTCCAAAGACCTGATACTGTTCTCTTGTTGAAAGAAACCCTTATTTGAACTCAACTGATAGTGCATGAGTGTCTTCTCCAATTTGAGGAGATAATAACCTAAATTTAACTCAGTTGAACCCAGTCCTGAATAATTCTGCATAGATTTATTTATCAATGAATAACTGATAATGCTAGAAGCTATCACACTATCATAACAACCAAATAACCCATACTAGCAGCCAAGCTAAACACTAACTGGCTAGGTGCATACATTACATCTGTGCTTAATGGGTTAGTAACACATGCGTACTATTTCTGATAAAGTCACTTTAATGCTGTGTTTGGAACAATTGGAAATTGTGACTGTGGGAAAGTATATTTATGAGCGGACTCTCTGAGCACATGTGGACAAAGGCTACTGCCAGTGAATACGATCACACTTAATGCTCTCTAATATGTAAGTCACAACCTGGTGGTCAACTTTTATATTCTACAGCTGAAGGTGTTCTTGGCTATAAATTGATGTCACATGTTCTTGAACATATTTGTTATAATGTTTAGTAATACTCTACAGCCATCTATTTTCTTATCTTTGCTTTGTATTACTTCCTAAGCTGAATTGTCCACCCCACAGCCTCCAGCCCAGGGCCAGGTTCCTGCTCCTCAGCTACAGAACTGTGCAGCTGTTTTGGACATGGTAGTCAAAATCGTCCCTGGACTTCTCCAAGCAGTGTTCCAAATGGCAAAAGTGAGGTTTCTGTCAGGTGAATATTTCATTTATATATTTCAAACAGCAACATTATTGTCATGTGGTCATATAGCTCCTGCTATCATATTTCTTCACCCTGGTTGTTGTTTAGGCAACATAGAGGCAGCTCAGAGCAGTCTGCAGCATTGTTTGGAACAGAAGCCCTCCTTTGCAGATGCCCACCTCCTCATGGCACAAATCCATCTCCTCCAGGGCAACTTCAAACTCTCTTCGCAGTCTCTAGAGCTGTGCCTCAGCCACAACTTTGAGGTGACCACACATTTTTTCTCATCAGTGTCAAAAACATAAAGTCAACTTTACACTAACTGACAAACAATGAAAACCTATTATGAAATGGAACTGTAAACAATTGCGCACAGGCTCTGCTCCATTTTTGAGGATAGTACTTATCTTTCCTGTAAGTGAACAGACTCACAGGGCTTTTTCAGACACTTGAAGAGAACATGAAAAAGTAAGATGCAGCTAAAATCATTTCAATAGATAATAGCACAGTTTCAGTATTGTACATTTTAGCTAATTAAGTTTAATGTGTTGAGAAGTGATCCAAGGTTTGCCTTACGGGTGGCCCGAACATTTCTAGGCATTACAGGAAAAATGTCTGTGCTTCCAATATTCTTTTAAAACCTGTTTTTTTCAGGAAAAATACATGCCTTAAAAAATGAAAAAGCAGTTAATTTTTTTGGTGCATTTTCATTGACATTTTCAAGGTTGCCATTAATTAAAAAATAGCTGACATTTCTTTGGTTGTGAGTTTGCTGTAAAGGCGACTACATTAAATTAGCATTTTACATATATTTTAAAAGAACCAGTACATACATTTTGTACTTGTGTGAAAATATATTTAAGGCTGTTATTTGCTATTTGCTGGACTTCAACATAGTTGTTTCTCTATGTACTTACAGTTCCTACAAAGACACCTCAAAAGGCCTCTTTACTCTCTCTTCCTGTCTTTGTCCTCCCTTTTTCTTACTGTGTGTGTGTGTGTGTGTGTGGAGCAGGTAAGGGAACACCCTCTGTATCATCTGATTAAAGCTCAGACACAAAGGAAGATGGGTGAGCTGCAGGAGGCCATTCAGACGCTTCAGTTGGCAATGAGTTTGCCAGGAGTGAAAAGACTAGGCTCTTCTGCCAAAACCAAAGCCAGGAGAGTGGAGCTCAGCACAGCAGACTGTGTCTCTGTGTATCTAGAACTGGCAGAAGCACTCTGGCTTAATGGAGAACAGGTAATACCTAGGGTAATGAGGGGATAAAACTCACTTGGATTTCAGTGTATTTGTATGAAGCAGTTTAATTTTATTTATTTTTTGATAATAAAATAATTGATTTACACCATTTACTATATTTGTGGTGTAAGACATATTTTGTTGTGTTAACCACAGCATGAGGCAGCTAAAGTGATGCAGGATGCTATAAATGAGTTTACTGGCACTTCTGAAGAGCTGCGCATCACCATCGCTAATGCTGACCTTGCCCTGCTGCGGGGAGACACGGAGCTTGCACTGAGCATGCTAAGAAATATCACACAGGAGCAGCCCTACTTCGTGCAGGCCACTGAGAAAATGGCAGACATCTACCTGAACCACAGAAAGGAGAAACGTCTGTATGTAAGCTGCTATAGGTGAGGAGAAATGCATACTACATCTAATATTTAAATAACAAATATATATCTCTCTCCCTCTGCCTCTCCGTTTCAACACACACATACACACACACCTGCATTTATTGTATTCTGATGGAAACCTGTTTTGAACAGGGATTTGGTGGAAAAGATGCCCAGCTCACATACATACTTACTTTTAGGAGATGCTTATATGAACATCCAAGAGGTAAGTATTAAGTTACATTATTTATTGCATACTGTTGTATGTTCTTTCAAATGGATGGAGTATGTGTCAAATTTCTCAAGTATACTGTTAAGAAATTCTTACTCAAACTGTCTTGTACAAATATTAACACTATAACAAATGTAGCGTATTTGTTTATTTATAGGAGTGTCTCAGTCAGGAATATCAGGTTTTGAAGCTCTTGTGTTTCCCACCGTGTCTAAACATGAAAATGTATTCCCTCAGCCTGAGATGGCCATAGAGATTTATGAGCAGGCTTTAAAGAGGAATCCTAAAGATGGTGCTGTGGCTAGCAAGATTGGAAAAGCTCTTGTCAAGACCCATAACTATGTAAAGGTAAACCAGCAAAGCATCCTCTCCTGCATTGTATACACAGACTAGAATATTTCATGAGCCTTGGATCTTGTTTGTACTTCAATACATAAAAATATACAACTCCTCCTCATATATTTTATATAAAAACATGATATTAAATGACCTTCCTCTGCAACCATACCCACTGTCACCTCAACCCACTATCCTCTATAAAATACCAGAATTATCATAATCATCAGAATATTTGGTCTATTTGTCCCCATGAACAGGAAACAAAGATGTATTTGCAAAAATAAACTGAGTGCACAGAAAATTAAACACACTCACTCACCCTCACTCACTCATTTGCCAATACCACATAATCCTACTAGGGTTGCGGGGAGGCTGGAGCCTATCTCAGCAGACAGTGGGTAAAGGCATTGTTTATTTGAACAGTTCACTAGACCATTGCAGGGCCAACACACTCACAAAACCATCCACACTAACAATTTGGAACAGCAGATTATCCTAATTCGCATGTCTTTGGACTGTGGGAGGAAGCCAGAGTACCCAGAGGAAACCCACACAAGCCTGGGGAGAACATCCATACTACACACAAACACCCACACCCCAGGACATTCTTGCTCTAAGGCGGACACTATGCCACTGTGCCACCAGGATTAAACACACCGATAACAACAACATTTCTGCCAGAGTCTACAGGAATATGACAATACTGAAAGCAATCAGGAAAGCCGTTTACATTTACTTGTTGCAACACATGCACACACAGAAATGGACACTTTTCCTTTGGTGCAATAACTTCATTCTATGGTGTATATAACCTCATGCTCACCTATGGTGCAATAATTTTAAAATTATATTCTATACAAGCCAAATTCAGTTCTTTATATTTACTTAAATTACCTTATTTTCATTCTTTTATATATTAGCTAAGTGTTTACTGTTTATTCTTTATCTGTGTGCTGCTTTTTTATATCTGTGTACTGCTTTTATTATGTGCTGCTGACAATGTAAATTTCCCTGAGGGAAAAATTATATTTACACAACATATATTCAAATATCTGTCCATATTACTTCTGGCATTTCATTTAATCTACATTCAATATAAAATAATTATTTATACTTATAAAACATATTTATAGCTTTACTTCTACTTCTTCCAGACATTCAGTATACTCTTACATTAACTCTTGTATTGTTTGTTGTCAGTGTTTTCACCATACCATATCTTTTTGGAAGACTCTTCCATGTCAAGTCATACAGTAGCCTCTCTCTTTTTAATTCACTACACTGCTGTTACATGTTACCACCTTACTGTCTTAATATTCAGTAGGTTGAATTGTCATACAATTACATACATCTTTTGTTATTTTTTCTCTTTTAAACTTAAATGCTATATACTGTATATAATAAAAAAGCATGTCTTGAAGATCACTGATGTATGTAACCATAATTTCTTGAACTTTGCTGTGCCATTATGTTAAACCAGTCATACTTAAGAAGTTTTTTTTTTTAGGCCATAAACTATTATGAGGCTGCTCTTAAGAGTGGTCAACAGAGCTTTTTGCGCTATGATCTGGCTGAACTGCTCATGAAGCTGAGACAGTATGAGCGCTGTGAGAAAGTTCTGCATGAGGCTCTATCACATGACCCTGGTGAGACTTTGATGTCCATGTTGTGGAAACCCGCTCAACACAAACATAATACTTGACAGCTTTACATGCACACTGCAGATATCTATGCATCCACTTTACTTAAATAGAATTAAGTTGTATGTGTGTGTGTTTTAGTGACTGAACTA
Organism: Porochilus rendahli; assembly: GCA_039654305.1. Classification (NCBI taxonomy): domain Eukaryota; kingdom Metazoa; phylum Chordata; class Actinopteri; order Siluriformes; family Plotosidae; genus Porochilus; species Porochilus rendahli. Next base: position 28,424,028 of record JBCNYG010000012.1, on the reverse strand, counting down.
CCTTTGCTAACAGAGGACTGCCGTTACCTGGTATTGCTGGCCAAGATTCAGAGCAAAGTCGATAAAAACGATGAGGCTTTGCTTTCTTTACATCGTGTGAGTGTGCTGTCATTGTTCGCTAATTAGTAATTGGTCCATGTGATCCAGCTTATTTCTGGAAGCTTTGTATATATTACTGACTGATGTGTTTGTTCAGGCGAGAGATGTGCAGGCGAAGGTGCTGAAGCGTGTTCAATTGGAACAGCCCGATGCAGTGCCCATGCAGAAGCAACTCGCGTCTGAAATCTGTGCTGAAATTGCCAAGCACTGCAGCCACCAGCGTGGCTATGAGAGAGCCGTCAAGTTCTACAAAGAGGCACTTGTGTACTGTGAGAGTGACAGCAAGGTCAGTACGGTTAAATCAGTGTATGCAGTGTGCTCCTCTCCCTGCAGCTGTGTCTCTGGAACCTTTCAGTTTTCACATTGGGTGTGATAGAACTTATTGTTGTACGTTTCAAAAAGGTGTTTAATATAAAGTATTTTAAATGATCTGGAAGTTATTGCATAAACATTTTGTGTTCAATTTAATTACTTTTTAAAGGTCATAATACTGAACATGGTACTGGAACATGGCTTGGATGGTTGTCCAATATGTTATTCAGTGTTGTGCATAGTTCAAGCCATACAGCCTTCTGCTGCTCGACACCCCCCAACCACCAACAGCTACCTACTAGGGATGATCACACAGTTTCGGTGGCTAAGACAGTACTGCCTTCCCTGGCGCCACCAGCAGCTTAACGCCACCATCCACTATAGGCTGCCATGTCGCTAAGTCGATGCTGACATAAAAATGGCATTGCTCGCATAAATTGATAAAAAAGGTTTCTTAATAACAATAATAATAATAAAATTAATAATAATATTAATTATAATAAAAATATTGGCTCATGCACCACCCCTCATACTTGCACAGAATAAAGAACACAATCTAGCTTAGGTAGGTAGAGAACATGCAGGTAAATAAAGTGTTAGTGGAGCAAACCCTGAAATCAGAAGTTTGATAGAACATGAACTTGTTAAACTGATAATTAAACAAACAGGACAGGTGATGCACATGTACATGGAAATTCGGTAGGCACCTATTAAGAGACACCTATTGGGAGCGCCAGTATCAGGCAGTGCCTAAATCTAAATATTATTATTTATGTGATATAAAATTTGTTTTGTAGGAAGCTTGGTTTAATATCTCTTTTTTTGACTTTAGTTTCTTTTTCTTGTCTTTCAACAGGTAATGTTGGAGTTAGCACAGCTCTATCTAACTCTGGATGATGTAGAGGCTTGTCAGCAGCAGTGCGGTGTCATCCTGAAGAATGACCCAGTCAATGAGGCAGCAACACTGGTTAGTCTCCCAGCAGTACCTCACCGTTTGCTGTGTTTATATTTTTTTTCTACATGCCGCAAGGCACTGTTGTGTTTACTACTTTGTGTCTGTAGATGATGGCTGATCTGATGTTCAGGAAGCAAGACTACGAGCAGGCAGTATTTCACTTCCAGCAGTTGCTTGAGAGGAAACCAGGTGTGACACCTTTTACCCCCCATATTAAAGAGACAGTCTTTATGAAGTTCATCCTGTTGGAATGAGAGAGTGATGAAAGAAGCCTGAGTAGAGAGCTCTGTGCTGTTCTCCTTTGGCTTTGTTTTCATCTGTTCCGTGTCTAATCTTCTTTAGACAATTATCCAACACTGTCCCGGCTGATTGACCTGCTGCGCAGAGCTGGTAAACTGGAGGAAATTCCCAGGTTTCTGGATATGGCTGAAAAACACTCACCGAGGGCCAAGTTTGAGCCAGGATACAACTACTGCAGAGGCCTTTACTTGTGGTAAGGATAAAGAGTAAAATTCCTTGAGGCAGACAAATGTGTTACAACTCCTTTTTAAATTTACTGCTTTTCATTCAGTTTATTCATTAACACTGAGGGATTTTATTTTTGCATCTCATACCTTACAATAAAACTGTTATTAGGCATATAACAGCAAGTTGGAACCATTAAACATCATTTGGAACTGTGATGAAGCTTCCGTGAAATTTTGTAATGTAATAGTTTATATGATCAGACAACATCTCATCATATTCATCCTATTTAGATATGATTACAAAATATGTGACTATCAAACATTGTTTGTTCCTTAACCTGAAATGGATCTGACGCATCAAGGAAATTATTGTGATTATCCTTACACTGTATGTTTCAGGTACACTGGTGATCCCAATGAGGGTTTGCGTCACTTTAATAAGGCTCGTAAGGACAATGACTGGGGTCAGAATGCGGTGTACAATATGATTGAGATTTGCTTAAATCCAGATAATGAGACAATGGGAGGCGAGGTGTTTGAGAACCTGGATGAAGACATGGGGTGAGTAAATACAGGGACACTATACACATTAACTGGAGAGTATTTCAGTGAGCTAAATGCAAAGTAAAATGATACTACGTGGTTTGTATAGTTACGATTAAACAGTAATCTTCTTAATGGCATAGTCAGTTTTGTTTAGTGAATGTCACTACCAATGCTAATACTATTTATTGATCATAGCCTCCTATAAAATAAAGCTGTTCATATTTTAAAATCATATTATGAAAACTTGATGAAATAATTTTATTGTAAATGTGTTGAAAGTTTTATTAATTTTTATTAATGGTAGCAACCTTTAAACATGCAAACATAATAGTGTGTCATTCTCTTCTTCAGTTCTTTGACTACAGGGTGTGAAGCAAATTGAGTAAACTTGGTGCATTATGAATTGATTGATAATTTGCTTTTTCAGAAACTCCACAGAGAAGCAGGAGTCAGAGCAGCTGGCAGTACGAACAGCTGAGAAACTGTTGAAAGAGCTGAAGCCTCAAACCTCTCAAGGCCACATACAGCTACGTATCCTTGAGCATTATTGTTATTTGGCTACCAAGCAGAAGGCCAACGTGGAGAAAGCTCTTGGAGTGTTCATTGAGATTGCAAACAATGAGGTATGCAAAAAAAAAAGGATGGAGGGGATTAATTGTACATACAAGTCCATATACAAGTACACAATCATGTACACATGGTAACACACATAACTGAAAACACTACGAGCTTGGGAACTCACAGTCATACTGAATTTTTTTTAATTGAACAAACTGAAATAAATTAATTAATTCAATTTGTAATTCATTAATTCAGTAAATTATTCTGGTCAATGTAGTAGTGGATCACATGATGATTATATAATTATAATACTGACTCCTTCATCACTGTGTGCAACAGAAAGATCATGTTCCTGCACTGTTGGCGATGGCTACAGCCTACATGATCCTCAAACAGACTCCTCGAGCCAGGAACCAGCTGAAACGCATTGCCAAGATGAACTGGAATGTTATTGATGCCGATGAGTTTGAGAAGAGCTGGCTGCTTCTGGCAGACATCTACATCCAGTCCGGCAAATATGACATGGCAGGAGAGCTGTTAAAACGATGTCTACGCCACAATAAGGTTTATGTTGTCTTTTTAGAAATGTAGGGATGATAACTAGCTCTTGAGCTTAGCATAAATGTGAAGATAGCCCTTGCTTTGTCAGGTGTCCTGAAACTTTTAGTCAAAAATGTGGTGAAATGGCTCTCTGGTACGTTCCTTACAATTTGGAGACACTATCCATCCATCCCTCCTTCCTTTTTCGAAACAACCAATACATTTATTAGCCTATATATCATAATTTTTTAACAACTCCCCTTTAAAAAGGTAATTGATTTAGTGTGGCTTCAGTATTATTTATTAAGGTTCTGCAACAGTTTGCCTTCATCAGAAGCAAGTATTGCAAATTTAATATCATTACCAATCTCTGATTTGTATTTTTTGATTTTGTGTAGTCATGCTGCAAAGCTTATGAATACATGGGTTACATCATGGAGAAGGAGCAGTCCTTCAGGGATGCAGCCATGAACTATGAACTTGCCTGGAAATATGGAAATCAGACCAACCCCACCATCGGTATGTTGTTCAGTTGTTATTTTAAATGCCGAATTTCCTTAAACCTTAAAGTATATAAATTAAATTAAATATATATCTAAATATAACGTTGTATTTGTTACAGGGTACAAACTTGCTTTCAACTATCTGAAGGCAAAGAGACATGTCGATGCTATAGATGTTTGTCACAAAGTGAGTAACAATTTTTCATAATTTCTTCTGAAGATAAAAAAATGGCATGAAAAGCTGATTAACTGAATATATTATTTTTTTTCAGGTCTTAGATGCACACCCAAACTATCCGAGGATAAGGAAGGACATTCTGGATAAAGCTAGAGCTGCTTTACGTTCTTAAGTTTGTGTGTGTGTGTGTGTGTGTGTGTGTGTGTGTGTGTGTGTGTGTACCCTTATCTGTGTTATTTGTATAAAAAACAGAAATGTGTTATCATAACTGTAGTGTTTATAAATTGTGCTACACTGTAAATACTTCAGTATTACCTTTTTAAATATTTGATCATTTGTATGAGTAAATGTTTTAAGGTATTATTCTTTATAACTTTGTAATAAATTGTCTGCAAAGGATAATTATTGTTTATTTATTATATTTATTCATATATTTTGCACAGATCCATAATGTAATGACTGTAAATTAAACCATAATTTCTGTCGATCTCAAATGGATTCACTAAGCAAAAAGATTTATTTAATCTGTGATGCTGTTTAACCTCCAGTGAGTAGGGATTAAATGAGGCTGTAGGAAGCCTTCTGAACTTCCAGTATGCCTGGCTTTCCAGTGTCAGGGAGACTGAGCCCTTTTGTTTTCTTTCTCAAGACATCCTCTCTCCTCTTTCCTATTCAAGTGTTAGCTCTTCGGTGTGGGAAAAAAAAACCTTGGTTGTGTTTGAGAGTACCCTGTGTTGGGAATTTCAGATTTAAACATGAGTATTGTTAGTTGAGGTGTTATTACACAAGAGTACACAAATGAAGTTAAATGCCAAATACACAAAGCATCAAGGCAAAGGTAGGAAATGGAGAATCCTTGTATTAGACAGGAATCCTAATTGGGCAGTAGCTGCAGCTCCACTTTGCTGGTTCAGTGAGGTACCATTAAGGAAGGACAGAGGGGGGAAGTCTCGTGGAGCTGGAGCTGAAGCTGGTGCCCCTTCTTGGCATGTCGATGTACAGAGCTGCACAGCCACACTCACATGTCCATCCTTTACATTCTCTCAACTCTGCGCGCGCGGAGACAACATGGAGTAACCGACTCTCTCTCGTTTTCCTCCGATGGTGAGCTTTCCCCCTTTCCTACACGTAAGAATAAAGTGTAGGTATCACGTAAATGGCACTATTTGTTGTCATCCTTTTGTTGTGACTGTCAGACCACGGGGTTGTCACTGATCTCGATAATCTCGAGAAGAATCCGGATGAACATCCGCGAGACCGCCGGCGATCAAACACGAGCAGTTACACACAGACCACGCTTTCGCACGTGGGGTAAGTTTAAACAGCCTTGTGCGGTATTAGACGTTTATGTGTGTGTGCGTGTGTACACATAACCACTTCCGGTTGGATTTTTAAAAACTTTATTAGAAGTTTTAAACTGTTTCTACTTGTGTGAAGTCTTGCTTCTGTTTTGATGCAGTTCGAGCGCGCGTTCCTCCGCTCTTGGTATCCCAGCAACCGTTTGAGGGCGAGAGGGGCTCGCGACAAGCCGGTTAAGTTTACCGGCTGTTAAGGCTATGTCCCAAACCACCTCGCCTACAGCTCTGCGATGAGTTTCTGAGAGGATTTACGCGTGTTTATTACGGTTTCGTGTTGTAAGTAGCATATATTAACGCACACAGGACGCATTTATAACACATGTAATTCCATTCATCAACATCTTTTCTGAGAAAAATCACACTTAATCTGGATTTAGCCTGTAAATGTTCCATCACATAAACTTGTAGCCTACAAACACAGACGCGGTAGCTAGGTTTCGTCAAAATCCAATAAAAAGGATAGGTTGCTTTTTTCATTATCAAGAGTTATCAAGCACTTTACCCCATTTTGTCGTGTCTCTTGGGTGGTACTATCGAGGGGACATCCTTTGTACCTTAATGCAGCTTTTGGCGTGGAACGGTTGTATAGGTGGCCGCTGCGCATGCGTAAAGCTCGCCTCCGAACTTCTTACCTGACAAGCACACCTGGATTCAACACACGGAAGTGGAGTCCCGAGATTCCGGAGACAGACCCGCTGTTTTGCGTTACGTGGCCGTTTCCTCAGGATCTGGAATAATGTTTGGAATAAAACCCGACTTTCTAAGAACTATTCCGGATGAACCACAGTGAGAACCCCGCTGCTCAAACACCAGCAGATAAACACACACCGGGCACGTGGAGACATCTCTATATGGTAATGTGTGATATTGGCTGGATTGTAACTTTATTAGATATTTCCCGTACTGGAACTGTGCTTGGGATAAAATGCGGAGCTACCCGAGTCTTGGATTATATGTTTTCACTTGCAGTAACATATGTTATGGCAATATAGTCTGGGTAAGATTATGGGTTTCAATGAAAGCCATCCGTGAATGTATCTTTTGTGTTGGTTATAGAGGTGGTACTTTAACACCACTAGGTCATTCAGCATTGACATAGTTACTGTATATTCTACAATGCTTAAAGTCTTAATTTTTTTAAAGCATGATGGACATCATTGAAAAAAGTTCAAGGACTGCTGAGATCCAAACTCTGAAAAACGTTATATATATATATACATATATGTATATATGTATATGTATGTATATGTGTATGTATATGTGTGTGTATGTATATATATATATATATATCCCATATATATATGTGTATATATATATATATATGTATGTATGTATATAT
>JBCNYG010000012.1:28385732-28417070 GCA_039654305.1 Porochilus rendahli | reverse complement strand
TATTGATATTGTATATGTGTGTGTGTATGTATACTGCATATATTCCCCCTCTCCCCATTTATCAGGTTTCAGTTTTTGGTAAGCACGAAACCTCAGAAGTAATTTCCTGGAGAATGTATAAAAAGGCACACCACGTTTCCCTCATTGAGAATAATTTCCCAATCATCCTCAAAAGATCTTAAATGTCAATGAAAATGTTTATATTGGATAACTTATATGGCGAAACTGAGTAAAATACCTCAATCTTTTTCCTTTTCCAATCCTATACTCATATATTTAAACTGAGCTTTCTTTACGTAATAATAATAATCATAAAAAGCATAGATTTAAAACCACTCCTACATATTAAAGATATTACCCTTTAGATGACACATTCTGCTGATATTTGTCATTGACTTCTTTTTTCTTTTCTTTTCTTTTTTTTATAGGTTTAAGAGTCAGTAATGTTACTCACACCGTGTGTCAGGTGAATAATTGTCTGCAACACTCTAGAAGTACTTACACACCACTCTTCATTCCTACCACAGAAGAATGACTTTGCTCCGCAGACTGCTGCGCAGGCGTTTGTACCCGTGGAAGATTGCTATTGTGGCGCTAGTATTCGTCACATTCTTGTTCCTGATGCAAAGAGAGGTGGTCAGTCAGAGCCCACAGGAGGAGCCTTGGCTAAAAGGGATTGTAGAGAAACGGGACACCATGCTGGGCATGGTAATGGGAGCAATGAATAACTTTAGGGATGCCATGCCAAAGATGCAGATCCGAGCCCCAGTGAGGCAGCAGGAAAGCATGAACAGCCAGCCCTGTCTGCCTGGTTACTACACAGCTGCAGAACTCAGGCCTGTGCTGGAACGGCCCCCACAGAATCCCAGTGCACCGGGTGCCTCGGGGAAACCCTTCCATACAGAGAACCTCGGTTCAGCTGAGCAGAAGGAGAAGGAGAAAGGCGAGGAGAAGCATTGCTTTAACCTGTACGCTAGTGATCGTATATCACTCAGTCGAGACTTGGGCCCTGATACAAGGCCGCCAGAGTACGTAGGGACTTTATATTTTATTATGTAAACCACACTCTTCTAAGTAAATGTATTTTTCTAGTTTTAGCAAAGACTAGGCTCTAATGTGATCTGTAATGTGTTTCTGACTATAAAAATTGACAAAAGTCTATGGTCATTAATAGGGAGCATTTTTGGTAACTTTTTGTAGAAATATAATGAAATCTTATATTTTCCAATCTCGGCTGTAATACTTTTTGTAGCACATTTGCTAATAGGTAACTATAGTGCCATCTAGTGCTTAAGTGAAATTCTATATTGTTGTCTTTATGCATAAATGACTATATTCCAGAAAACATAGTGAAAGAAAGGACCACCATTAAAATACATATATATATTTCAATTTCTAGTTCACACTAAGGCTAAAACGCAAACACACTACTTATATTAGTCTGCTGCTTTGAAAAACCACAGACTTTTTCCTGAGACATTGCTTCAGCATGTCTGCCTAGTTGAGGTGGCTGATTGAAGAGAAAAAGAGGAAAGAATGAAGATGTTGAACTATGTCTGGCTAATTACACAAGTCTGTTCTTGTTCTTATTAGTTTGACTAGACAATTTAGACTGTAGCAAGCCACATCTTATTGTTCTTTTCAGTTGTAATGGATTTCATTCATCTAGTAAACCACAGACATTTCATCAATGTCTGATGACAAACCTTATAGTTGCACACCCTGCTTTATGGCAGGGGGAATGGCATCCTTCCTAAGCATCATTCCAACTATTTCTCTCTATTTTCTTTGTCTTTCCTTCAGATGCATAGAGCAGACATTTAGGCGTTGTCCACCCTTGCCAACCACGAGTGTGATCATCGTGTTCCATAACGAGGCTTGGAGCACTTTGCTGCGGACTGTCTACAGCGTGCTCTACACCTCTCCTGCCCTTCTTCTCAAAGAGATCATCCTTGTTGATGACGCCAGCACAGACGGTAACAACTCATAACAAGTTTTAGGACTGCAGGACCACCCATGTGTTTAACTGAACCAAAGGTCCACTTTATAGCACAAACTGCTGCACAGGACAGCCTGGGTGGAGTTTCATATCAGTGGGCTTATAATCAGCTGTAGAGCAAAAAGAACTGCTGGTTGGTGGACTGTTTCCTGAAAGTTTCTCTGTAGAACTCTAAAATAAGGAGTATGTGAAGTGCTGATTATTGAGGAATTGCTTGGGAAAGAGCAGAAATATACTTCTGTACTGAATTCATCATCAGTAAAGAGAACTAGTCAGTTTAACTGGCAGCCATGCATGTCAAAGTTCTCATGATTATTAGCAAGATATTTTTCAGATTTAGAAGCTATGCATATCTACCTACACACACAGAAACATCATTCATCAAAGCAATAAAACCAAAGTTCCCAACTAAGGTATTCAATGACTGGTGTCATCTCTTTAAAAAAGCAAGTTTTAGTTTTTGTAAGCTTATTTTTCTGCATGCTTTCCTGATTTCTCTGGTACAGGTAAAATTTTGTTAGAATAATTTTGTCCTAGCACCCTACAGGCCTAGGGTAATTGAGGCCATTTTGGTATAGGCTTCTATTTATGGTAGTCTCTGACACATATACCACTACATAGTGCATAGTGTTCTTATTAGGTTGAATACATTTTCTTTATCATTATTTCCTTTGTGCATCAACTGCTGTATGGTTGCTTTGTTTTGCACTTTGACCTCTTTTACATAACCACAGAGCTACTACTGCCCCAACATAGATTCTGTTTCCCTAAAATTAAAATTGTGTATATATACTGACTGTCAATTAAAACGTCCAGGCAAATTTCTGGCTCAAAGTTTAATTCTGGTGACATTTTAGAGAATAAATACTATACATTATGTTAACACATTCTAAAACCAGTACTAATGTACAGAAACCAAACACTTATTTTGCAAGCAACAAAGGGAAAACAACAAGAGATAAGGTCCACTGTCTTGGTAAGGTTCAAATTGTTAATAATGCGTATTCCCGCCATGCACAGCAGTACAAGCTGTCAGCCTTCTACGCATGCTGCGAACAAGGTGACATATTCTGTCTTGGGGTAAAGCATGCCATTCCTCCTGCAGTTCCTGGACTAGCTGTTGCTGATTTCCAGGCCAATGCACTCTGTTCCTCACCCGTCTTCCAAGCTGGTCCCACAAATGTTCAGTGTGGTTTAAAGATTAGTTGTTACCAAGCTGCTAATGGTGTGATGTGAACAGTTATACAGTGTCCAACTTCAAAAAAACTTATCCCAGCTTCCTCCATTCCAAGAGCATGCAAACGGTCAAAGGTGATTGATGAACAGGATTCTGACTGTGGCCTTTTTATAGCCCTTAACCAAGCTCCCAAACCCATCCCTTAATTTGGAACTGAACCACAGGTCAAATGACATGCCATTCCACTGTTTGGGGTCCATTAAAAAAATCACTTTCACAAATCACAAATTCATACCTGGAAGTTTTCATTGACTGTTAGTATAGTAAAAAGTGCACACTTTAACCCAGCGCAAGCAAACTTGTTTTGGTTTTCTTCCATACAGTACAGCTGAAGGAAGAGCTGGATGAATATCTGAAACAGTTGCACATTGTGCGTGTGGTGCGGCAGCTCGAAAGGAAAGGACTCATCACTGCACGATTGCTGGGAGCCTCAGCAGCTATTGGAGACACCCTCACTTTCCTGGATGCGCACTGTAGGTGTAAAAATACTGAGTCATCATGAGTTTGGTTTTTTTCATTTATATTTACGCCCACACCGTACCTCGCAGCTCAGTCACTCTTTCTCTTGCAGTAATAATGGGCCTTGCTGGAAAGTGTGTTCCTCTGTGTCATGCTGGTTAAGCTCATAAAATTGTTGTTCTTCAGTGTGGTTTCACACAGTATTTACATAGAGATTTTCCAATGCAACAGTGCCTTACAAGCATGCAGCACTACACTGCTGATCTTGGCATGCCAGTTTGGTCCGTACCTACACTTCTCCACCTGCTGAGAACTTGAAGCATAAACATCCGTAAAACACTCAGTTTCATCTTCTTCCACAGTGGTTAAGGACTATACTCTTATATGTTCTTCTTTTGCAGGTGAATGTTTTCATGGCTGGCTCGAGCCTTTATTGGCTCGGATAGCAGAAAACTACACGGCAGTGGTGAGTCCAGACATCACCACTATTGACCTCAACACCTTTGAGTTTATGAAGCCTTCTCCATATGGGCAGAATCACAATCGAGGCAATTTTGACTGGGCCCTGTCCTTTGGGTGGGAAAGTTTACCTGATCATGAAAAAAAGCAACGTAAAGATGAGACCTACCCAATAAAGTAAGACACGGCACATGGATGAACAGATAAAAGATTTTAAAAAAACTAAACTAAAGGACAACTTTGTAAAGAACTTTCCTTCAGTCCTCTTTGCTTAGATTTACATACGGATCTACTGAATGAATCCATATTTTTTTACTTTACTTCTCAGAACACCCGCATTTGCTGGAGGACTGTTCTCTATCTCCAAGGATTATTTTTATCACATTGGAAGCTATGATGAGGAGATGGAGATCTGGGGAGGAGAAAATATTGAAATGTCCTTCAGGGTAAGAAGGAGGGGGGGGGGGATGATTTATACTTGGTTACTATAAATTAATTCTGGGTGTGAATAAATGTGTGCATTGAGCTCTGTGATGGTATCCCGTCCCATTTCATCTCATTTTCTGAACAAGTCTATCATGTATTAGAGTCACAAGGAGGCTGGAGCTCACCCCAGCCAACTTCGGGCAAGGCAGCGTACTGCTAACCAGTCCACCGAAGAGCCAACACACACAAAACCTCTTGCACTTACAAACACATTTATACCTAGTGGTAATTTGAAACAGCCAATAAGCCTAATGTAAATGTCTTTGGACTTTGGGAGGAAACCAGGCTACCAGAGGCAGCTCATAATTGAAAGACATGCACATTAGGCTTATTGGCTGATTTGAATTACATCTAAGTGTGAGCTGAAATAGCCAATAAGCATATAGTGCATGTCTATCGGCTGTGGGAGGAAACCAAACTACCTGGAGGAAACCCATCCAAACATACAGAAGTGCATTCACCAGGCACGGGGCGCAAAACCAGGATCTTTTGAATAAGCATTTTTAGTCTGCAAAAAGAAAATGAAAACAGCTATACTGAATCATGGGCTTCTGTCCTCATTAAGTAATGACTCAAAGAATAACAATCCAATGTTTTGGACAAGGTTGCCAGGTCACAGCAAAACTCTAGCTAAACTACATAAAAAAAAAAGCAAAACAAGACTGGAAACTATACTAGAAATTTGAGACTGTGGAAAATATTTTTTTTTCACATGTTTTTCTGTGTTTGGGTTGGAATCAAGTTTACCTTGGTGCACACACATTTCTGATTTCCAGAGGGCGCTTATCTGCAATGTGATTGTTCATCACTTCTTGATCATCTACAAGATTGATCACTACTGCTTAATTCCTTAAAAATACACTTTCTCTTTTTACATCATACCCATTTTTATTTATTCAAAATTTATTTCCAATTATTTACTTTAAAATAAAACAAGCTCTTGGCAGCTGCAGACTCCTTTAAATTTAGCCTGAGAAATGCACATCTGGTCTTGCTTTTTCCACCCCTGTTCTTGTTCCAAATTTTTATCTCAATTTGGCATAAAAAGCATGACCTTGGCAACCCTGTTTCTGGATCCTTTTTTGGATTTGAAATAAATTTTGTCAAAATACTGTCAATTCCTAGAATACGTTTTAAAGGAATTCATTAGCTCTTCTGAATCACCATAAAACTGAGCTTTTCTTTAAAACTTAGCATAATATATGAAATAATCTACCTTAGTTGTTTCCTAACCCGCAGGTATGGCAGTGTGGGGGTCAGTTGGAAATCATTCCCTGTTCTGTTGTGGGCCATGTGTTCCGTACCAAAAGCCCTCACATCTTCCCCAAAGGTACGCAAGTGATTGCCCGTAATCAGGTGAGGTTGGCTGAGGTCTGGATGGATGACTACAAGGAGATCTTCTACCGCAGGAACCAGCAGGCAGCACAGATGTCTAAAGAGGTAATTTGTGGTTTTTATGCATTCAGTTCTGATTCCAGATGTCTGGCACAGTATTACTTCCACATCCAGAAGCATTGACTCCTCTTCTTTCCTTTATTCACAGTCTGTGACTGAGATTTAATTAATTTCCAGGTCAACATGTGGATGAATATGTGTGATAAGGGGGTACGATTGTTGATAGATTTAAAGTTCTGCAGATATAAATTGTACTTGTTGGCAGTAAATCAATAATATACTCGATTATACAATATATGTCTTATGTATAGAAATGATATAGTGTCTTTATTTGAGACAGTCAAGAATTAAATTGTGTAACTTGACACTAAAGCCATGCTAGCCAAGGTAAGAATGTGTGCATTTGGTATTTTCCAGACATGGATTAAGACAAATCCAAGACTGAAAATGACTTTCAATCATTTCAATCAAGTACCGCAAACATAATTCAATTAAATAAAATCTAGGATTAATCATGTGTATAGAAGATGGTCTGGATAAAGTGAATAGAGGAGGAACAAAGAAAGTCATTCTCGGGCTTCTGTGCTCTTGGTATCTTTTGTTTTTCTGTGGGGGTCAGGTTTCTCACGTTCACATTATACCATGTTTTGAATTGAAAGATTGAAGGCTGTACATTCTTAATAAAGAACTTCCACATAAAGATCTGGTACAGATGTGTGCTTAGACTGTATGAATAGCCATAGGGTCTTCTATAATGTATACTGGATCACACTTAACACCATAATGTGCCGGTTACACAGAAGACCTCTTTGGAATGATGAATGTTGTTCATGGATCCAAGGAAGGTCCTTTGAGACTTTATTCAATTTTAGGTAGTCATGTCTTAAATGAGCACAGCGTAAAGACAATACTAGATTAACTTTTGATATTCATCATTTTCTATGCCTAGATGACTCTGCTGTCATATTATAAAGATTTGCAGCCACATATTTGCTGTGGGGGAAAATGCCTGGTCATTTTGAAGTGTTGAATTGATTTTAAAGGCATCTTGCCAGACTCTCAACGAATCCAAAGCTTGCTGCTCTTTCATGGCCCAAACCACTGAAATCACCAGACTTTTAACATGTAGCCAAAACCTGCTGCTAATTTAAACCTAAGGGGAAAAGACTGCCTAAAACCAGTTCCTATATGGCCTGGGGGCAACAGAATGTATGTCCCTCTGATTCAAAAGCTGCTTCTGGAATAAATGCCTCCCTTCACCTTTAATTACATTTTATTAACATTTATTTATGGCAGCCTGTGTCTGTTTCCACAGAGAACGTTTGGCGATGTCTCCAAACGCTTAAAGCTCCGTGCAAGGCTACAGTGTAAGAGCTTCTCATGGTATTTGAAGAACGTTTACCCAGAGGTCTTCATGCCTGATCTTAACCCACTGCAGTTTGGCGCGGTATGTGTGTGTGTGTGTGTGTGTGTGTACACGGTGATGGCTCTCGTTTTCACTTATTATTTCCATTTATTACCTACTCCTTTTCCATTCATCCACTCTCTCTCTTTTTCTCTCTCGCTTCCCCTCTTTCATTCTTTTTCCTCTCTCCTACTTCATTTGGCTCTCTTAATTCTTTCTTCAGTCTTTTTCTCTCTCTTTTTGTCTTCTCCTTATTTCAATACTCCAAACCACAGAATGTTGTGTCTGGCCACTATGGTTTCCCGCAATGCATCTCTCTCTGCAGAGGGTCCTGGAGAAAGCTCGGTTGTATGTTTTAACAGCTTGGATCTCACTGCCCTGATGGCCCTTTCCTTCTAAAAAATTTTTTTTTTCATCTAACTCTTGTCTTTTAGTTTCTGACTGCGTGCATGGTCTTTTCCCAGATAAAGAATACAGGGAAGGACATGTGTCTGGATGCAGGAGAGAACAATGAGGGAGGGAAGGCACTCATCATGTATCCATGCCATGGCCTGGGAGGCAACCAGGTATTACCAGCTGATAGTTCTTTCTAATATTCATCTTCCAGCATGCAAACTTTTTCTTGTAAGAAGAAAAACATTTTTTCCCTTTAAAGTAATTAATTCCCCAAATTTCTCTGACCAATTTAATATGAATTTCTACATCACTGTTTTATAACATACGCACTGTGTGTCAGATGACCTATGTGTTACATAGTGTTCCTTTCCTCTTCCTCTCAATCCATATATTTATAGTATTTTGAGTATTCAACACACCATGAAATACGACACAATATTCAGAAGGAGCTTTGTCTGCATGCAACTGATGGGCTGGTGAAACTCCAGGATTGTCAGTATAAAGGCTATGATTCCTTCACTGGACCAGAACAGAAATGGGAGCTGCAGGAGGTAATGAAAGTTTAAGAGCTGCTACATTTTTACACTGTTTACTAATCCATCTCTCCTGTGGTTAGTAATACTGTTTGATCTGGGCTTAAGCAGCACTCTAATGAGTCCTGAATGGCCTAAAGAACTGTAGCATTGTGTAGTTCCCAGTACAGCTTTTCTTGGCCTGAAGAACTGTAATAATCTGTTATTTAATTACATGTCCAGACATGGATGTCTGAATGTAGCAAAGGAATGAATGACAGACATATAACTTACAAATGTCTTCTATGACTACATCAATGTTCATTGTGTATCTTTGTGCTGTTCGTATATCTATGTCGTATATCTTGCTTTTATTGGATAGCAAAATGTTGCCAATTGCCTCTCTGTGTGCTCCTCTTTGGCTCTGTAGAATCAGCTGTTTTATAACCGCGGGCGGAAGCTGTGCCTGAGCGCTCGCTATGAAAATCCCTCTATGGTCCCTTGCAACTCAGCAGACAGATTCCAGCTTTGGGTTTTCACCTGAGAGACAAGCCAATTAAAATACACACACTATTGTTACTGAACTTCTGAACAAGAGAATTTTAATTTATTTTTATATGTGAAATTACTGCTGCTGGGAAGATTTTGATACTATTAAGTAGTATGCATAGGGTATATGTATAGAAAATTAAAGCACAGCAGAGTACAAAAGCGACAACACAGTATAGTCAGGAAGTGTGCTGAAGATTTTCATTAAAGCACCAAGTGAAGACTTCTGAACTATTATTATGCTTCTCAAGCATTCTTTCTCTCTTTACTGAAAGGGCTTTTACCACTGTCTTACAATAAGCATCAAACAAAAACAGAGGCCTTCAATATTGAGTGGTTCTGATCTGTTCTGTATGGATCTGCTCGTTTTAATGCACCAAAGAGTATTCATAAGCCCAGTTTCAATAAGTGCAATTTCCTCCATATGCACTTTAAATTACCCTACTCCAAATGTGATGATCCTGAATGGTCTTGATGAATGAGTTGTTTAATTAAAGAGGGTGATCTAGGTCATGGCCATGTGCTGACTGACCCATTCTCTTCTTCCACTGACTATATTTTCTACAGACGGACTGTCAGTTAAATAGCATTAAAGGTCTTTATATATCGAAGGAGTCAAAATCCCCCACAAAAAAATCTGGAAGACTACCAAATCAAGGAGTAGTGAACATAAACAATGTTTCTGCTTTCAGTTTTCAATAATTTGCCATTGTTTGTATAACAAATCTACTGCTTCCATATGTGGCTACTTGAGTCCATGCAAAAGCTCCCCACCCCCCCTTCCTCACTGGGTCAGTTTTTGTTTGTGAATGTTTTTGTTCACAAATGCCATCTTGTTTGTATAAAACTTTATAAAGTAATCTTGTGGACAGAGAGATTAGTAGTCAAAGGTACTGTAACTTAATAACTCAAGAAAATAGCAATGAACAGTGGTGATGTATGCTTTTAAAATAAACATTCCCAAAAAAATTTTATGATCTTGAACAGGCTGGCTGGTGTTGTCTTTGTGTGGAATCAGTTCTGAATTTGCATTATGCATACATACATGGATATATTTAAAAACTAACAGTGACGCTGTAACAACTCTCAGATTCAGGATTCTGAAGACTCAGAGACTGTTTTATTTCTCTATCGTCTCACTCTGAGATACATACGATAACTAAGACATTCACTGAATTTTCATCACACACAACCCCCTGGTTACAGGCTTCTGTCTGCGCAAAAAAAGAAAACACAAATAAACATTGGTTATTACACACAGGTGAAACCTAACATGTTACCTGCTGGTTGTACCTGATTGCTCTCCATTTGCAGTGTGTGCTTGATCATGCTTTCACTGTCAGACAAAAAAATTGTAATGGATTTTTATTATGGGGTTTATTACTGGAAAAAAAATCAATATACTGTACTTATAAAAAATCTTAGTGAAAATATGATTAGCATCTTAAGTTTGAACAAATTGCAAGTGCTAATGAATGTGTTACCAAACAGTTGCATCGTAACATACTTGAGATTCTTGTCTGATGTATTTATATGGCACAATGAGAATCATTAAGGATTATTCAAACATTTTGACACTCAGGTCTAGAGAGTTCTGCACATTTCTGAGCCCCAGGATATCCACAATGTACCTCCACAGTCCACACTGCGGAAAATGTGTTTAATTTCAGGTCTCACAACCTAGATCTCCTGGGTAGTCAGAAAAGTTATTACCTTTACAGTGATGCATGGAAAAATCTTTCAAGTTGACACATCTATGAATATTACTGTTCCCTGCTAAATATTATGCTTGTTAATGCTTGTTTCAAAATGGCTGACTTATGGTTTGTCACAGTCACTTGGAACAAGCAGTTATCATTGTCATACTTTAGAATGGAAAAATAAACTATGTACCATCACATACAATGACAATATATAATATGTATAAAAGGAGAAACCAGAAATACCATTTTTAGCAAAAGGATACCATCACGTCTTGTATCTCAAAGTAAGCTGGCAAAGGTGGCGTATTGGCCTTACTTAAGCAGGCCCTGGGTTTGACACTCTTGTGTTTCTGTGTGGAGGCTGTATGTTCTATCTGTGCTTGCATGACTTTCTTTGACTGCTCTGGTTTCCTCCCACTGTCCATAGACATGCACATTAGTTTAATTGGATATTCTCAATTTTGAATGTATGAGTGTTTGACTGTCTGTGTTGGCCCTGTATTGGTCTGGTGTACTGTTCCGGGTGTACCCTGCCGTCACCTGATTCGGCTGAG
Source organism: Porochilus rendahli (assembly GCA_039654305.1). Taxonomy (NCBI): domain Eukaryota; kingdom Metazoa; phylum Chordata; class Actinopteri; order Siluriformes; family Plotosidae; genus Porochilus; species Porochilus rendahli. The sequence continues at coordinate 28,405,916 of JBCNYG010000012.1, read as the reverse complement.
ATAGGATCTAGCCTCTCTGCGATTGCTAATAAAGGATAAAGGTCTGGAAAACAAAATAAAATCATTCCAGCCAAAATTCTCCTCATCTAGTTTACTGTTGGAGTGTCAAGAGGAATACTGTGAAATGAAATACAGCTTGATATTCTACCGACTTTTTAACTCATTAATGAGCGCATGCGCAATTAATGTGATGTTGTTAGGGAATTGATGTGGGCCGTTGACCGTAAAAATGTAATTACCATTTCTCCCGCTAGGAGCGCCCCCTGGCGGAATATAAATCGTCTGCAAGTATAGCAATAACTGAACATGAAACATCATTGTGATTTTGAAACAATTCCACAGACTACATGTGTTACATGTGTTCTTACTCTCCTGAAATTTGTTCAGCACTGCTGCACTTGGTAAGCATTGTTTTACAGAAAAGTGTTTCTCTAATACAAAGTAATGATTATACTGCTCAGGCCTTTCACAAGTAGGTTGAATTTGTGCTGTATGCTGTGGTTTTCAGCAGTAGAGGGCGCAAACTGCATTCTTATTTGAATTTCAGCTCATGGCAAGTTTGTGCAGCACAGTGACCTAAAGGTTAGCACGTCCACCTCAGCAAGAAGGTCCTTGGTTTGAGTCCCGAGCTCAGAGAGGGCCACTCTGTGAGGAATTTGGATGTTCTCCCTGTGCTTGCTTGCTATGTATACTCTGATTTCCTCCCACAGTCCAACCCATAACTAAATTTATATAGATTAATATTCAGGATCAGAAATAGAATTGAAACTTTGAATAATAATAAAAAAAAGTCCTAGATTTTTAATTAGGAGACATTGAGACTTTTGTACCCTATATCTAACTTGGATATTGTCTGTACAAAATAAGCTAGTATGTATACTATTCATATTGAACCCTTACTTTATTTGCTAAACTCCCAAAATAAAAACAAAAGGGAGCCGGTTGAGAACTGAGACATACCAGAGCTGGGTGAAGGGGAACTGCCATGCCCATAATGCAGAGAATTCACCATACACTGTTGCAGGTATGCCGATCAATACATTCAACATGGTTTGCTTTATAAGTGGCTCCCATCAATGGTGTGAGTCATAAGGAAACACAGGAAGGTAAATCTCATCCAGCTCATCCACAGAGAAAAAATTATACATATTAATGTAGTCCATTTGACCTGGGGCTCAGAACATTTATGCATGCATTTAAGTATGTACATCTGTATTTGAAAATAACTGCATTTAATATAAAATTTGTAAAATTTATATTCATATTATTTTCAGTTGGTTTTGGTCACCCTTCACTTTATAACAAATTTTTCAGGGGTATTAATTTGAGTAAATAGATTGGTGAAAAATAAACAAAAAACAAGTCACTTCACTGATTTTGCTGCGTTCAATATTGATCATAAGTGTTGTGTCATTACAGCATTGTACTGGTTTAATAGGAAAAGGAGATGGGTGTACACACTTTAAAAAATTGTAAAAATATTTTGTAAAATTTTGTGTATTCATAGGTAAAGGACTTAGAAAAATATTTAAATAGTGACTTCCATTTGTGTTTCAAACAGTCCTGAATATAACGTTATTCTTGCTATTGATTGCTGTATTTAAATTCCAATTTAAGCATCTCTTCATTGTGAAGTGAAAAGTAAGACACTTTTGATTACCAAAACAGTGAATATGTTCATACATGAAGTGGGGCAAAATCATTCAGAAGTAGCTGTGTTCAGAAATGAATTCCCCTGACAGGATAACTGTGGTACACTGCACACAACTACAAGTATTATCAGTATTATACAGTATGTTCTGCTGTGGTATAAATGTATGGAATTTTAAACAGCCTCAGGTTGTGGTTATTATAAAAATCACAAGACATGATGGACACCATTAGCAAAGAAATGTTTTATTCAGCACATACCATTTCAGGAAATCACAATAAATACACGTTTCAATAGATCATTCAGAATAAATACTGCGAACAGAGTGTGGTGGCAATGATGGATATGCTGTCTTCTGCTACAGCACAGCAAAGACATCGCTTCATATGATGAACTCCAACAGCAAATGAGGTCAAATACGAGCACTGTCCATTAAGTCAAGAGGTAAAATAAGAAAGGAAACACAAACTATGGAAACAATGGGGCGTGAACGTCAAAGGCAAACCCAAACTTTAAGAACAAAGTCTCTCTTGTGACAAGATTTCCCATTTAATTTCTTGGAGAAAATTATGATTATTATTTATTATTATAATTATTTTTTAGAAGGCATTCACGTAGTGTTAAGTTACACCAAAGGCAATGTTCCAGTTAACCTTCCAAACTATTTTTCTTTAATATCCTTAAGGAACACTTCCTTACTTGTTCAACAATTTAGTCAAAACTTTTCTTCAAGAAATGAATTTATGGCCTATTCATCTGCTGCAAAATGCTGGCTGTAGTGAGCTCTGCAGTTCATCTATACACTGACAAAATCACCCCAGTAATATGATTGTCCTCTTTTTTGCTTCTTGAAAAACAACTATCTGCTTAAAAAATAGCTAACATTTCATTGAAACACTATTGAGGAAATATGCAACACTATTGTAATTGTGCGTGAAAAGCAATTTCATTTCAAAATCAGTCAGTAACTTAGGTGAAAGTGTTATCTGGCAATGAAGGGCTCATAAACAACCATAGTTCTTATCCTGTTACACTATTGCACTTGACTGACTAATCAGCCTTCAAAATTCATTTGTTCATATAATATTATAAAAGTATCCTTTGTCCACTTTAGAATTTCATGATTTGACGCTCAGAAAAGTCAACTCAATACTGCTAATTTGTGATGCCTTTTTAGCAAATCCTCACTCATACTTGATTTTTAAAAATACAGTACTATCACATTAAACTGGGAAATAACCAAATGCTCTAATAGAAACCTTATTATCACTTGGGAAATATCAGCTTTATTTTATTCTGTATCTCCAGATTATAATTAGTATAACTTAGTAGACTTTCTACAATTTAAACTTTAGAAATGTTTCCGTTGCTTGCTTTTTCCCCCATAAACTTTTTTTGAACCCATAACTTCATTTTAAAAGATATGCAATGCCTTAGAACAAAGTAATCTGATACTTTTCAAAGTGCATTCGATTAGGTGTCCCTGTATCATCCCAAAGAGCTTAGTTGGAAATGTTAAAAATGAAGAAGTCTCTCGTCCTCTCACCCCCTGAATGGTGTAATTAGGATTAAATAATGGTTCAATAAGAGACAGTTCACCTTATCAGTGCTCTGCGAAAGACTATTTGCCATATTGCATGGCATCAGCCTTTGGAAAGTGCATTGTCTTCATGAAGTGTATTATATTCACAACTTAAATTATCTGATTTGGTATTGCAAAAACAGCAAATATTTTAAGATCAGGCTTCATGCTTTTACAAACGCTTTAAAAAGCATGATATACATATGTAACAATGTGAACTTAACTTTTTTCCTTCTTTCTTTCTTTCCTTTTTTTTTTTACAGTACATCAATGCAATTAATACAAAAACCATAAATCGCCAACAAAAGCTACAAAAGAACATGCGCTTTTATCAAAATGATTAAGTATACACATTTTCTTTAATATATTAATGAACGGCAACAATTCATTTTTTTTTTTTTTGCACCACTGACACACAGACATAGAAAAGTTCTATCCACAATATCTGCTCAAAACTAGAACTTTGACTTTTGAAATACCAGATAACATTGCACAGGCCTAAAGCTTACAGTTTATATGATCTCAGTTTGCACTTAGAATTATGGACTTTTTTCTGGCTCATTGAAAAATACATGATTATGAATATTGTACATGTCGACATCTTCAAACTACACCATGTCAAGCGTAGAAACAAAGACCGTTGTTTGAGTCTCTGTGGTATTTGAATCAAACACTTGATAGCTTACCATTTTTGTCTTCCCCTCATGGATGTAATATGTGTGCCTAAACAGGGGTGGGCTCAGGGAAAGACTCCAATATTGGGGGTCCTTTGGTGGTGTCTGCTAAAGAGGGAACCTCGGAAAGGCTGTGAGATACCTCCTTTGGCTGCTCTACCACAAAACAGTTCCCGTTAGTTGTGTATCCTTCATCTGTGTTATTGTTCAGATAGTTTTGGTACTCCATCTGACTCAGCTCTCCTGATTGGCTGTGGTAGGTCCCTTTCGATTGCATGCTTTTGTCCTGTTCTGGTTCACAGCAGCCAATTGTGGCTGAGGATCCATTAGAGAGAGTGAAATGATGATTGGCGTATTGTTCCTCAGGTGGCTGTGAATAGTCACTGTAAAGCTCACTGGTCATGTTAAAGGCTCCTGGTGCAATCACTCCATTAGTGTTGTTCACCCTATCTTGATATGAGGATGAATCTCCTCCATAGCTCTCACTAGCCTGGTTAGCAGCTGCTAAAAGCGACACTGAGCTGGCATTCTCCATCTGATAGTATTCAGCAGGGGAGTTGATAAAATAAGCATTGCCATTGGTTTGGTTCTCCTGTGTGACTGTGTTCTCCGAGTAGCACATCACAGAGGATGAAGAAACCACGTCATTGTGTGACAAAGGAGTGATAGTCAAGCCATCCTCAAACTCATCTGCTTTGTCGTCATCATCATCGACATCATCGTCTTCCTCCTCCTCTGAGTCACTGTTTGCCAAGCTCTGGGTACTCGAGTCCGACAAGCTACACAAACTGCTACTCTCATCCTCCTCATCTTCATTTTCATCTTCATCCTCATCTTCTTCTTCATCCTCCTCCTCTTCATCCTCCTCCTCTTCCTCTTCCAAAGCCTCATCCATATCATCAACAGCTTGCAGGTGCATGATGGCACTCTGCTGGACGGGATCAGGGACAGGATATTCTAAAGCATGTTGGCCTGATGTCAGTGGGCTGCAATGGCCATTGGAATCACTATGGTAACCATTGCCATTGGGGGTGGGGACAGAAGTGGGACCAGGTGCTGAGCTCTGCTGCTGTTCTCTGCTCTTCTCCAGCTCCAGTTTCATTATGGTGTGCAGGAAGTGTGTGCGCACACGGATGGGGTTGAACTCAATTCGGCCGGCTGCGTTACTGCAGCCCTCTTTAGTGCAGCCACATGGGAATGACATGCGGTCCACCTGCACAGAAACAAAACAACCAAGCCTTGATATTTAAATAGAATCTAACGTGAAAACTCATCAGACTGGCCGAAGTAAAAGCGCAAGCTGGCTCAATATTAATTAACTCAATTTATCAACTCAATCTGTGTCATCTATTTCATGCTTGCCTAAATCTGATAAGGCTTTATCTTAAATTAAGATGATCACTTCTTAATCAGTTCTACCTTGGCAGTCTGCTATTTTGTACTGTGTTTGATTTGTCTTTTGTCTCTGAAGTGACAGGACCACCACCAGTATCACCACCAATTAAAGAAGAAATGTGTGGAAGATGTGTGCATGTACACTTACACTCACAGCAAAGTTTCTTGAGTATTTTCAAATAGATAATGGTTCTAGGTATTTAAAGTTTTCTTTTATGTTCTCTGCTAAGTGTTCACTGTTCAATCCTCAAAAAAAAGTTCCTTTTAATTACCTAGTGTACGATTTATGAAAGCAGGAATCCATACTTTAAGCATCTCTGGAGATTTTTGAGGAAGAGTAACACTTTCTATTAGTGATGGCAAAAACGAACCTTCAAATAAAACCAAACCACTGATTCAGAAAAATAATTGATAACAGAATGTTCAAAATGGGGTAACATGGAGGATCAATGGTTAGCACTGTCATCTAGCAGCAAGAAGTTTCTTAGTTCAAATAACATGGCCAACAAGAGCCTTTCTGTGTAGAGTTTAAATGTAATCTCCATGTTTGCGTGGGTTTCTTTTGTGCATTCTGGTTTCCTCCCACAGTCCCAAGACATGCACGTTACTTCAACTGGCTACTCTAAATTACCCACAGATGTGAGTGTGAATGACTGTTTGTCTCTGTGTCAGCCCTGCAATAGACCAGTGACCAGTCTGGGGCGGACCATGTAATTCACCCAAGGTGAGCAGGGATTAGCTCCAGCTTTCCAGCGCCCCGATGGATAAGTGCTACAGATAGTGAAAGAATGAATCGATAAAATGTCCAAAACATCACTTCACAGTGACATCTAGTGGAGGAATGCCCACACAACACAAATGTTTATTAACAGAAGAATTAGACCACTTATTAGACCAAATGTTAACTTAATTTTGTATACCTTCATACAGCTACTATACCAAAAATCAACACTTTAAATACTGCAGGGGTTCAAATGGGAACAAATAGTGTACTATAGATCAGTGAGTACATCAGATATCTTTGTTGATTTATCATATACAGACATGTCTACCTGGCACTTGATGCCTGCCAGGCTGCAGGTGCAGGTCTCTGGGTCACAGAAGAGTCTGCAGTCACAGCCACAGTCCTCACGTGACACTCGAATGGCTCTCAGCTCATGCTTCTCCTCGACATCAATCTTCTTGACACCAGATGCGCGAAGCAGGGCCCGGCGCTTTTTGGTGGTCAGCGGCTGAAGGAAGAAGTATTCATCCACCTCAGTGTTGTCCAGGTCTAGGTCATCCTCAGAGATATCTTCCACTGTGAGAGCATTGGCCTCTTCTGACTCGACAGAACCATTTTTAGTCAGCTAGAAACACAATCAGTTCACAGAGTTAAGTGATCGCATATTGCTCACTGACTCCTATAAAAGGCGTTCTCTAGACAATTTCTAATAATGAAGCCTGTTTCCTACCCTGAGTTTAACGGAGTTGAGTTTTTCCTCTTTCAGGTGGTCTCTCAGCATGTCCCTGTGTATACGCTCCTGTTCCTTGGCAAACTCGCCAAGTGTGTACTGCCGTACAGAGCTGTGGCGACTTGACATGCCCAGGGTGCTGCCTCCCTGACTGGGCACACTGGTAAAGCCTTGCCGCCGGCTGAAATAATACACTGTCACCTTCTCAAAATGCACTCTCTGTGTTCTCATGCGCTTTTCCCGCTTTAAGATGGAGGAGGCTGAAAAGAAAATCAAATATGCATATTGAATACAAAACTAATTGACTGATTGACTAGATTGATTTCAAAAAGCAAAAATGTAAAATATTTTAAGAATATTCAACAAAAATGCATGCAGTGACAATGTGAGACACTTTTTTAAACATTAGAATTAGAGATTAGAATTGTATTCAGTTATTATGTATTACTCTGAGAGATTGTTCTGGACTTTATTTCTACCTATTGAATTAACTGTTTTGTAATATTTATGCACATTAATAATTCTACTGCTTATTATTAATATAAGACTTTAAACACCAAGGGATCCATATTGTTTTTGATCCATATTTCTTCAATTTATCTAATACAAAGTGATTTATATAGTAATTCATGGGCAATGGTCTTTAGAGTATATTATCCATTTGGGCTGTGCGGGGGACTCACTTGGGCTGTAACCAATTCAAACATGGCTTGAAAATGAAGGCCTTTTTTATTATAACATTTTTTCTCGTTCAAATTACCTCATAAAACAACTAACATAAATTATAACAGCCATCTAAACCTGTGAATCAGCACAGCTTGTTTAACTGCAGCTCTATGGTGACCTCAGCTGGGTCCTTTAAAAACCTGCAAGCCTATGCTTCCCAATGTGTTGCAATGTAAAAAGGGGGAAGGAATGGCCACCATGGTAAATATAAACAGCACAAATGCCTCATATTGGCTTTAATGTCCAAAGAGTTTCCACAGGCCCTCCTTGAGTCCCCCTCATGTCAGACACACACAGGACGAATAAAAACCATCTGTTCCTGCGGCACCACCGCCCACAAGCATGAACACAATATATTTCATTACAGGCATAAGCATGCCTCACTTGAGCATTCTCATGGTGTGGTGAAGCAGAAACACAGTCTAGATGTAATTTTATGTAATAGTTAATAGTAATTTCAACAAAGATATACATTTCATAAATGAGAAAAAATTAGAAAGAGTCAGTAAGGTGAGAGAAGGTGATTAGATTATTTTCTTTTGTTTTTCTGTAATAAATCTAATGGATCTTCTACTTACTCTTATTTTGTATTTATGGCTATTAATGTGATTAGTGTAATTATTAGTGTGAATATTATCTGGTATAATAATACTTAGAATGAAGTTTTTTTAGTCGAGGAAAAAATGGAGGGGAAAAAATTTCCCAGTAGTTGGAATCATACATTTCTGTTGAATTATAACTTCTAATAAATTTAATCTCATGTTCTCACAGAGTGCATGACAGCAGAACAAAGCATTAAATACCACCTAGGTGCAATGGAGCTCTTAAAATTTAGTGCCTCTCCAGATGCTGGGAGGAAGAGTCCAGGATGTGAGATGAAGGAATGATCGACAAGCAGAAAGCAAAGGTCTCATTTTTAAAAAAAGAATCATGTGTACATGATCATGTGAACATTAGATTAGTGTGATGCCGTCTTAAAATATTGTTTGCATTACTTCCATAATATAATTATGTGCTTAATATAATAATATACAGTAACTAGAAAAATTCCTGAAGAAATTTTGAATGGCTGCAACTGCTGCCAGAAAATATGTGAAAACTGACGTGTTGAACTGTAGAACATAGGACAGTGTACACAGGTTTTTAAGTAGCTATGGCAGGACAGGTGGTGATAAATCAAAGAATAAAAGCATATATGCTTTAACTGTAACCATTATTGTGGATTTTAAGCCAAGCTCTATACCAGGGATATTTAATTAATTTGGAATGGCGGCCGAGTCATGAAAACAATCCCAAATGAGGGGAGGAGAGCAGATACCTCAAAAGGAGACTGGTCCACTACAACAGGATGTGACACAGTGAGGCGGGGCAAACGTGGTGAAAAAACAGTCTGTGTGTGCGTGAGTGAGTGAGTGTATGTGTTGGTCTAAAATCCAATACAATTGTAGTCAGCTTATATTTCCTGGCTTTATACAACCCCTGGCAAAAAATTGTGGAATCATGTGAACATGAGAACTTGTGGAATCATGAGAACAATCCCAAATGAGGAACCTAAGAAGTATCGAATGACGAGTGATTGCGTTAAAAGCTACAGATATAGTAAAGTGCAACAACATTGTGTGATGTTGAATAGCTCTTCATATGAATAGCTCTTTTCCAAAATGCAATAAGTGACATTTTCTCGAAAAATGTGTTAGTGATACTGTACTGTACTGATACTGTTCAGAGGCTGAATCAAGCTGCTGCATTCAGTTGTCATCAAAATGCGATTATACCCTATCATCAAGCACACCAATCGGACCTTTCTTTCGCATGCCAGTTTTTTTAGCAAACCGCGATATCTCCTCTTAGCCAATCAGAAAGGTGAAAATGGTTTATCTGGAGGAAAATGCATCCTTTCACCAGAATACCCTACCTACTTACAAAATCCCAAAAGGACTCCCCCAATCATAAACAGTAAACCAATGAGAAGCCTCAAAACGGACATGACTTGGTGTAAATAGAACCCACCTGTTGCTAGGAAGATTGGTGGAGAGCCAGATTCAGTTAGTTTATGGATGTTCAAATGCAGACAGTCAGAAACTGTTTCTGTAACTGTAATTACTATTTTCTCAAAATTTGTTTTTTTATTCTTAAACATTTATTTGTGGAAGTTTGGGGAGTAGTTGATTTTGTTTATTTATTTGATAATAGTAATAATTTTATGGAGGGCTTAAATGAATTCCGTGGAAGTTGTAAATGATGCAGATATAGTGATGAGGAGTGAGGTATCCCGGTGCCTAACTAACTGTGACATGAAATCGATTTCTGGTGGATTTTTCATCCTGATTTTATTTCTTTTTTTATAGTGTTCTAGTCTTAGAGTAGTTTTTTCATGTGTAAAAAGTGTTTTTCATGCTGTTTGTATTTAGTTGTGCCTAATGGACTTATCGTGATTTGACAAAAATGTGTATGTATATAGCATTTTGGAAAAAAACATACTTGTTATTGTGTTATCTTTAAATAACAGATTCTAAACTTAAATATTTTAGCTGATAATATTAAAACCAATTTAAATAAAGTATTAATACAAAGAACAAAGGTGTTGTCAAGACACTGGGCAGTGGGTAGAAAAATCATATTCTTGAAACAATATAAATGGATTTGTGAGGTTTTGGAAAAGAGCTCTTCATATATTGTATTTTGTAAATGCATAATAACATTAGTACATTGTATTATATCAAGACATATAGGCCCAAAGCATTTCTACATTTAAATGAAAAAAAAAATTAAAAATACACCACGCTGTGTAATCAATCCAGGTGAGGCGTATCACAGACATTTAGAATGTATAACTAACAGACATCAACTTCACACAACTGTCCCAAAAAAACAACAACAGGAGTGTAGTATGGTATTACACACAACTATAACAATATATGAGTGAATAGTAATTAAGAATATTATTCAGAATAGCGAAAAATATCAAGAAAGAAAAGCAAGGCTTTGAATTATAACAATACTTAAAGAAAGAAGTTTGCCATTAAACTGTTTCACGGGTATGGGAGGTGACAGAGAGCAAGCGTGTGTGTGTGTGTGTGTGTGTGTGTGTGTGTGTGTGTGTGTGTGTGTGTGTGTGAGAGGAGAAGACATGTCATTCCAAGGAGACACATAAAACACTTCTTTGTCCATTCAGTGTTTAACCGCCTGTTTTCCTAATCAGTTTTTTTTTTTTTTTTTTTTAAAGTAGAAAGAGACATTTTCAAGTTTCCGAGTAACTGTAAGAGCTATAAGACGAGTATGGGCGCTAAGTGCACGCTTTGTAAAGTGACTTGCGGGCTGCGGGAGTGCGTTTGTGTGTGTCTGAGCTTCATGTGCACACAGCTTAAACTGGCAGCTACTGACAGTTTAAAACTACCTTTTAAACTGAAATAATGCCTTATGCACATTGTTCTGATTTAAAAACTGTATTTCCCATCGCAATGAGGTTGACAGTGTTTGAGAGCTAAGAATTTGGTGAACATTGTGATATTAATTATTTTTTGCTGTACTGTAAAAAGTGTTTAAAGCATCACCATGACATTAAACATTGACCCTCAAAATGATTTTAAATGATTTTTAAAAGCTCTATTTTATATTGACCTCTGTGGAGTGTATCATGGTACAGCTGTCAGTCAGAGACTCAACATTTACCTTCTACAAGTGCTGTTGACTCGAACGTTACATGGTCAGAACCAGCACACACAGTGAAAAATATGGAAGCAGGAGCGAGCTAAAAAACTTTTTCCAAGATTATCTTCTTTTCCTCACACTCTAATGATGACCTCACCCACTCTAGCCCAGAACATTCCACGCAATAGACACCCATTATAAGTACACAAACTAACTCAGAAATCTTTGATACTTGATTAAAGATTAAGACAAAACCATAAAAGGTAGCAAAAAGACATTTTGACCATTAAAATGTCAACTTCAAAATTTTAAAAGGTCAACCAAGTTTCTATATGAAAGTATGACTTCTTGGCGAGGCGTTAAAGTGAGGTGAGTTTAATGATTGATGACCTCTACCCATTCATTTCAATGGGATTTTTTTGTGTGGTTTTTCGCTAATTATGTCTCTATGGTAATGTGAAACGCCATTAAATTTAATAGCAAACTTAGTGCCGGCAAGACGCATGTTTTTATATATACATTGTGTAGGTGCACTTTGCCATTCATTCTTTGCCATTAAGTGATACTAAAGAAGAAAAATTAGAAAATAAAGATAACCATTTTTTCTGGGTGAATAGTAATACGTGTCTTAAGCAGCCACATAATAAAGTGTTTTTGTAATACAAACTGTTAAAACCCCTTCAGGGAGACTGCATGTAAAACATAACTGTGGCTCCTATAGTGCAAGCAATTTTCATTTAAGAAATTAAATCCTAAAATAGGGCATGAGCATGTCTGCCTCACAGCAAGAGGGTCCTGGGTCTGAGTCCTGGGCTCGGGGCGTTTCTGTGTAGACTTTCTGTGTGTTTACTCCAGGTACTCTGGTTTCCTCACATTGTCAGATGTGACTATGAGTGTGAACGGTTGTGTGGGTTGCCCTGTGCTCTTGTGAGTTGTTCAGAGTGTACACTGCCTTTCCTCAATGTCAGCTGAGATAGGCTACTGCCTTCCCATGCCACTAATAGGATTAACTGATTTGGCAAGTGAGAAAGAGAGAAACTGAGAGAGAGGATACTAAAATGAATTGCTTCATAAATCCAGGCGATTGGTTTAGAATCATGCCTTTGTTTAGTGTGAAAGAAAGGTAACAATACCTAACAAGACTTGAGCAGCTAACAGAAATAAAGATGGACTAACTTTCTGAAATCTGCCAAAAGTTTGAACATGTCCTCATTAGATAGCTTGTTACTGTCCTGTCTGTAGATTGCAGAGAAACGTGCAGATTTATCCAGTGCTCCATTTGCATCCTTAAACAGAGGCCTGGAACAAACACAGAAAGGGACAGAGAGAAAAAAACATGAAGACAGGTTTCATCTGGATCCTGCAGGATAGGATAGATAATGCATACTCACAGACACTGCCTTTCTCTGTAAGTATATCTAACATCTCTCATCATATAAAAATCCACTAACATTCTTATCATACTACAGTTCATTTCCTATTATAATCAGATGACTCTCTGAGAGGGTGAAGCTAGTAAGATTGAAGTGTGAAACAATGAAGTCAGGCAGCCGTCGAGGACATGCTTTGACAGTACGCAACCGAATTGAAGAAGGGTGGGTGAATCTCTAACACTCATGAAAGACTAGTGGTTTACTTGAAATAGGGTGCCTCCACCTAGTGAATGGATGATGAGTTACATTTCATTGTAATAGTTGATGCAATCATATACTTTAAAAGCTCTCGTGGGCAGCGTAAAATGAGTTGGAGGCTGTACATCTTACACCTGAGCATTAGGCTAATGGGTTGTTCCAAATTGCCCCAGGTGTGAGTGGGAATGGTTGTGTGTCTTGGCCTTGTGATGGTTTGGCGAGCTGCTTGGGGTGTACCGTCTTCCTCAAATGTCGGCTGAGATAAGCTCCAGCGTCCACGCAACCGATTAATATAAAATTGGCATGAAATATCTGATTCATCCACAGAAAACAAGTGCAGGATTTTTCCACTGCATCAAATTATTAATTGAGTATGACTGTCATTTTAGCTCCCTAAGCTTGAGAAGGTCATTAAATCTGGAGCACATTTAATGCATAACCAACTTTTTCATTATTCACAGAAAGTCAAGCAGTGAAGCATCTTTCTTACCTGGCTGCCCATGCAAATGGCATCCTGTATTGGCCGAGCCTGCTACAGGCGACTTTAGCATTCTTCAGCACCTTCTGTGCTGTCTGAGAGGGGAGAGAAGAAAGTGGAAAATAAAAAAATAGTGCATGGCATTTCAATACAGTCTGTACTCTTCCAACTTTTCTCCCATAGTATATTGCCTATTTCTGTAAAACATATGAGTCTTTTGTCACTGCAGACAAATCTCTAATGCTACAGTAAAATTCTACTGTACTGGTATAGTGCTCTTTTCACAATTTTTCAAAACAGTTCACCCTTGATTTCCAGGATTATTATGGGGGATGGGCTGTCCAGGAACCTCAAAAGTCCAGCAATCACTAATGTCCGGGGTTCCTACCCTTTCCCAGACATTTACCATAATCGGCCCGGCAATCGCTTTTGGACGGCAATGGACTTTTACAACTCATATCCGACACTCAGTACACAATATTGTGTTTCCACAAACTTAAGGAGCAAATCAGCAAATTCTTTTAACACATTCATTTTAAATGTGGGACCAGCTCATGTTCACTCTTCTCACTTTCACTTTCACTTAGTTCTCCCATCACTGAAGCCACCATCTGTTCATCGAACATGATTTCGTGCCCCTCTGCTGCTTCATTTTCGTCCATCCACTCGGATTGGAACAGGCTGGACAGGAGGGAAGTCGGAAAATCATGACCGACCCGGATCCCATCATCGATTCTCACACTTGTCCGAGCATTTTTTCGGCAATACCGAAATATGTCAAAATAATGGGAAATCCAACATCGAGGGTGAAATACACATTGAGGGTGAAATGCACAGAAAAAGACGCCTGGATTTTTAATAGCACTCAGTAAACATTATTTGTAGCACTTCGGTGTGATTCAGAGCACATTAAGAAATTATTGTGAGTGATAAGAATAGTGAATTAGATGAACAGACCAATCCACTCACGCTACCTTGGTGGAATCAGAGCTTTTCATGTAGGGCTCAGCACAGTGAGTTATTCCTCCCTGAAGAACTTTCTCTATCCGAGCAACCAGGAAGATGTCTGGGTGTGGACACATCACAGAAAACACTCCCTGCACATATACACATGGGACAGCATGCTTAGTGTTGAGTAGCAAGAATTCCAAGCAACTTAGGACATCACAGCGGAAGAAAAAACCTTTATTCAAGTACACAGTACCTAAAGTCATCAGAATCAAAATAAATTTTATAGCCTATGTGAGGGCACACCTACAAGGAACCTGACTTGACATTTGCTCTGGGATCAGTACAAGCAAGACAATTGTTGACCCTCACTCACTCGCTCATTTGCCAAACTGCTTAATCATACTACTAGGGTCACAGGTAGGTTGAGTTTCAGCCTACACTAGGTAAAGGCGGGGAACACCATGAACAGCTTGCCAGACCATTACAGGACAAAATGCACACAACCATTCACACTCATGTCTAATGTGCATGTCTTTGGTCTATGGGAGGCAAACGGAGTAAATGGAGGAAACCATGCATGCACAGAAAGAATATGCAAACTCCACACAGACACACCTGAGCCCGGGACTTGAACCCAGAACCTTCTTGCTGTGAGGGGGAAGTGCTAAACACTGTGCCATCATGGCACCCATATTGTTGACTACATTTTTATAAAGATTTTTTTTTTGGTTGTTAAAATACTGGACTAAGTACAAAAATAGTTTGATAAAATTGCAAAACACTGAAAAACATTGCCTATTCTTTCCAATGTGTAAGTGCTCCCAACCTGTCTTGGATATTGCAGAAAACTCTCTGGGAGATCATTCTGTGCTTGCTGTGCTACATCTGAAGCTCCATTAATGATCTGGGTACCATAGCCAGGAACCATGGCTCTTACTGTCGAGTGGTTCAGGTCTACATGGAAATCTGCTGAGAGCTTCCGACAGTTTTGAATATCAAACAGCGACAGTGTGACGAAGAACGGCTCCACCTGCCATGCACAGAAACAAAACAGGTCACTATAACAATCTTCATGATTCTGTTGTCACTGGCGTCACATACATGAAATTGCGTTATAATGGATTACATTGGTTGTTGGTCCCTCTTCATTCTCTGCTACACAGCTCTGCAGGTTAAATGACAGGTCGTTGCATTTGACAAGAATACGCTTCCCAAATTTCTCCTCGAATGGTCTGATTTCTGGTTCGATCCCAGAGAAGTCCAACTTCTGTATGCAGACACATCAAAATCTCTTGAAGGCACCAGCATTCACATTCCAGGCATTTTCCATTTTTAAAAAGGACTTCTGCCTAAATGTTAGAATGATTTATTTGCTTATCTTGAGTCTTTTACCTGTGTATCTGGATCCAATGTGAAGAGCTTCAGCCGAGTTTCATTTCTCATTTTAGACTCGATATCTCTGGCACTCTGAAGAGAAGCATGTTTAGTACATCAATGCACACAAGGCTAATTACAGCATTTCCTAGTAAAGTTATTACTAAATGAGAAAAAATGGGCTGAAAATTTTAAACACACACTTGTCAACAAGTATGGATGCTATTAAAACCACTGTGTTAACACTGCATGTTGTATAATATATATCTATGTCTATATATGTCTATGCATGAGGAAAAAAGGACTACAATTTAATCCTGACAAGCCTGACACACACACACACACACACACACACACACACACACACACACACACATGTACATATATACAGACAATTATTCACACACACACACATCTAAGGGCAATTTGGAACAGCTAATTAACCGTCCCATGTTTTTGGACGGGCAGTGGTGGCCTGGTGGTTAAGGTGCTGGATTACTGATCCCAAGGTTGGGGGTAATTAGCTGTATAATGAATGAATATTTTTGGACTGCAAGAGAAAACCAGAATACCCAGATAAAACCCACACATGCATGGGGTAAAAGTCTGTTGGGTTTTTACACCCGAGCCTACTGGCTGATCAGGCTGGAACTTATCCCTGCTTTCCTTAGCGTGAAGCAACTAGAAGTTTAACTCCTCCTGGATGGGACCCTAGTCCATTGCAGGTTACCTTCCCAGTATTTTACTGGTACCCAATTATACTACTGGGTGGAACTCTTGTAGTTAAGACCTTGCCCAGGGGTCTTAACACGATGGGGGTCTAAACAGGCATTGGAACCCATGACCTCTCAATCATGAGCCCAGCACCCTATTCACTACACAACCGGTCCCAAACACATAAGCATGGGGAGAATATGCAAACTGTACATAGAAACGCCCTCGCCAAGCCCAGGACTCAAGATAAGGTCATGAGGAGGTTGGAACCTATTTCAGCCGACTTTAGCTTCATTTTAAACATGCATTATACAACACTCAGAACTGAAGCACGAGCTGTAGCATGCTTAATGCTGCAAGATACCAGTGAAAAAAATTATAAACCTTTCAAGCTTAAGAGTCATGAACAAAAAACATGCCCCGTTTTCCTCCTTCAAAGCAGGACAAACTAGTTGTTATAACACCTGAGCATAAATAATACCATATTGTCTCTGGCAGTGAGAGGTGGTCAGAATTTTGGTTTTGGATGCTTTTGCAAAATAAAGAAATGAATGCGCCAATGCAATATAATCTTGGTTATTTATACAATCAGACCCTACCTGAAAGCTGTCCATACTTCCAGAAGAGCTGTCAGTCTTTCCCTGTTCATCCTCTACAGAGTAGAAAAATGAAGTATTTTTAATAACATCCAGACCACAGGAAGAACACCGTATGTAATGATTAATAAATTCCTGCAGAGAAAATGTCATATCAGCCTCTGAAACATAACAAATACTGTAATACACCTGGAGCACTAAGCAAAGTTAAACCAAAACATACAGAGTGGGTCCAGATGACTGGGATATCTCACTACTCTGGAGAGCAGGGTTATGTGATTCTGTGCAGGAGTTATAATGGACTTGGATGAGTATTTGTTTTCTGCTATCATGTTAGGAGTGGGTGGTCTAAGAATGAAAGCCTACATATGCAGAAAGACAGACACAAACCATCATGTAGGTCTCCGTTCCTCTTCTCTTGCATGGCCAGCTCAAAGCTGCTGTGAAGTATCTTGTTCAGTGTGCTAATCCACTCCTCCATCTCACTTTCAGAATCGGCGGCCAACAGGTACGCACTCTTATCCTGCATCTTCAGTTCGAATGCAAACCGGCGCACCTTATTATTCTACCCAGGGAAAGACAAGAAAGCTTCAAATTACCTTAAAAAGTCATGTCATAGAGTCATGGAGTCTGGCCAAAGTTTTTGCTTTGTTAATGGGTGTGAAGTGTGGGTTGGAAACGAGTCTGGAACATTTTCCAAAATGTACAAAAGAAGTGTGAGGGGAAAGTTCTCTCTCTGTCCAATATATGATTTGTATTATTTTGGGATATCATGGGTGAATTTTACAAATGAGACAAGAAAACTTCAAAATCTATGACTTAATAAAGTGTAGAGTTGATCTGTGCTTTGATTCATGTCTACGAGTGGCAGAAATAGACGATATTTTCATTTCATTTTCTAATTAACAGAGCCACTTGACATCAGTATGGTAACACTTTACATTCCAGCCTGGATTTGTTATGTCTGTAAATTTGCTGTGTGCAAGAAAAATATTTATGCATGCAAACAACCACAGTGAAAGTGGGTGAAAATGTAGAGGACAAAAGAGCTACATGCTGCCAAAAACACTGCTTTAATGAATCAGACAGAAAGAAAATATGAGGAATATCAAACAAGCCAGATGAAGTCATGGACAAGCACAGTGTACACAGTCGAAGAGCTTTATTAGCACATCTGTATGGGTACTCACTTCATAAAACTGAAATTCTGCTTAAATTGATGTCTCTAGCACAGTAAATCAATAAATGGGTATCCTGGGCATCAAATAATATCTGCATTGAGTTCCATGCTCTGTCCATGTGGTTCACTAGTTTCCAAAAACCTAAAATTATGTGGGCTAACTGCTTTAAATTTCCACTATGTGTGTTTGTGTGTGCTCTTGGTGCCCGGTGATATCCCATACATGGTATATTTGTACACTGCACCCAATGTTCTGGGACAGACTCTGGATCCACAACCCTGAACAAAAAAAATGATTATTGAAGATTAATAGATAACAGTTCTGGAGAGCTCTCAGTGAAAACATTACTATACCACTTTTAGATCGGACACATAACTTTTGTCCTAGAGCACTTAGGGTTATAGGTAACAAAACCTCAGCCGACACTGGATGACGTGGGGCACACCCGGAACAGCTTGCCAGACCATTGCAGAGCAACACACACAACCGTTCACACTCACACCTAGGTTGCAATTTGCTTCATCCAATTAGCCCAGTGTGCTATGGGAGGAAACCAAAGTAGCAGGGGGAAACCCAAACAAGCTTGGGAAGAACATGGGAACTCCACACAGAAACACCTTCAACAAGCCTAGGACTTCTTGCTGTGAGGCAGACATACTATAAATAAGAAACACAATTTTTGGTGCCAAAGATGACAAAGGTCAAGGGTACCCACATGTTCCCAGGCATTTTTTGTTAACAGAAGCGAACAAGAGAGGATTTTGGGACTTCAACTTTAATTGTTTGGGGACAAGTAAGAATTGTAAACATTGTAAACTTTGTGTAAATTTTGAATTTTCTTATAGTATTTAAATGTTAAAATAGCATTCACATGAGATAATACTATCAGTGGCTCTAAGTCAATGCGAGTTTCAGACCCTTGCACTAAAAAAATAAAAGTGAATCACAAACACTGTCAAGCCTGCTTTTTGTTCACCATCACCTGGTTGTTCACTGTTCTACAAGGTTTACATATTTATTTAAATTATATAAACCATTCCTCACTAAGTGACTTCAACTCAGTGGAGCATGACCTACCCGAGCCCAGCTGCAAAAATGGAAGACAGGCAATCATTCTCCATGTTAGTACGGGAATGTTTCAGTACTAACTCCTGAAATAATTGGAGGACATGCTTGGTTCATTAAAATCCAGACTGAGGGAGGCAAGACAGTAAGTAAACTACTCAGGGGAAAAGGTTAACCTTTTTGCTGAGTGCTTTTCTGGGATGCATACTGCTCTTAAAACAAACAAGACATCAACCCTCTTGGTTCAACATCAGATTCTCTAATCACGGAGCTACCAACCGCACTCATTATACAAACAAGATATATGGCAGATGTGCACACATAGCTACATATTTTCTGATATATGACAGCAATTAGACAACAATAGCTACAGAAAATAAATCTAATATCCCAGCACAAAATAGCTCAGAAGGAGATGAGTGAGGACACAGTAGCACTAAGATGGACCCATCGTCAGCTTTTTTTCATCCTGAACTCCTTCCTCACAATTACACGCTTTGGTTTTATCATATGCTAAGAGTTTTTGTCAGTTTAAAAGTTGCATTAATAACTCCAGTGAAAAAGGTTTGGATGCTATATAAATGATGCTATAATTTAGATGATGAGATATTCAAAGGCATCAGAACTTTACTCTGAGGATTATTATTCTGAAATTGTTTCACAAACTGAAGCCACTGTTATTTTGCAGATTGGTGGAACTGGTGGCCCAGACACTGTTCCTTTTATATTCAGTCATGTTAATGTCCTGTTGCCAATTAACCAAATTAGTTGCAAAATGTTCCTCTCTGTTTCTTTTCAGTACAACTTCATTTTCTATCCTTTTTTTGTTTTGTTTTTTAACGTTTTGCTGCCATCAAATTCAAAATGAACGAAAATTTTTTACATTATTTTTTATGTTTTCTAAGTTCTATTGTGAATAAACCGCAACACCTTATTTATCCCAGAGTATACACACACACACACACACACCACACGCGCGCGCACACACACACACACACACACACACACACACACACACACACACACACACACACCCCCATACAACATCTGGGTCTGTGATT
>JBCNYG010000012.1:28355063-28365750 GCA_039654305.1 Porochilus rendahli | reverse complement strand
GTAGTTGTTAACAATGTTAAGAAGCTAGTTTTGTCTTAAGTAGATATAAGACGGATTTTAGCAACAAGTTTCACATAGCATTTTAAAATTCTCAATAATGTAATATTATCTTCAAAAAAAAATGTACCATAACAAACACAAGGGAAACACATTTTTATTACTAAAATTTGCTAAATTAATGTTAACTAGCTTAGTATAGTGGTCCATTGGAGGTAATACAAAATACTCTCCAAATATTTCAATATTCAATATTTTCACTGATGCACTGTGAAAGTCTAAGAGTTCAATAGGAAACTCCTAATATTTTTTGTACACTAAGTACTATATTCGATCAATAATAAACCTGGATATGAAGACAGTAAAAAATATATTACATTGATTATTTTGTAGGAATGTGTGCCATTTCATAAAATTCTAAAATGTAAAATAAATAAACCAAAATATTTAAGCAAGCAAGAAGTTACAAAGCAAGTGATAACAAGTATGACACATTACCGAAGTAATTGTAATGAGTACTAAGACTAAATGCAATTAAGGCTTAATCAGACTAGGAACTGTAGGTCTAAATCACAAGCTACCCCAATTCATGCAAAATACACGTTATTGCTCATTTTTCAAAAAGACAACACCTATCCCCATACACACACACATACTAAAATGACAATAGGATTTTTTTAATCACAGCCTTCATTAATTAAAATTGATCACTTTCATGCTTACAAAAAATTTGTCTCTTTCACACAAACAACACAAATCAGAGAGACTCAACAGAATTGGTTGTTTTTGGAAGCAACAAGCAACAATATATGAGCCAATTAAAGACAAAGGGGCCCATTTAAGCAAATGTACTACACTCACTGCTTTATGGAAATAAGGCTTCATTCTAGCTCTGTACATTTGTTAACTTGCTGTTGCCCAAGGCAAGGCATTAGTCATCAACCGCAGACACACACACACATTTGCAGACACACATATACATGAAAGGAGTGAGACAGAGCTGGCTGCTGTTCAGTATCCTGCACACGGAGCAGACTGCTGCAGCTAGTGCCCAGCATTGATCTCCTCATCCTCCACCCAGAACAATGAAGGGGGGAAAAACATCATTCTTTCACCAGCCTTGTGCATGTGCACAGGTTCAGCTTTCCAGTGGCACACAAAATCTGAACTTGGTTGTGACGTGGCAGTGTTTATTAAGGCATACTGTATTCCCTCATGTAACACAAAGCCCTGAACTCTTAATAGAAATAAATGCCATGCACAGAGGCCAATCCTTTCATCATGGCTTGTGTTAGTGCATAAATTAAGAAGGACATTAAAATATGCACTGTTAGTGAAACCCAAGCATTGAGTGTTATCAGGTCCTAGTATGCTAATGACTGGACTGGAGTAAAGAATTAATAAAATTGCTATTTGATAAATGAAATCTAGTTGGAGCTTCTCTGAAGAAGCTTCACTTGATATTGACCCTGGAATATTCTAGACACAGGGAATATCATCTGGACATTTATTTGTTTTCAGACTAATCCATTCCAGTTTTTCAATACCATGGAATGGAAAAATTAAATCTTCACAATATTCCAAGATAACTGGTAAGATAGAATGTCTTTTTGCATACTTACTCATCACTCACTCATTTTCCAAACCACTTAATCCTACTAGGCTCATGGAGAGGCTAGAGCCTATTTCGGCAATCTGCTGAAAGAAAAGGTATTCCCTGAACATCTCACCAGACCATCGCAGGGCAATACTCACACAATCATTCACCTCGGGTCAATTTGGAAATTGAAAAGAAGCAAATCCAGGACCTTCTTGCTGTGAGAAAGACATGCTGACCACTATGCCACAGTGGCGCTCTGTATTTTTGCATATCATGATCAAACTGTAGAAGTTTCTCAATATATGAAAAGTTTACTTTTGCACACAGCACTGGCAGTGGTCAATGGACACAAATTAGACAGCAAGAAAAACTAAAGATTCTTGTACTTGGAAGCTGTATGGAAGTTGTAAATCCCAACTTGATCAATTCTGCTTCAGATGTCATTCCTCTCACATACTTCTGTGGCATAATCACATACTTTCACCCTCGTGTCAATCATAAGACGTCCCTGAATAATTCATAAAAATATTTTTTATTTATGTCTGCGTTTTTCCCATGCCAAGAGTAAAAAAAAAAAAACTTAGGAGAAGCCGGAGCTCTGAGTACACAGAGGCACACAACACCTCACATAGAGAACAATGCTTTCATCTTTAATCCAAGCGCTGGGAGGCTGGGGTTGTCTGGGTCTACACAGACACACACGCATTATTAATTCACTTTCTCAATGAGATCTGATAACATTTTCATATTTAAACTGCAGAGGCCTTTTGTCAGAGAAGATCTCTGAAGCCAGTCATGTTTGTGCTAATTGTGAAAAATAATTACAATTGTAAACCTCTGTCTTTGGATTGAATTAAATAACACTGGATCAAATATTCATGAAAAAAAGCCACATAAACTTCATTTTTTAAAGGACACATTCCTCACATGCCTTAAAATAATAATGAAAAAGTAATGAAATTGCCAATTATTTAAAAATCCTTAGGATCACATTTGAATCAATTGTAGTTGAGTCAGTTGAGTCTAATGATGTTATTGTAATTTGAAGCTGGGTAAGGCTGTGAATGATTGAAGCACTGCCAGGTGTGCTACCTGTTACTGATTGGCAGTTACCTGACAGCCAGGGTGTGTGTACAGTCTAAAATTAAATGAGTGCATGACGACTGAGACACTCAGTGTGTGTCACCAAAAGATGACTAAACTGCCATTCATGCAAAAAAAGAAAAAAGAAAAGATCACTGTGAAACAGCTGAATGATACAAGTACATGCTTACAGTGCAGAGAATTTCAGCAGCACAAACCCTCCTTTTATTCTCAGTGATGTGAACCACCTAATGTTAATCTCATTAAGTCCTGAATAGTGACGCTAGTGTCTGAGTACAATACGCACTTAGGAGCTCTAACAATAACGAGTGTATTGTTCTTATACAGATGACTTGTGTAAAGATATATGATGACAGAATCGTATTAGTACTGCACCATATTGTTTGGCACAATAGTAGGATCTGACATACAGTATGTTTACTATTGACATGATGGTTAATTAATAAGCCTGTGTGTCCCAGCTGAGAAGACACATTTGCAGCTGTGCACAAAATCACCTTTTATAATCGCTCTTTCAATTCACTACTGGCAAGGTCTGTTAACATCACTAATTGGTAGCCTGATTTGCCATTATTCAGTCTTCAGTGCTTTGGTGTCATAATATATGCTAGAACAACCCTTTATCATTGCAGCACGTATCTGTTAAGGAGGGAAAAAAATCCTTAAAAAAATTCTTATAGGCATTAAAAAAATCCTAAATAAATTATTGGCATTTAAAAAATTACCCATATTTCTGTGTTTTCTGGGTGGCTGAGTGCACATTTTTTAACCACGTTCCAAACACTTTAGAGATGCAGCTACGCATAGAAAGACTCACACAATTACTGGAACTTCAAAGTGTAACCCATACACCTACACTTCTTTAATGAAAAAAAAAGAACTTTAATTAATGGTTTAATAGAATTAACACACAAATTGGATTGGTAATATTAAATATAGCAGAACATCCTATTGGAAGACTCTACAAAATGATCTGTCAGATTAATAGTAGTGACACATCAGAAGAGCTACGGTAGACTGCAGTAATTAGTGACAAAGTAATTCATGACTGACTAACAACCATTAGTTTTAGCCTATTCCAAGTTGTCTATCTTGGTCTGGAATATATAAACATACGGCAACTGTCTCCCCATGCAGTTATTTTAACCACATTAAAATTGGTTGCCATAGCAATATGAGAGAGAGGAGAGAGAGAGAGAGAGGGAGAGAAAGCAGGCTCTGGATAAACTGAAAAGGACAATACAGAAAAAAATATATTTTAAGGAAAATTGTCCTCATCTGTATGATTACACTGTATAAAATCCCTCAATTGAAAACATTAAGGTCCAAAGAACACATCTGTGTGGCCTTATCAAAATACTCCAACTCTAAGTCGTGTTGTCTTTTGTTCGTTCATGTTCTGCTCATGTCCATGCTTTAGACTGCTATTAAAAAGCATCACTGAATGGACTGTTACCCCGGTTCTCTTGGTTCACTTTCTGTTGCTTTTGTGTTGAAAAATATAATTATGGGGTATTACTGCCTCCAAAAAAGCACTGTTAATTCAAGTGTTATATATGCATTATACCACTGCTATGAAATATTTATCTGCTTTCAGATCATACTTTCAGTCTACATGACTGAAAATGAGGAGTGGCTGATAGCTTTAATGCATAATTTTTCCAAGCATTACATGTTTTAAATGATTATTATAGAATATTTGACTAATCCCTCAAACACCTAATATACACTTATAGCCAAATGAATAAAGAAGAAAAACCTAGATGTAAAAAGTAAGGTGATGTTTCACATGCATGTAATTTTAATGTTGGTAATTAGTAAATATCACATGGTAAAATGGCAGACAGTAAAATAATGTATTTTGTAATGAGAAAAAAAAAATAACAAGGATTGACAGATCAGACACAAACATGTCATATAAAGCTAGTCTACGCCATGCAGTAATATGTTAGCCAAGGCCACAGATTAAACAAGCAGTAAAGTAAGAATGCATGGTAATGTGCATTGTGTTTTGTGTCCTTGATAATGCACCATTTCACTTTTCCATAGGAAGCACTGGTACTATCTATCTATTAATAGCTATATATATCTATAGATCATTAATACATACATACAAAGGCTCTAATCTGCCAGGCTTAATATCCACATTGATTGTAGAATCATGTTTGTGATCTTTTCAGAAACTCTTTAAATTCTCAAACCTAAAGCGTGACAGTGTTATGACAGCTCCTGTGATGTCCTTCTATTAGCCTGCTTTTTAAAGACACATTCTCACACCTTTAATCATGATGGCCTTCTGCAAAGCGCTATTGAATTTCAATGTGTTGATTTAGAGTAGTGTAATTAACTGCAGACAGGGTGAAAGGTGACAAGGCATCAAGATGTTTCCTATTTATGAAAACAGCTGTTCACTAGTAAATCACTTAGAAAAAAGCTTTCTGATGCTTATTATAAATGAAAAAAAAATAATCACCGGACAAGTACAATTGAAGTGCCTTGGAGGAGTGATATGGTGACAGCTACACTAAACTTCCAAATGGATGACTTTTGCAAAAGTAATTAAATGCAACAAACAGACTGCATTTAATAATACAACCCCAGCATCTAAAGCCTCCAGCAAACACTTGGGATTAAATGCTAAAATACCTTGAATGTATTACCATGTAAATCACATTAGGATAACATGTGAACGAGAGGCACAGAGACAGGAATCTTTGAATAACATGTGCTCTCCTTGCTGTACATATAAACATCATAGCAACTACTTCCATTGGCAAGATGCTAAAAACCGCTGAGATATAGAGCTGACGCAGAGACAACGATAGGAAGCCAACAGGGCACATCAAACCCCCCACAGTCTCTAATTGAACTCTTGGGCACTCCTTTTGTTCCACACAAAATGAGACGGATGAATGCCTGTGTTTCTTCATCAAGACCAGATTTGACTGCAGTATCACATTAACATAGACACAGATTATGAACTAAATACTGTATGTACTATATTTATAGGTAAGCAAGCTACAGTATTTGAGTTACACAAAAGGAAAATGTGTTTCTGAAATAACATAATGAATCACAAGTCTGCAAAAAAGCACTAATTGTTTCTAAACAATTGTTCATATTCAGTTGTTACTTCAGCATGTATATTGTATTTCAAAAAAAAAAAAATAAAGCAGGATTCTGTGAGATTAACTGACAGCCTTAGCCCGCAAGTATCACAACTGTAAATCATTTCTGAACTTGACAGGTTGGAAAAACCAAGAACTTTTTTTAATCCCTTAGGAGTCTTTTGTTCCTTAAATTAAAAACAGATTATTGCATCCTTTGTCTTGCCCACCCCCTTCCCCATTCCCCCTGAAGGCATGTGCACATGGCACAGCACAGGGCATTTTTCCAAAGCAAGCTGCCTGATTCTGGCAATGTAGCAACACTGATCTGTGATTTTCCTTGTCTAGGAACAAATCACAAATTCTGACCTTTCACAGTGCATCTTATTTTACCTGAAAGATCAAAGGAGCAATACAGCAATTTGCAATAACAAGTAGGTATAATTGCGCCCCATTCTGGCATCAAAAGAAGATAATTCTTTCTTTTCTTTTTTTTTTTTATCTGTGAGTGCATGTGTGTGAGACAGAAAGTGTCACACTGTGGAAGAAAAAGTGCAGAGCTAATAACAATATATATAGAAGATCGATGTCCCTCATACGTCTACTCCATAAAACTGCATTATATCAGTGAGTGTGTCAAAAAATCAATCAACATTTAGATGAGTATTTTACCTGACACAAAATTTGAAAAAATTGGATACAGTGTCAATAAAATGTATATAGCTGTAGTATATAGATTTAGTAAATTTAATTACTGGTTCCATTAGCATTCCTTATAATAAATTGGACAGATAAATCAGTCGAAAGGAGAGAAAGAGAGAGAGAAAGAGAGAGACCGAGAGAAAGCCAGACATACAGACAGAAATATTGTTCTGACTGCAATCAGGTGACTGACATGAGATGTGGAAATAAACCTATTCATGAGTGAGTATGTGTCTCTGCAGATAAGCATGTGTGTGTGTACCTCTGCCTTAGTATCCCTGCCTTTTTCCTGCACAGTGCGAGTTTGTGTATGTGCATGAATATGTGTGTGGCTGCTGGGAAGCATTGCCGCACTCAGCTGATTCCTTGCTGAAGGCAAAAGGGATTGGTGGAGGAGTAACAATGGAAGCAGATAATGAGGCACAGTGCCACAATTCAGACCGACTGTCTCTCTCTCACTTCACCTCTCTCCTACAGACAACTGGCACCATGTTAAACCGTTTACATTGAATATGATTTAATTATGGCTGCAATAAGCAGGATTTCACATTTTTGCTGTCAGTTATGTATTACAGACTCTGTTCTGGCTAACCACAAAGCATATTATAACATTAGGTTATATGAAATAACCTCTACTGCTGACTCGACCCCTGTGAAAAGAAAACTGTTGAAGAAAAAAAAAAGCTTTTTCTTAGAATATGGACTACAAAAAGATGCCAAAAGACCAACATCCAGTGATACACATATTGCCAACTGGGAATGATCATGCTGACAGTTTCCCTAGTTATACTATTTAAACCACTAAACAGTTGACATTGATGTCATGATGTTTCACCTAAAATTTAAAAAAAAAATGCCAATATTCCTAAAGAATCATATTCACTATGTACTTAAACCAACTGCAAAAATCAAAGCAATCCTTATAGCATAGACTATAAGACTTGCTAATAAATTACATCACAATAAAGCAGAGGCCACACAATGGACAAAAGAAAGGCAGAAACAAGTGCTAAGTCCAAAGCTTTTAGAATTATACAAGACAAATATAATCTTTTTTGTCCAAATTGAAATGATCCTTGATGTTTCTTCATCACATAATTATAAATAAAGCATGAGCAATGAACCTAATGTCTTCAGCTAGTATCACACCCAAGGCTGCACTTTAAACATATTAATGGCAATCCATCATTGAGGAAAAGCCACTAAGGATCTAAACCAATCTGCTGAGAAGAAAGCACTAATACCCTTCAGATCAGCTTTCCTCTTAAAGATAAACACAGTCTTTAGCTAAACAAATGGTAAAAGAATAATCAGCTATATTAGGTGCTGGTTTCAGATCCTGCGCAATTATTTGTATTGACAGATGAGAATCCACTCAGAGATATTACTGCTGAAACAACAGACACTAAAATAACAAATGTGTTTCATAGTCTGAACACCAGTGAGAAATCCCATGGGGCCTTTAATTATAGTCATAACAGCTAAATCATAAACTAAGGCACAAATCAGTCTTAAGTCAGAACAAGTTAACATTTATACACTAACTATTGACACAATTATTTCATATTACAAAAATATTTCATATAATGAGATACATCCTTACCTTACAAGAAGAATATGTGTAACTTCAAATTTCTGTGGAAAAAAAATGAAATAAAAAATCCTTAAAGCATGTAGGTGGGAGGAAGGTGGAAAGGTATGACGCATGGCATGACAAATGAACATCCAATGCAACATCACAGTATTTCACACACTCTGCTATCCTCTTTTACGATTTAAAATAAAGACATCAAATAATATTATACAGAGCAGTAGCAATGCAAATATTACCTAAGATATATTTTTTAGTGTCAAATATAATAGTACGGCTCTATACCAGAGACAGTTCTACTGTCATGCACTCCTGTCCTGTTCACAAAGTCAGCACACAATGTCTAATACAGTCCAGGTTTTATTATCTCAGCAAAACATATTTATCATTAAGAGCTTTTATAATGGATAAAAGCAATATGTAGAGTGTCAGTCTGAGCCCCTGCATGGGCCTTGTGAATGCTTCCTCATTACAGGAGAGAGTAATTCCCACGAGATTCGGGCAAAGAGACCGAGCTCTGCCTGACACAGCTGTCTCTTCTCACAATGAGATTTAGTCATTATTATGTAGCTATAGTAAGTAGCCTACATGTTATTAAAGTAAAACCGCATCAATCTAATGCTTTTTTTTTTAAACTAAGAACCTTTCACACACACACACACACACACACACACACACACACACACACACACACACACACACAGGGTACCCAAGATGATTCATATACAAAATTATCATTAGTGCATATTAGTATCTTTATGAAACAGAATTAATTTATTATGCAAATGTTACATTTATTTGTCTGGATGAAATTCAAATTCAAAATGAAGGACTACTGTACTTTATGATCTAACTCTATGGGGTATTACACCTTCTGCTGCATTGGGTTTGAGAGTTCATCACATCAGTAATAGATAATAGCCGGCTGCAGGGATACAGAACACACCTAAACACGGTGTTAACATCTCAGGGAAAATATGCATGTGATGAAGTCTTAGAAGACTGATCAGGTCAATACTACCAGCGCGAAACAGCAATTATTCCACATGATGCTGACAATAAAAAAATAGCGGCTGCTCTTACCATTCATTTTCATCAGAGCCTCCTGAAACCAGACAGCAGCCACGGATACAGCAGCTTCGTGTAGCACATACGCGGTGGGGGGAATGTTGCTTAAAGATCGCATAGCACAAACAAAAGCACTGATCCTGTCCGAGAGCGGTGACGCTTCTTCCCAGCCGGCAATCGGCGCCTGATCACAGTCGCATCGAGCAGCAGAAGCGGGCAAACAATGGTGCAGGCAGGGCAGCTCTGACAGCTTCGCCGGTCACGTGGACACGCTCCACCAATCACTGTGCGGCTTAGAGGGTCGCCTGTTTGGAACAGATAATTGCAGTTGTTGCCAGATTGGGATCGTTCCTACCCACTTAAAACACAGGCGGCTCACCTGGAGGGAAAATTCGTAGCCTTTAGATGTGTTTGTTACGTCATGAGTCGTCACGCCCTGGGCTCGGGTGTTTCTATGTGAAGTTGGCATGTTCTCCCCGAGCTTGTGTGGGTTTCCTTCAGGGCCTCTGGTTTCCTCCCACAGTGCACATTAGGCTAATTGCATATTCTCAATTTTCCCTTAGGTGTTATTGTGAGTATGAATGGCTGTCTGGCTGTCTTGGCCTTATGATGATCTGGTGAGCTGTTCTGGTTGTGCTTCTACCTTTCTGTGACCTTAATAAAGGGTAAAGCATTCAGATAATTTAATTGAATTATATGCAGTATTTTAATCATTTCTGATCATTCACAAATAATCGAAAAAGAAAAAAAATCTAAAATCAATATAAAAGCTGCCTGAAAAATGTGCTAGGGGTTGGCCAGACACATATTGCAATTTTAACATGCGTTTCAGCAATATCCTGACAGTGTTTTTTTTTTTTTAACCACCACTGAGATAGCATCCTAGCCACTACTAGGCTCCAGACTGTTATGATTTAACAGAGCGAAAAAGGATCCACATGCAGACAGAAGTGGTGGAAAGCACAATGTTTAATAGATAGGCAAATAATCCAAAAATAGCACGCAAACTAATGGTAAAAAAAAAAACTGGCAATGGTCAGAGATATCCAAGAAGTCAAAACAGAGTATGAGGCAGAGGTATTCAAAAATTACTGGGAAAAAAAAAACACAGAAGGTCTAGGAACAGACAGGGTTAATAAATAAATAAATAAATAAATAAATAAATAAATAAATAAATAAATAAATAAATAAATAGCAAGGCAACAGACTACTAACGCTAGAAATGCACGGGGCAAAACTCAGGCATGATCTGGCGATGCTTGTGGGGAATATGAGTCTTATATAAACAGACTAGTAAGACAGGCAATGAGACACAGGTGAGAGCAATAATGAGGATGTGGAAAGCCAAAGGGGACAATCAAACCACAAGCACATGATATCAGAAAACAAAAACCAAGAAGTACAGAAGTACTAACAGTACCCCCCCTTCTTACAAGTTTTTTTGGGGTCGCGGGGAGGCTGGCGCCCATCTCAGCCAACTCTGGGCGAGGGCGGGGTACACCCTGGACAGCTCGCCAG
>JBCNYG010000012.1:28313019-28324842 GCA_039654305.1 Porochilus rendahli | reverse complement strand
TTCTCAATAAATCCCCTGATGAGTGGGCAACCACGAAACAGCTCTGTAGGGAGAAAAATGTAGTCTTGTGTTTTTTTTTTTCCTTACACCACATTTTTTTTTTTTAATTTTTAATTTTTTTTTTGTTTACAGATTGGCACTATTGACTACCCAAATACATGAATACTTTCATAAGTAACAGACCACTTTCCTTGTGTGGTTGTCTCTCACCCACCACACAGACCTTGGATGTGTTTACTATATTTTATTTTCGGCTGCCGCCCATGATGTCAGTGTAGCCTGTCAGCAGGGTGCCAGGGAAAGGCGGGGGTCTCGTCGGTGTTGTGCACAGGAACGATACATGCAGATACATTCCAGTCTGTATGAGACACATACACCCTCACTTGCATTCAGTCCAGACATTCTGAGTACTACAAATTCAAATTAGCCACAGTACGAATGCACATAAACAGCCAAAATCTAATCTAAACTGGTCCTTGGAGACAGGATTTTTTTTTTTCATTTTCTTTTCTCCATTCCTTTTTTTTACACCAATAATCTGGTAATTAATAGCCAGACTAGTTTTTTTTATTATTACTGTAATGGTAACTGTTATAGGGATGTGGAATGTCACTTCACTGTCAGGGAAAGAGCCTCAGCTGGTGAATGAGGTGAAGTGGTACCAACTAGATATGGTTGGGCTCACCTCCATGCACAGTGTGGGCTCTGGAACCAAATTCCTGGAGAGGGGCTGGACTCTCTCTTACCCTACAGTTGTCCAGGCAGAGAGACAATGCGCAGGATAAGAATACTCACAAGTCCCTGGCTGAGTACCTTGGTGTTGGAGCTCTCCTCTGTGAGTGAGAGGGTCACCCCCCTGCAAGTAGCAAGAGAGAAGGTTCACACTGTTGTTTGCGCTTATGTACCAAATCGCACTTCAGAATACTCAGCCTTCGTTGAGTATCTACGTGGTGTCCCATAAGTGCACATGCTACCAAACCACCTTAGGCAAAAGGTTGAACACTGACTTTGTAGTCACATTATCAGGCCTGTGGAAATATGTCTTCTCAGATGAACTTAAACTCAGATGAAAAGAGGGCAGAGCTGACAACTGCTGTCATCTGAAGGTCATCAAGCTACCAAGCTCTTCGTCAGCATGGTGGGGAACACAGGGTACCAGGAATACTCCGTCGATGTATAGCCATGGTGAGAGGTGTGTCCGCATCTTTAGCACAAAGTCAAACTCATTTGGAGTGCATGCTAGACTCTGCAAGGGCTGCCCCTTGTCTCAGGTCCTGTTTGTGGTTCTCATGGACAGGATCTCAAAATGTGATCATGGCGAGGACGGTGTCCTGTTTGGGAACAACAGACACACAATCGCCTGAAATGAGTTTTTTTTTTTCGGCAAGTGTCTGGGTTCAGCCTTAGAAATATGACGAGGAACCCGGGGTAGAGCCTTGCTCCTCCTCATTAAACTTGAGGTGGCATCTGATTAGAATGGCTCCTGGTCGCCTCCCTTTAGAGGTGTTCCAGGCATGTCCAACTGTGAGGAGGCCCCAGGCACACCCAGAACTCTCTGGAGGGATTTTGTATCCCATTTGGCCTGAAAATGCCTCAGGATCCCTCAGGAGGAGCCGGAGCATGTCACTGGGAAGAGGGATGCCTGAGTCTACCTCATAGACCTCTTGACTCTGCTCTGTCGTCCTTAGATAGCAGTGAAAAATGGATGGTTGGATAATGTTAACTGTCTTCCATTGACCAAGTATAGTTGTGAACTTATCGCATGCCATAAACTAAAACTGATCTCTACTGATCCACCCCACCAACCAACCCCACCCCCGAGGCTTCACACATCCTTTACACATGGATTTAATACATTCAGCTTTATTATAAGAAATTGTTGCTGCCCCTGTAACTGATGTACAGAGGTATTAGTGCATCAGTCAGTAATTGCTTTCTGATTGTGATTTCAATAGGCTGATGAAGAAAGAGGCTGTTGATACATTACAGCTAGAGATTCAAGATAATAGATCAGATTCCATTACTTTTGTCTTACAATGTGCCAGTCTATCACAGTAAACTACTGTGTCTTAGCGGTAGGACATTCACTTACAACTCTGTAGTGGCTTGGTCCATGTTAAAAGTGTCTGTTTACTGCCTTTGAGGCACTGTATATTGATGCTTAATAGGCTTTTACTAATACTGTTTTAAACGACACAAATAAGCATATGGGGCTGGAAATAAAAAAACAACCTTTAAAGTGCAATTAGTTGTGCCTGGTTTAATACTTCTGAGGCATTTTACATGTCTCTGAGTTTCCAGTAGAGCCCAGTGAGTTGATCCGCTATTGGCAAGGCTGGACCTTTTTTTATTAGTGGCTTTATTAGAAAGATTTGTGGCTAAGTGTGACCATAACTATAAAATATGATCTAATAGTGTACTTTTTAGGTAAAAGGTCATTGAGGAAAACAACTGCAAACAGGAGGCATTAAAACAATGGGAATGCAGTTAAGACCCTATGATCCTGCCATGTTTGCCTTGCATGCACTTATTTGGTGCAGCATGTAGACGTTTAAATGATGAAAGCTAGGCTTGTGGAGTAATGAAGTACTCCACAAACGATGTTATGTAATTACAGGATAGATACAAGATACAACATATATTTCTTGTCATTGTGCATGTACAACAAGATATCACTGAAGCAAGACTGGATAATCTAGATAAACAATATCATGAAAAAAAAAAGAAAAATGCAATGCAGTGGAATACTATAAAGGTAAACAAACTATCGAAACACAAAAAATAAGGAAGGGCTTTGCACAGTATAATATGTTGCATAGTATAAGGAAATAGAAAATAATACATTTTGTTAAAATATAAATTTTATTGCCCTAATGGTTGGAGGTGGCGAGTAAATAAATATATGTACTTTCCACTAGTCCATTGACACATAAAGTGACATCATATTGCAGAGATATGATTATTGCACTTAGTGTGATGTAGATAAAAGATAATGTTTAAGAAAAAAAATAAGTCACTGTAATTTCTTAAAGTTACAGAAAAGCAACAAATAATTCACACTAATAAAATGGATGATAAAAATATTTGGCAAAGAATTCCATTACTCATGTGTACAGTGAGCCCAGACTGCAAAAGTGCACTTGGACCTTTGGTTGAACTGTGTTATGAAAAATAGTACTTACAGTACTTACAGTGCTACTCTCAGAATAATGCATTTGACTGAAATAGCAGAGCAAGAATAAATTGTACAAGTTTCTACACAGTATGGGAACACTTTACAATACAGTACCTCATGATATCACTTGTGTTTTGATATAACATTATCATTCATGAATGTGAAGATCAGTGGAAGCGTCATATGCTTAAACAATAAACAGCTTTGTATCAATGCAGGGGAAAAAAATCAAAGCTGTTTAAATCAATTAGCTTTTGCAATCTTCATGTGGCACAGTGGTTAGCAATTGGGTCTCACATTGAGAAGGTTCTGGAGACAAGTTTGCATGTTCTCCCTGTGCTTGTATAGCCGGACACTGACAGATACTAAAGTTTCCTCCTACAATCCAAAGAAATTAGGTCATTCGGTTACTCAAAATTTCCCATAGGTGTGAATGTGAAGGGTTGTTTGTGTCTATGTTAGCCCTGCAATAATCTTGTGACCCGTTCATAGTGTGCCCCACTTCTTACACAAAGTCAGCTGGGATTGGCCTTCAAGCCTAACAGTTAAGCAGTTAAGATGATTTATGGATGAATGGATACTACCATGCACATGCACATACGTTTACAACATTTCACAAGTCTCACAACACCACTAGTCAAATCTACTTTATCTATTCACCCTTGTTGCTGACAACAAATCAGTCATTTCCTCACATATTTGGTAACAGACTGGAGATACTTAAAAGACTATGCCTTTCCTAAAATTGGCTTTGTACTATATCTGTCAATGCAATGCAATCACGTGCTAACATCACCTCTTTCAAATGACATCATGATTTGGTTATTTTCCCTCATAACTAGCCTAAAATCGCCCCTTTTCCAACTTTTTTAGATTGTGTTACAGACTCAAAACACAGAAATTAACTGAAGTTGACTAGACAAATCACACGAAGAAAGTTAACTAAAGAAATTAAATTTAATTTAATGCACTTAATTAAAATGACCACACAAACAATAAAATATTTTGGTTTAATACTGTTTGTAATGAAATCGTCAAAGTAAATTCACTGCTTTATTTTATTAGTTTTTTATAATGCCAAATATTTCATATAAAGTATTTGTTAAAATTACTTTCAAAAACAGTAATATTATCATTTATATCAGTGTTTAGGAAACACAAATATCAAATAACAACATTTTAAAATATGATTTTTAAATTATTGTTAACAATAATAATGTTATTATCAATATTAGTGGAAACAGTAGTTGAAGGCTACTTTAAGATATAATAACAAAAGTGTTTGATACCATATATAACACATTAAGCATGTAAGTGAGCAATGACAGCAATATGAAGGATATAAATATTGTCACAGTGCATTAAGATCATGGGCCTGGTATACCTGATATGAGTGGAGGTCAGTCTAATCAATTTGTTTTTTCTTGCATTCTTAATATGCTCTGGAGAATAAGTAGGGTGGTATCAATAAATGCATAGTAAAGAGTTCCTGTAACAGTCTCATACATATAAAAAATAGCCGTTCTATAGAACGTCATAACCCCTCAGCCAGGATGCCTCAAGCGCATGGAGGACAAAAGCCATTCCCCATACGAAGAGTTTTGGACAATACATATTTTATTAGCCACCCTACACACAGGTTAAAGTCATAGGGAGTGCCTTAAGTTATTATGCATATGAGCCAAGCAATGGCTCCAACAAACTTTATATGTTCAAGGTCACTGTGCCAAGGTCAAAGGCCACATATGCAAATTAGCCACCCCATGCACAATTTTAGGTCATAGGGAGTATCTATGCAAACGTTCAGAAAGCTATCATGTATATGAACCAAGCAATGGCCCGAACAAACTTTATATGTTCAAGGTCACTGTGCCAAGGTCAAAGGTCACACATGCAAATTTGCTACCCCACGTGCAGGTTTAGGTGATAGGGAGTGCCTTTGCAAAAGTTCAGAAATCTATCATGTATATGAGCCAACCAATAGCTCCAAAAAACTTTATATGTTCAAGGTCACTGTGCCAAGGTCAAAGGTCATGCATGTTAATTAGCTACCCCATTCACAGGTTTAGGTCATAGGGAGTACCTTTGCAAAAGTTCAGAAAGGCTCATGTGCATAAGCTCAGCAATGGGCCAGACAAATAGCCCTCCAGCCATATGACAATAGCCCTCCAGCCATAACCGGCGGAGGGGTAAAAACTGTTATAAGCAAACTGGCCAACAATTAAACACTAGAAATCGTGCCAAAAGTATCTGAAGAGGGGAGAGAACACACCAAAAAGACAGGATCAAAGAGGTGTTTTTTGCAAACCTTTTGAAATGAACTTTATTTTCACATTAAATAAATACAAAAAGAAAATGAAAGTATTAATCGGATATGCTACATATTCTTCCCAAGGAGAGGAGAGAATGCCAGGGGTTGGGGGGGCTAGCAAGTGAGAGACATGGAGAGGATATAAGCAGAAGTTTGAAGGGCTGGCTCACTCTTCTCACACTAGCATATTCCAATGCTTACTTATACGAAATTAAATTAAGCAAATGGTGGTCATGAGAAATTAACAGACCAAATTGGAAGTATTCAATGCAATCACACTGCAGTAAAAACAGTTAAAATGGTAAGGGTGGAGATGATTATAGGTGATTATACAGAGTCAAATTAACAGCAATTAAGGTCTCAGAAAAAAAGCAGTTCCAAAAATATTAATAACATCAATCTACTGACAGAGCACCATACAGAAATAATGCATATAGATCTGTATAGTACAGCATAAGTATAGTACCACACTGTACAATGGTGTATTGTACTAAACTATACTATTTAGTACTACTTTACTATACCATGTAAAATAATGTACTTCACTATATTGTAATGTTTTATACTATATATGTTGTACTATACTATACTATACTATATGGAGCTATACTGCACTATAGAATACTGTACGGTAAAATAATGTATTATACCATACTATACTATATGACATGATACTATACTGTACTATATTATGCTATACTGTACTGTAAAATACTACTAAACTCTACCAGGGTCTACTCAACTCCACTATACTATACTATACTATACTATACTATACTATACTATACTGTACTGTACTGTACTGTACTGTACTATACTATACTATATATTTTTTCTTGACACACAAAATTTGTGTTTGTGATACACAACTTAACAGTGTTGGGATCAAAATATAATCAAATATACACTCGATGCCAAATTTTTAATTTCCCCCCAAATCCCCTGTATTTATTTTCCCACAGGTTGCAGTAGGTTGCATAATGCGTGATGTGCAGAAAAAAACTGGTCAGGACACATTGCAAGGTCAAGAATACAGCAAGATGTTGTAACAAGACAGTAACACCAACAGAATCCATCTATTGCATAACATGCTGCATACACCACAGAATATTTTTATCATTTAAAATGTGTAGTAAAAATGGAATAAATGTAGTAAATATGCAAATTACAGCATAATATGTGAATGATTTGTAAATAAATGCTATTAAGGTAAAAGTGAAAAAAGTGAAAGCAAATAACAGCCAAAGGAAGGCTTTAAAAAAAGACTACTTTTGCATTAAACATTTTTTTTTACCCAAAGACCAGAGCCCTTCATGTTAATTTTTAACACATGATTCTTGTATGGTTCTTGCTCAAGCAGCAGCTCTGCAGTGCACCCAGCATTCATTGCATCATATTCTGTCATGGAAAAGGTCAAACCTGAATTCAAATAACCTACAGAACTCTGTAAGACTAACGACAGCACACACTATTGCACACTGTTGCTGCCATTGTCAAAGGGTGACACAACCTCTGCTCTAACAAAAACCTGAGTACATTTGTATTCTTTTAAAGAGTAAGCCTTGTCCTTATCTGTTAACAGCTGCAAGGACCTTTTGTAGACCTTCAAAAAATTGTTCTGAGAGTCAATGTTGCATCATGTACTTGTTTTTTTCCCCTCTCTTTTCATTCTCGCTCTCTTTTTATACAGTTAGGGCCTTCTTTTATATGATTGAAGCTGGACATTTAACCTTCAATTTTTTTTCATAAAAGAATGGTTTGTGCATGCTGCAATAATATACACCAGTACAGCAGCTGTATCTGTCAAACGCAAGCAACGATTCTGCAATTGCTATGATTCTACAATGATAAATGTTCTAGGAAAATTGTAGTGGGGTAATGAAAAAAACATTTAGGGGTCATTTTAATATATCAGCATACCACTAATGTTTAATACAAAATGATAGATATTTACATGCACATATTAAACTTACAAATGTGTTGTTATTATTATTATTTCAAATCTAATTAAGCTGCACAGCCATAACAAAGCCATTAAAATAGCAAGGGAAAAAGACTCATCATACAAACTAATTTGTTCTCACAGTGGTATATGAAAAATTAAGCTAAGCAATCTAGATCTATAGACCCTGGTCTAGAAGGTTAAGCTGTTACTGTGTTTCGATGGGGTTTTATGTCTTTGTTCTCTTCATGGAAGCAAAATAGATGTGAATGTAGTGTTTTACAAACATTTTTATTTTACTGAAATAGTACCATTCCAAAATTACACAAAATCAACTTGGACTTCTCTGTGGTTCCAGCTGTTCTTTTTGCAAGCTTGCTATTTTCGTTGCAGTACGATACTGTATCATGGTATTTATTCCCTGGTCTGGATTCTTTACAACTTGTGTCAGTGTTGCATTTTTGTTTTGCACTTGACTGCTTTCATGGTGGTATTATTATGTTTTAACTGATGCCAATGCTAAAGCCATTTTTGACTGACTCTAAGTGTGTTTTCCTGCCTTTTTAGTTGTTGATTTTTGTGAGAAAGTGAAATGTTTTCTTCCTATGAGAAGTTTATTTATATGATATGATTATCTGACATTGCAACTCACTGATATACTGGTGATGGTGTACAATAATCAGGAATATCAAATGGGCCGGTCTTGGAGACAAATGAGTGTTTAATATATGATCAGAGCATATAAAGCAGAATCATAGTGAAAGATAGGCAGGCGCAATCAGCTGATGGACAATCAGAGTTATACAGACCAAGGCATATTCGTTACCTATAGAGAACGGAAGACAAATCCATTTCTATCCAAATAAATGGCTCAGGATTATGACTGACTGAAACAGCATGGCACAGCAAGGATGTGTTATGTAATTGTGAACATTACACTACAATTAGGTATGTTTTCTCTCTTTTCGTTAACTGTTGTGGTCTTGGAAAATTGACTGTTGACTGAAGCAGGATGTCACATAATTCACTGAGGATCATGGGAAACATGTTTCTGATTGAGGCTGGCAGTGATATTATACAAGCCAGGGAAGGGTAACTATTTTTATAGCAACTACTGCAGCTAGCACATGGCTCTGTAGCTTACTGCGTACTGAGATTACTGGCTACAGGCAACATACCTAAATTTATTTTTAAGCTTTTCTATTAATGTAACTTTATGTATTCTCTTGTTCACAGACAAGATCCCCCAGTAGAAGTACAAGCACCTATCAGTGGAAAGCATAAATACATGATTTGAATACACTTTGGAACATTATTTACATTTTGTTCATTTATCTAATGTTAGAATTTTGCAGAAAAGCATTACTTAAAGTATATATTTAAAAGTGAGACAGAGACTAACTTTACTGATATGTGACAAACATATAGTAACAACAATAGTATGCCCTGTTCGTGTTAGATCGCATTAAGTAGTGTGTATAGATAGCTCTGTTGCACAAAGATTTTATCTATGATAATTTTTGCACAATTAACTAATGTTTGTGGTGCAACATTCTCACAATTTTAAACTAAGACTTATACTGTATTCAATAAAACCCCAAAGAGACCAAATCTGAATTCAGACAAATGGTTCACTACAGCTTCCAAGTGATAAAATATATCAATATTCATTATGACAGTTGAGTATTCAGCTGTGAGATAATGTTTGTGACACCCTGCTGCATATATGAATCACTGTGCGCTTCTGCTGAGGAATACTAAACACAACCTTGTACTGTATAGGGCCCACCAACTACGAACCTTTATGGCAGTAAATTAGGAGCTGGATAATGCAGTGACAGGATCGAATGCAAAGCCCAGCCCTTGTCACTAACTATTCAATCTGCTGGAAAAGTTGTGTCAACCTTGTCCTCCTGAAGGTCCTATGTGACAGTAACAGAGACAAAAGAGGTGTCAAACATTCTCCATATCCAATGTAGTGGATAGCAGGTAGCTCATTATTGTCTTGTTGTGACCACTGTGCTTCTTCTCATTTTCCATCTCACTGTCTGTCTTTCTCATTCCTCACCATGTCACCAGTTATATGTACAGGCTCACAGAAAATGTAATGGAAGTCACTACTGAGCCTCTGTGAAGGATACTGATAGTGATGGGAAAAGAGAGGGGTTCACAAGGGAAGAAGATAGCATGTGTTTTAAAGACAGACAGCTGTTTGGAAGCAAGGAATGAGGATGCAAGGGATGGTGGAGTAATACACTCAGCTGGAGTCTCTGAATAATTTCACTGCACTGGTTACCATAATGCATATTGGCATGTAAAAAGAGAGCCATAAGGGATGACGGCATGAAGTATGTCAAAATTTACTGCTTGTTGCAGGGACTGACTAAACTCTCTTAATATAACTTTGGTTGATAAAAAGGTGATATGATGATTGATGATACTTTTTAGACAAGAGTATCTTGAAATGTAAACCAAAAGAACTGTTATTTTGTGGAAGTTTTCACATTTTAGAATGCAGACCATATTGTATGTGTATGAAAGAAGAATTCTGTTATTTTGGGTCTTTATTTTTTTTTTTTATTAGATTTGAAATGAAACAAGGACAGTGATGTCTAGAAAGATGTGGAGGTCAAGTGAGTTAAAAAAAGTACTTTTTAATAATAAAAGGACTGCTGAAAAAATCATGAAATCGAATACCAATAAGAGTATGACCAACATTAATAAGTGAATTTCCAAGAAATTGGATTAGAAATGAAACAATAACGAGAAGAAAGAATTGAAGGTATGGCTTTAAAGAAAAAAAAAATAAAAACATTAGAGCGCCCAGGCAGCATGACAGAAAATAGTCACTCACTGTTGAGCGACCCAGTGTATATCTGCCATCCATGGCAATCAGTGGAGCAAAATTAGCTGTGCTTTCTTGGTGGGAGGAATAGCATATCCTCTCCCTTGTCAATTACAACAATGCTACCTAATTATGGGCAGCTCATGTAGGTGGATAAGGGCAGATGGACTGTGTTATGATATCCTATGATACAACATGAGCAGCAGTTAAAAAGAATGTGGATGGATGGCTTCACAAGTCACAAGGAAGACCATTAGCCTTCTCCCTTCCTGGTTTACAGGCCTAACTGGATGTTGGTGTAGGTGTAGATAGCTGACCAATTAGGGGGAAATGGGGATACGGGCAAGCAGGATTCTGTTGAATGGAACTTGAAGACAATAACCAATGAGCTTGAACCACATTATTTCCAAGGAATGAATATATACCTTGATGCATGCTTAAAACTACAGGTAATAAAATCCATGAAAGTTTGAAAATGTTATAGGATTACCTTGAATGACTAAACATATCTTTGTGATGCCGTAGCAAAGCACACGTTATTCTTATCTTCTCATAACTAAACCTGTTGGTGGACATCGATGAACTATGGATTCACAACACTGGCAACAAACGGTAAAATAATCATTTTTATTGACATTTATCTGAGTTCACACCACATTTCACATTTGTCCTAATTTTAGGAAAGTGCACCCCTGCAGTAGACTATTTTTAGCTATTTGGAAGCTTGTGCCCAAATTGCTCAGCCTGCTGCAATGGTTAAGTCCATTTTGTGTAATTTCATTAGTTTATATTTCTGTGTAGGCAAAATTTACATTCAGGCTTTAATTTTTTTGTGTGTGTTGTTTTTTTGCTGCTTTAGTAGGATCTTCCCTCTTTCAACTAGAGTAAGTGAAATGATCCACTGGGGTGTGGTGTACAAACCTTATAAGTAGGACTTATTTTCATTTGAATGGGGCAAAGGGTTGATCTTCATTCTCTTTGTTTAAGTTGGTTTGTTATAGCAGCTCTGTGAGATTATTTCTACCGTTTTGTAACTGTGACAATTTTGTGTCATAATGACTAACTTTAGGTGCCTTGTGGCTTTTGTTTTGGTCCTTCAACCACTTTTTATTTTATTTTTGTATTTTTGTATTTTTTGGTACACTGTAAATCATTGTACAGGAATTTATTTTTGCTATTCTGGAGAATAAAATTCCTCCTCTTTCAACGTTGTAAAGTTGTAGTACTTTTTGTACAAAAGAGACCTTCAGTTACTCCTACCTCATCACAATCTTCTACTAAAAACTTGTCCTAATGAACTGATTGAAACTTTCTGGAATCATGGCTACACAATATTAAAATGTTTAATTTAAACTCTGTTATATCAATAATAACAACAACAACTACAATAATAATAATAATAACAATAATAATAACAATAATGATGATAATAATAACAATAACAACATCATCAACAACAACAACAACAACAACAATAATAATAATAATAATAATAATAATAATAATAATAATAATAACGATAATAATAATAATAATAATAATAATAATAA
>JBCNYG010000012.1:28274227-28289515 GCA_039654305.1 Porochilus rendahli | reverse complement strand
TGTGTGTGTGTGTGTGTGTGTGTGTGTGTGTGTGTGTGTGTGTGTGTGCACTTATGTTTTTGTATAATTCTTGACCTCACCTCCCACACTGTTCCATCAAACCCAGGAAATGTCAAACTCATCTGAGCTATCTGTGAGAAGAGGAATTAAAGAAGGAGAATCCCAACAGGATAAAACGGTACAAATGCTGCTCAAGCAAAATTTCAAATGATTAATCCAAACTGGCATTTTAGAGAAGCTACACAATCACAGCACTTTAATGTACTGTATATCTCTGAAGAACTCAAATCTCAAAGAACTGTAATATAATTTAAGCCCAGCACACCTGGTAGACTCAAGTTGTCTGAATCTGAAGATTCTGATGCAGGCAACTGAATATCCTTAAGCAAGCTTACCCACACACAAGCAACTCCAGTTGCTCACTTTCAGTGGTTCAAGGTCACAACAGACATGCAGATGACTGAAATAGTGTAGTCACGTTACAAAAAAATATTATATGGAGACTAATTTTATATTCCAAAACTTCATATTACAAGAAATCAGCTATCATAAATAACTAGAGCATATATGATTTTTGGAGAAGGGAAACAATTGCAGATCTAATATTTTTCCTGAGCTGTTAAGGGTGTGCCCTGCCTTTGCCTAGAGTTGGCTGAGACAGGTACCATCATCCCCACAACCCTAATAGGATTAAATGGTTCAGCA
The DNA here is from genome assembly GCA_039654305.1 of Porochilus rendahli. Lineage (NCBI taxonomy): Eukaryota > Metazoa > Chordata > Actinopteri > Siluriformes > Plotosidae > Porochilus > Porochilus rendahli. The sequence goes on along the minus strand of JBCNYG010000012.1, from coordinate 28,288,810 downwards.
AATTGATGGGTGAATGGATGGATGTTTTTCTTGTCAGTCATACAATGTTAGTGATACTATCAATGGCCTTTATCTTATTATTCTGTTAGAAAAATCTAATGAAGGAATAGTTTTTGCCAGTCATTGACTAGTTTGTGGTCTTGGATGATATCTTTATCTATTTACAAGTTGTTTTCAAGCAGACCCCCCCATACCCCCATTATTTTGTCTAGATGCACACATGACTCGGCACTGATTGGTTCACACCAACCTGGATAAAGGTCTGAATATTGAGTTTGTCCACATACGGGGGAATTTGAGTTGCCAGCAACTCAGTACCTGGATCTTGAGTTGCTTGAAATTAACCAAACCAAAACCTTTGAAGCTTGTCACCTGTGACAAAATATCCAGTTTTTTATTGCTGCACATAAGTTTTTTTCAGGATATTCAGTCATCAACAACAGAATCTCCAGTTTCAGCAACTCGCGTCTCTTGTGTGCGCTGGGCTTTATGTTTTGCCTATTTTCTACTTCATTGTGACACTTGAAAGGCATACCAAGTGTTGGAAATGGACCTGTTCTAAAACTCTTTTAAAAAGCAATTTTCATAGCTACATGAACCTAAAAAAATTTATTCCGATGGCTCCTGCACTTTAAATAAATTATTTTAAATATACAACCCACAAGATATTTAGAGATTTTTTTTTTAGTAGGATGATGTTCTATGTAAATGCAGTAATAAAACCAGCAATTTACCATCTATGCAATGCCAAGGTTTTGGTCTTGAATGTGATTTATATTTCAGCATAGATTATAATTATTGCATATTTGTGAATAGGTGTTACATCAAACTGTTCACCAGGAGGAAGCCTCTGGTGCTGAAAACCATCATGGTGAGAATGGTGAGAATTTATTACATGATATTTAGCTGTACATTTCTGTACAACATATCACAGGGTCCAGTCTGGTCCTGGAGGACCCCATACCATGCACATTGTAGTGTTTCCCTAGACTAATAGATGCACATCAGTTTAAGAAGAGTTGTACATTTACTTTAAATATCAGATCTAGTGAAAGAAGGTATAACACTAAAATATGCATGGCAGTGGGGATCCAGGACCACAGTTGGGTTGCAGTATTGTACATTTTATACATATATGCAAACAAAAAAAACCTATTATATACATTTTATAAAGAAAAGGGGTTTTTATGTATTCCTGCATGCCCAACTACTAAGGATTAAAATATAATATTGAGTCAAAATGTCACCAGAGAAATGAATAAGTAAATTTTTCTGTATTTACTATGTCGTGGTAAGCTTTGCAGTATACACAGCAACTATCTAAGGAACAATAGAAATTAGGCACCTTGGATGGGATCCTAGTCCATCGCTGGGCCCCATACACTCATTCTCATTAAGAGCAAATTTATCATATCCAATCCACCTTCTAGAATGTTTTTGAGAAGTAGGAGGAAACAAGAAAACATTGAAGAAGCCTACACAGGCAGAGGGATGACAAGCAGAGTGCTTCACAAACAGTAACCCGGGATGAGAATTGACACCGGGGAGCCGTGGTACCCACCAGTGTTAGAATTACATTTAACACAAAGACGTTTTCAATACTTCCTAAAAAATAAATCATTTGTAGACCAAAATCTTTTAACTCCATTTTAGATGGCACATAATTGGCTAAACTACTTAACTCTAAAGAATGGTTCCCGTTGTGGTCACATTATAACAATTGGCCATTTTAAAAAGTAAGCACTGTGTAATCTAGGAAGTGGGGAAGGAATACTACAAATTTGCACAGCCATGGATAACCTTCGAATTTCAGTTTCTTTAATAATTAATCATTATTGTTAATGTTGTTAATTTCTGCACTGAGGGATAATTAAAATGATATTATTTATATGGTTGCAGAAGAGGAGGAGTATTATCCAAAACTCTCTGCCAGAGAACTGGCTCGGCATTTTGAGAAAACCATTGAGCAAGCTGCCCCAAATAAGAAAATTAAGGTAATTACCCGTTGTTCTAATTATTGTCTTCAGTCCACTATATTTGGAAATCTACAATTTGTATGTACACAATAAACATTGTATTGAACACCATTATGCAGTTTTTCTATGACTATCAACTTCTAAAAAAAACTTAAACTTTGCAAAAAATTGTATTAATTTATTTATTTCACTTGATTGTCCAATCACATCAGACATTTCAGCTGTGATACGAAAGGGCTCAGACGACTGTGCTAAATAACACAATACATTTTCTTTCTTTCTTTACAAAAGCCTGACCATAAAGTCCACCATACTCAGCAGGCCTCAGATGTAAACACATATAATCAGGGCTTCATGGGTGTCATTTCTGTTCTATCAAACAATACAGTAGAAGCTTCAGGAACAGATTCAGGGAATTTAGGATTTGTGCCTCCCAGTGATGATGAAGACTTGGATTACTTACCTCCTCCACCACCAGACTTACTGGAGGATCTCTGTGAAGACACAAGTTTTCCAGAGCCCCCTGAACCAAAACCCCCGAAGAAGCACTTCATTCATAAAGATCAATACTGTAAACAGAGAGAAATGCTGGAAGTGAGACGCCTGTGCAAGCACATCCACCCTGATTTTAGGAAAGACCTGGAGCAAGATTTGTATAATGAGGTAAATGAGATGGATATGGATGAGGAGATGGTGGGTGATGTACAGGATGCTATACACCAGTTTGAAAACAGTGGTAGCAGTCCTAACAGAAGCCCAGAAAGAGAATATCTGGAATGGGATGAAATCCTAAGAGGTGAAGTGCAGTCTATGCGCTGGATGTTTGAAAATAAACCTCTTGACTGTATTAAAAACTCTTTAGATGATGATGAGGAGGCCAGCAAAAATATCGTTCAGCAAGAAATAATATCCGGAGGTGATGTAAAAAGCACTGCATTGCTGTTTGAGACTCAACCCATGTTAGAACTAGATACTAGTTACTCTGGAAAGAAAGCTTCTTACAATGAAATCGGTAAAAAAGGTATTCGTGCAGCTGCCTGGATGTTTGAAACCAAGCCAATAGACTCACTGGATAAGATGCATGGTGACAGTGAGCCAACCAAAGAGGTTGTCTTCACACGAGAAATAACCCATGGTACTGTCCAATCTATGCGGTACATGTTTGAAAACCAAGAAATAGATTCTCTTGGTGATACTGAAACCATAGATGAAAAGGATCTTCTCTGTCTGAAATCTGTCATGGAAGAGATCAAAGCTGATGTGAAGGTAACTGTCTGGCACTTTGAGACCAAGTGTGTGTGTGTTTTAAGGGAGCACTCTGGTCAAATAGTGGAAATTACCTCTGTTCGCCGTGAAGAGACAGAGAAAGGTGATGTCAAAACATCCCGGTGGTTTTTTGAGACACAACCTCTTGGGAAAATCAACAAGGACCTGTCCACAGTTTGGCTTGTCTCTAGTATTTCATTGGAAGACAACACTAAAGGTGATGTTAAAAATGGAAGGTGGTTATTTGAGACAAAAAAGCTGAATTCTTCAAATGAAGAATGGGAAAGGATACTCAGACAGCGGAAAGAGGAGATTCTTTGGACCGATGTTCGCAAGCAGTGCATGCTTTTTGAAACTCAGCCCATGACTACTCTAAAAGATGTTTCCAACTCCAAATGCATCACCACTGAAATCCTTGGTGGTGATGTAAAAACAGTAAGACATTTATTTGAAGCAGCACCATTAGAAGAATTTAAAGAACTGCCAGAGGTGGGGAAGCTGAAGAAAAGGGTGGCAACTGATGAAGACAGATGGGACCTACATCACCAAAGATGGATGTTGAAGAATCTGCCTCTAGAGGACATACAAAATGGGGACGATAAACTGGGAAAGCTAAAGAAAATAGCTGCCACAGAAGATGAGAAAGGTGATGTAAAGCATCAGAAATGGCTCTTTGAAAACCAGAGACTGGAGGATATCAGAGAGGAAAATAAAGAAGTGATGAAGATGATTAACATTGAACAGATAGATGAAGGAAGCTACAAAGGTGATGTGCGCAGGAATTGCTGGGTATTTGAGACTCAGTCTATGGACACATTAAAGGATGATTCGAATGCCAGACCTTTGAACACTGAAGAAATTATTGGAGGGGATGTTCAAAGTGCAAGGCAATTTTTTGAAAGTGTTCCACAAGATGAGTTGAAGGAACTTGCAGAAGTGGGAAAACTTAAAAAAATGTTGACAGCTGAAGAAGAGAAGGGTGATGTTCAACACCAGAAACTAGTATTTGAAAGTCAGCCACTAGAACAAATTAGTGATGAGAAAAAGGAAAGAATTAGAACAGTAAATGTAGAGGATATTGAAAAAGTGGATGTAACAAATTACATGCAAATCTTTGAAACATATGATATGAATGGATATGATGAAAGTCAAAGAATTCGAATTGAAGGTGTGACTAAGGGTTCTGTAAAATCCAACAAAGAATTCTTTGAATCGGCACCAATTTATGCCATGCAGGACAGCTCAGGCCAGTATCATGAAGTGAAAACTGTGAGGCGCGAAGAGATTGTGAAAGGAGATGTAAAAACCTGTAAGTGGATGTTTGAAACCTGCCCTATTGACCAGTTTGATGTAAGTATAAGCGAATACCAAGTCATTAAAGGGATTACTCAGCAAGAGGTCGAAACAGGTACAGTCAAAACAGCTAAATGGCTTTTTGAAACACAGCCTCTTGATGCCATCAAATATTTCAGCAATATTGAAGATGAAGAGTGTGTTATTAAAGAGACAACTGATGTAGTGAAAGGTGATGTAAAGAACTGTAAGTGGCTATTTGAGACCAAACCAATGGATGTGTTGTATGAAAAAGTGGAGCTCCACAGTGAAAATGGAAATAACGAGGCCCATAAAGGTGATGTTAAAACCTGCACCTGGCTCTTTGAAACTCAAGCACTTGACACTATCCGAGATGAGTCGGAGACTACATTGAAAGCATGCACTGTAAAACAAGAAGACATTCAGGGGAAAGATGTACGCACAGCCTGCTTCCTCTTCGAAACTGAGAACATTAAAAACATTACTGGAGAGGACGAATGCACTTTTAAGCAGGTGACTGAGATTGATATTCAGTCTGGAGATGTATCACGAATGAAATACATATTTGAGAACCAGTCCTCTGATGTCATGACCTCAACCTCAGAGGAATTCCTGCACCAATTGAGGTCAGACCAGGCTGAGGACATTAAGAAAGGAAATGTAGGAGACTGCAAATGGCTCTTTGAAAACCATCCAATAGATGCAATCCAGGAAAATCCAGATGAAGCAAAGGGGACACGCACTGTGACTGATATCCAGGGAGGCAACGTGGATAAGGGCCGATTTATTTTTGAGACATGTACCTTAGATAAAATCCAAGAGAACTCTTCAGAGTCAAATATGGAAAAACAGCAGAGAATAACTTTTGAGGAGGAGGAAAAAGGAGATGTTAAAAATTATGCAATGATGTTTGAAACTCAGCCACTTTATGCCATCCAGGACAATGAAGGACATTACCATGAAGTGACCACGGTTACAAAAGAAGAAATACTGAAAGGGGATGTAGTGGGTGCCCGTTGGTTATTTGAAACAAAGCCTCTTGATTCCATTAGAGATACTGATGAAGTCTACCTGATCAAAGCTGTTACTGAAGAGGATGTTCTAAAAGGTGATGTCAGTTCTGCTCGGTGGAAATTTGAAACCCAACCTCTTGACAGGATTACTGACCACAGCCAAATCTCTGTTAAAACTGTGGAGGACATTAAAGGGGGTGATGTCAAGGCAAATAAAGAGCGATTTGAATCTGACTTGATGTCACAGAAGTTAGTCCGCACAGTAAGCATGAGTGAGATTCATAAAGGCAATGTAAGGGCAGCTAAATGGATGTTTGAGACTTGTACGATTGATCAGATCCATGGGGAAAACACAGAAAACCAGATAGATACAGTTGTTGTGGAAGAACAGGTCAAAGGAGATGTAAAACAATCTGTGTGGTTGTTTGAAAAAAATCCACTCGGTAGCATCAATGAAAAGGGGGAGACTAAGCAGCTCATCCATGAAGAAATACCCAAGGGAGATGTAAAAACAACAACTTGGCTTTTTGAAACTACTCCATTTCCGAACTTCAATGCGAACAGTGCAGAGAAAACTGAAATAATTGGTAAAAGTATAAAGGAAACTCTTAATGAGCTATACAGTCACAGAATGGTGGAATCCAAAGGGATTATAATAGAAACTGATGAGATTGGGGATGTTCGAATGGCTAAGTATAATCTAATGAATAAAGAGCCCCCTGAGATTCATAAGGAAGAAATTATCAAAGGAGACTTGCAGAACATCATGATGAATCTCCTCTACAGCCAAGAGACAAAAGAAAAAGGAATTGTTGTTTGTGCACAGGAAAGAGGAAATATCGCTAGCACGGTGGAACAGCTGTTCAACCAAGAGACTGGTATTAATGCAGAAAAAGAGGAAATTATTCGGGGTGATATTCAAGAAACTATAAACAACCTACTGAAGGAAGAGAGCACGGGCAAGCGTGGAATTCTTATTCAGGAGGATGAAAAAGGAGACATTCGCATGACTATATATTCTCTTTTTAATAAACAAGAGGATACCAATATTAAAAAAGAAGATGTGATGATCAAAGGCAATGTAAAAGGGTGTCTAGAAAAACTTTATAATCCAGACACAGAACAGCTTGTTAAAATTAAAGTAGATGACACAGAAAAGGGAAACGTGAGGTTTTACTCAACCTGCATCGAGTCCGGAGCTCTAGACTACCTGAAACAGCTCCAAGCAGAGCCGAACGAGATAGAAATAACTAGGCAAGAAAAGGAAGAAATTGTTGGTGGTGATATAAGAGAGAAAAAGCAAAGCCTTATGCATAATCAAGCTAAAATTTGCCGCCTGGTGGATACAGAGGAAATTGTGCCTGGTGATGTCTATAATACAGTCAAAGTTTTCATGACAGAGCCGTTAACTGAACATCTCCAGAAAGAGGAAATAGTAGGAGGCGATTTAACAGCCACTCTGAACTCACTGACACAGTCTATAAATCAGTCACTTGTTCTGGAGAAAGAGGAGATTGTAAAAGGTGACATATCTACTGCCCTCAAATCTCTTCAAGATGCCCAAATGCATCCTAAAGAGGTGGAAAAGCCTGAAATTATCCCTGGCAATATCAAAGGAGCACTGAGCTCACTGAAAGACTTGGCAACTGCTAAAGTTCAAATTGTTACTCAAGATTTAGTTCCAGGTGATATCAAAGGTACATTAAAATCTCTGGAGGAAGCCAAACGAGCAGTAAGGAAAGTGGAGAAAGATGAAATTGTAAAGGGTGACATTAACTCAGCCCGGCAGAGTCTACAAGAGGCTTCTAATGAGCAAAAGGTTTACCAGCAAGAGATAGAAGTCCAGGGAAATGTGAAAGGGACAATTCAGCTCTTATTAGAACCCACTTCATCTCCAAAAATGCAACGCAGGGCCAGCACAGAGGGTGATGTGAAGCTGTCAATAAAATCACTGTATGAGACACAAGGGCAAGTGCAGTCAGAGAAAGAGGAGGTGATAAAAGGCGATGTTAAGGGTACAATAAAATGCTTGCTAGAAACAGCACAACGAGCAAGCCCAAAGATTCCTAGAAAAGAATCAAAGAGGAAAGGGAAAGGTCCCAAGGCAAAAACTCAGTGTCCTCCTCAACAGATGATTCACTCATCTGTCAGTACAGTGAAGAATGTGAACAAAAACACAAAGGAAGGTAATGTACAAAAGGTTGTGACCACCAAAACAGTGCAAAGTGAATCCACGTCTCAAGGGAAAAACACAACACATACACATGCATCAAACGAGAGTATGCTGGAACACAAAACAATATTACAGACTCATGAGGTTAAAACTTTAAAGACTGAATTCCGGAACCTCAAAAGAAACCTTAAAGGTATAATAAGAAATAATGATAAAGAGCAAGAGGTTCCTGTACCATGTCTCCCATCTTCACTGCCTGTGCCCGACTTGCCTGCTCCTCCAACTCCTCCAGAGTACGATAGCCTTTCCTTTCCTACGCCTCCTCCCATTATCCAGAGTGATAATGACCTTCCTCCACCACCCAGTCCACCTCCTTGGGACTTCATAAAATCAGATCCTGACCATTTACCTCTCCCTCCTACTCCACCACCTCCTCCTGCAATTGAACAAGAATTCCTTCCCCCTCCTCCAACTCAGATGGAGCTAGACCTCATTCCCAATATAACACCAACCAAGCCTAGCAAACTGACAGTAAAGCCTGTTAAAGCACCAGTCCTATGTAAAGTGCCAAAATTGGAACCAGTCATACATCTTGAAAAAATGGATACACATTCCAGATCAGCTTTGCAAGTGCCTGCAAACACTGAAACAGTGAAAAAAATCAGTGAAGCGAAAACAGAATGTACGGTTTCTTTGGTCTCATCCACTCTAGTCTCATCTGAGATCCAATCATCCATTTTAGAGGAGCCAGCTGAGTCCTCACATCCTCCCTTGGGTCTTATTCCACCAGATTCACTGTCACTACCATCTCAGATAAGTAACTTCAAAACTCCATTAATTAAGGCTGAGCGAAAGTACAGAGAGCAGCAAAAGGAGAGCTTCACATCATCCAGCTCACCAGCCTTTAAAACTGACATGCATGGGACTGTCGCTTCAACTCTTGAAACACTTTCCTCAGGAGGCAAGAGCACTGCACATCCTATACAGGACATACCATTTGATTGCCCTCAAGAGAAAATAGAAAATAATGTGACTAAAATGACATCAGACTCAGAGGTGTCTGATTCATCTAGAAACACTACACATTCAGAGGTTCCACCAAGCAAGCATTTAATCTCTTCCACAAATAAAAATGCTCCTGCTAATTCTGACCGTATTTCCTCAGCTAAGCAGTCTGTTATCTCTAATCAGACATCTCAAAGCACTTCGATTCAGCAGCAGACCACATCTACCACATCTAAAAAGAAGAAGAAATATCGGTCCTTGACATCTAGTGTTCATCAAGTGACTGCTACTTCTGTTAAACAGTCTGAGATGGTTATTAGCAATACTGCACAGGTAACCTCAAATGTACTACCACTAGGTGAGGAAAACGATCTTGCACTTGTTACTACAGATGACTCTGTAAGTAGTGCAACTCTGTTAGGAAGTATCAAGAAAGATACTGTAAATAATAGTTTGCCTGAAAACGCTGCACTTGAGGAAACTAAGAACGTTATTATCTCAGCAAAAACAGGCCAGAAAAAGATATTCCCTGATCAGAGCAAAGCTACAAAAGTAAACATCGACACTGTAATTAACATAGCTGAGCAAAAAGTTCAAAAAGCAAAGAAAGGCCACACTAAAGATGAGGGTACAGGAAAAAAGCCAGCGACTCAAACTCAAGCAGTAAAGGTAGCACCAGAAAATATCAACGTGAGTGAGAACAGAGAAAAAGAAGTTACAGAGACAGAAATTAAAGTGGAAAAAACGGCCATGCAAAAGCAGGTTGAGGATGGGCTTGCCTCTCCAAAGAAAAAGAAGAGAGCTAAATCCAAGAAAGATAAGGACACAGCTCAACAAGCCCAGGGGCAAACACAAAGTAATACCACTGTTCGGCTGCCTGCCTCTACCCCAGAGGTAAAATCTCCAGTTTTGACATCTAATCAGAAACAAGACGAATTTACGGTAGTGCAGACCCACAAAACCATTCAAGGAGAACATATTGAGATCCACAAAGAGATCACCATCACAGAGAGTAAAGTTCAGCAAAGTTTGCAGCAACAGGGCACTATAGTAAAGTCTCAAAAACAGTCCAAGACTTCGGTGAAAAAGAAAGAACAAGCTGACAGCCAACAGAAATCCAAAGATGAAAACATAAATGTGACAGGGGAGCTGACACGAAGGAAGCCTTCCAAGACTTTGACAGGGAGCACAGAGGCATTACAAAGATGTGCAGAAGCTCAGAAGTTGCTGTCTTATATCTCAGAGTTACAGGATGTTACAGGAAAAATGGACTCCAAGCATGTGAAAACATTACTCAATGAAATCCCAGAGTGGCTTATTGGACCAGAGGAAAAGAATAGTTTGGTGAAAGCTGTAGATGAACATAATTTGGAGAAACTCGCAGAAACTGTAACTCGTGTACAAAACCTCATTCAAGTAAAACTAATGCATGTTGAAAAAAATGTTGCAACTACTGAAAAACATGAATGTGAAGCTATGTCTGAAAAAGTGGTTTCAGGCAAGGCTGCTCAAAGGATTTCAAAAATCACTATAGACTCCAAAAAAGTTGAAACTCAAAAGAAGGTCGAGGAGAAACAAAGCCCTCGTGAAAGTCGCAAGCAGCAAGGCAAGACCAAAAATCCTCCTGACCATAGAGCACCATCACCATCATTGAAAATGCGCTCACCATCACCCACATTTATCACCATTGAATCCACAAGACGAACTGATTCACCGCAGAAAGTAGTACCATCACCTCCACCAATGCCACCTACTCCTCCCCCTCGCAGGTCTGAAACACCTACTCCACTTTTAAGCAGAGCTTCTCCATCACCCTCTCGAGGGAGAACCAGCAGTCTAACGAGGCTTAGAGAAGCAACAGCTAAACTTTCTCGTGAACCTTCCCCTGATCTTGGCCATCATTCTGTCTCAGTTACTGGAAAAAAGTCTGAGATTGTGGAAGTTCCATCAACATTTCGCTGTCAGATTAAAACTGATTCAAAACCTACGGAGGAGAAAAGAGTTTTAAAAGAGCGTAAGGATTCTGAATGTTCAGAGGAAGAAGTTAAACTTTCTCATGGGCCATCACCTCAACCTGTGCACCATCCTGTGTCAGTTACAGGGAAAAAGTCAGAAATTGTGGAAATTCCACCAACATTGCGCTGTCAAATTAAAGCTGATTCCAAGCCTGATGAGGAAGAAAGAGTTCTGAGGGAGCGCAAAGACTCTCACTGCTCAGAGAATGTGGCTAAACATTCTCATGGTCCAACACCTGATCCTGTGTTAGCTACAGGGAAAAAGTCAGAGATTGTGGAAATTCCATCCACATTTCGTTGTCAAGTCAGAAGTGATTCTAAACCTGCTGAGGAAGAAAAAGCTCTTAAAGAGTGCAAAAACTCTGAATATTCAGAGGGAGCTCAGTCAGAAACATCAATTCAACAGAAGACCCAAGACGTGCAGAAAAACGCCATTTATGTCCCCAAGCATTTAGGGTTGGATAGTGAAGAAGGAGGAACTAAAGTACAAGACAAAGAAAAAGGTTTCAAAATTGAATTGTCTGGACTGGTCAACAAATTTGAAAGTCCAGAAGCAAAGATGTACAACCTTAAAGAAAGGGAAGCCCAAGATAGACCAGACTACAACATCAAGATTATAAAAGGTAATTCTGATATGGCTGAGATAAGGTCTTCCATGAAAGAACAGCAAAACAAACAGGAGGAGCAGGTGTCAAGAGTGAGTGAAACCACATCTGAAGTTTCGAAGCATGAGCCTCAACAAACATTACAGCAGATCTCCCAGCAGACCTCACCTCTGCCTCTGTACGTAGATGTAATGCTGGAAAACTCCGACGATCCTTGCGACTTTTCAGAGACAAAAACGGTTACAGAGCATTACTCCAGTGTTGATGAAGCTGGCACAAAGATAACCGGGACAAGAAACACCACAACCATGTCTAAACATTCGGAGGGTGATGTCTCACAGCATGTTCCATTCTCTTATGCTGATGCTGTAAAGAAAAAGGCCCCAGAGGGGAAATCATCCCCTGAGGCCTCTGCTGAAGAATTACTGAAAATATTCCAGGAAGCGTGGGCTGAAAGTGAGAGTGTGTTTAAAAGCCTAGGCTGCAGTGTCTCAGGTGAGGGATTCTAACTGGCTATCAGATTAAAGAGAGGTTGCTGTGACTTACAAACATTGCATGATAGGATTGAAAACTAACAACAAGCTGAAGAAGAATCCATGCCTGCGAAAGACTAATGTGAAACACATCCATGCTGCATGTCTATACAGAACACCAGCTTTAAATCCAATGAGGGGAATAAGTATTCTTTTATTTTACATAATATAATACTAATAATATATAATTTTAGCACATATGTCTGTTGGCTTTTTACTTATAAATTCAAGTAAAAGAAAAATGATTTTTTAACAAAGGCCAAGAAATGAACATTCAGCCTGTTTTGAGGGTAAATGTGTTTAGAAAAAATTAATTTGTGATATCATACTCCATAGTAGTCCATTGGTCCATATGTAAGTAGACACTTGGGGTGTTAGGTGTTTCTTTTTAATTTAATTTGGTGCACCCTGAATATCTAAGAAAATAAAATGATTGTTTGCTAAGACAAAGAAAACACCCAAACAGTTTGAGAATTCCCCATCTATCAGGTCTTTCGAATTTTTCTCTTACAGGGCCCTGAAAGTGAACAGCACTAAAGTTGACACAAGCATATTCAGCATTTTTCATCTTTATTAAAAAAATGTGCAAAACAGCCATGGTTTTTGCATTAGACAAGAATTGGTCAATTCAAACATGGTGTTATATGCAGTGGACTGTGATAGGCTAGTACAAAGGCACACAACTGCGCAGGTGCTAGACACTATAAAAGGCACAGAGAGGAGTAAAAGGGGCAGGGTGTGCCAGATTTTCCTTGTCAGAGGGCTTCAAGAATTTATTTATTGATTTCTTTTTTGCCATTTTAAATAAGGTTTTTGTTTGTTTTACCATTTTGTACCTACTAGTTTTAAATGGTATTATTTTAATGTAGCAATTTAAAGGAGTCCACTGCCATGTTAATCAACAGCTATAGACAGCATCATGATACCCTACACAAAAAACTCAACAGTACCTTGACTAATCGTATGACAGGCCTGCAGAGATAATATGATATATTTGTTTAACTTAATACAGACGGAAAATATCAGATAAGTTTACTTATTTCCCAACAAAATGGAACACCACTGCTTTGCAAGAAACATGTTTTAAAAAGTAATAGGGAAAAAGTATTCAGACACCATACATTTATAACATTAGTACTTTGTTGCAAGGTTATGCTATCAATTGTACTGATAAGGATGTTTAAAGTCTTTGTTGTGGCTCTTTGGATTTTTCTGTTTGATAATGTAGTACTGGGAATTTTTAGTAGATCCTTCATCTTCATCAAAATTGTTATCTAATGCTTGAAATCTTACCAAGCATAGCACCTTGCGTTATAGAGGAGCTCCAGAGCTTTATTTTTATGCAAATGTCGTAAAGTAATCATTCTTTGGCACATCTGAGCTCACCTGCCGTCACAGGCAAACCAATAAATGAAGAAAATGGTGGGGAAAATATATCACCTGTGCAGCGCCACCGTCATCGCTGAGTGCACTTGCAACGTATTCTCTTATTTTGTGCATACATGATTATAAGGTACCTGATCCCTAAAGACCCTTCCACAGGTAGTGGGTTCATGGGAGGGCCGACCCATGTTTCCTTTACAGGCTTGGCCTGGCAGGGCTCCATGGGTAGAAGCCTGACCACCAGGCACTCGCCTTGGTGCCCCTCGCCCAGGCCTGGCTCCAGGAAGGGAACCCCGGTAACCAACGTCCAGGCAAAAGAAACTGAGTACTTGTAGTGCTTCTATCCATAGGGTTCTCTGAACCAGGCTTAGTCTGGACCTTCACGTAGCACCTGTTCACCTTGGGTGACCCTACCATGGGCATAATGCCCCTGACAACATAGCTCCTGGGACCAATAGGACACGCAAACCCCTCCACCACGGAAAGGTGGCGATTCAGAGAGGGTAGAAATATAAGATATCTTGACTGATAACTTATATGAAACTGTTGAAATAATTCAATTTAGTAAAACTAAAGGAAAACTATAACAATAGAAAAGTAATAAAAGAGCAGGGAGAGCTGAAAAACCCCATACATTAATTATGAGTGTTAGATTTGATTTTTAAATTTATTATTTTTTTTATATTTTTCTTTTTCATAACCTTAAGATGTGATTCTAATTTAGGATCAGGCCAAACATACTTTGATAATCTTGAATAATAACAATTAAGGACTTTTTACACAAAATGATCACTGTAAATTATTACTGCAAAGATGTAAGCAAATACTTTATTTTCATTTAAAATTATACATACTACTGTCTATTCCGAACCATTTTATGTTTAAATGTGCTCCTATGTAGTGTAGTGCCTCGACAGACTCATGTTTCATAGATTGTACTAAATATTGCAGAATATTTAAAATCTATGTGTATTTCTGGAAATATTTTGTTAATATTTCCTATATTTGTCTTATCAAGTGGAAGCCTGCTGTGTACCTAAGACTCAGAATGTTTGTTTTGTCTTTCTCATATAAGATTCGAGTTCCAAAGTCGGAGCTGTGCACAGTGTGTCGGAAGAGAGTGTATCCCATGGAGGGTCTGATAGCGGACAAAAAAAAGTTCCATAAAACCTGTTTCTTCTGTGAATACTGCAAAAGTAAATTAAGGTATGCTATATTCCTCTTTTATATATATATATATATGTGTGTGTGTGTGTGTGTGTGTGTGTGTGTGTGTGTGTGTGTGTGTGTGTGTGTGTGT
>JBCNYG010000012.1:28260762-28274213 GCA_039654305.1 Porochilus rendahli | reverse complement strand
GTGTGTGTGTGTGTGTGTGTGTGTGTGTATCATTCTGTAAATTCTTTACATGTTTGATTATTTGGTATTTAATACAGGAACAGTAGGGTACATGACTATGATACTACATGAGATCTGTAACCATTTTCCCCTTTAAACTCAATCAACAGCCTTGGAAACTATATCTCTCTCCATGGACATTTGTACTGCCCATCACATTATAAGCAGCTCTTTAAATCTAAAGGACATTTTGATGAGGGATTTGGACAAAGGTCTCAAAAAGAATTGGTGAGTGGAGGAAATTTAATGAATGCCATTTCAGAAGAATATAACTGGAGATATTCACTTTCACAAAGCAGTTCTGTGTCAGATATCTATGAAAAAGTGTCCAAGATTCAAGAAAAATCTGATCAAATCCCCCCGAAATTAAATAAACATTGTTCAGTGTGGCCCCCTCACAGTGACCCACCAAAGAAGACTTTTACAATGGACCAAGATATACAGTTAGTTAAACCAGTGTGGCCTCCCAGGAGTGAGTCCTCAAAGTCTCCAAAACACCAGCGACAGAAAGTGTCCCAGATTATTACACTTCATCCATAAGACATGAAGGCAGTCATGCTTGTATACCCATCTTATACTATACGTTGGAATCTACACAAGACTGATAAAATGACCCAAGGATTCCAGAATTTAAAAAAACACACACACACACAAAAACTAACAACAAAACATCGAAGAGTGAACATTGAGAACAAGTGAATAATCTTTGATGATTCTGAGATAAAAGAATCACAGAAGAAAAGTGGATGATGTAGAGATAAAAGGAAAGTGCTAAATATTGATGAGGATGTGATGAAGATGAATGACCTCAATGCAGGTACTGAGGGTTTCTGATTGGAAAGAAAAGAAAAGTGGAAGTATGTGAAATAATGTGAGAGACAATTTGGAAAGAGGCAACAAAAAAGTAACAGCATAACAATTCATTATTTACACAGCAAGTGAATTTAAAGGTGCCCATTCACTAGTGAATAGTCGTTTAGGCTTATTACAGTGGATTCCTGTGAAACCACACCAGTTCAGTGGCTTAGTTTCTCTTATTTACCAGTTTTGGTTCTGTGTCTGTTTACAAAAACAATAACAAGACCGCGAGACCAGAGCAATGATCTTGCAGCAGTTCACTGATTCATAGAAATTGGAAAAGTCTAACACACAGTGTTAAAAAAGCACAAGATGGCATATAGGATTTCAAGAAAAAAAAGTAATCTTTACTAAAATTATTGTGCCTGTTGCAAGGGTCACTGACACTAGTGGACAGGAATAAGCAAATGGTTTAAGAAAGACATCATGGCTGATTCCATGTTATTTTCAAGAGATATATAATATAACTTAAAACAAAATAATATAACGCTGTATTTCATGTTTATTCAGTATGCATGGAAAGTGAATGGACCCCTTTAATCATAAATAAAAGATTAAATAAAATAGATCAGATGGAGAATTATTGGGAAATTAAATGGTTAACAAGGTGCCATATGTAAAGATCTCAGTATGTGCTGTTTATGCAATAACCACATTAGTCTTATAGAGCACATTCTATTTGTTTTTGCTTTGTAAAAATATTCTGTATAATTGTTTACATTTCACAGTGTCCATGGAGAGAGTAAAGATATTCAAATTTTTTTATTTATCCATATTATTTTTGTAATCTGTCAATAGGTAGATATAATCATGACTGTTTGGTTTTGGAAGCACCTGGGGTGCAGTGTGCAAATGATTAAACAGAGTACATACTTTTTCTTATGTAAATGTCATATCTAATTGGTATTTGTTTATCTTGGTCACTGGTGTCCTACTCTAAACAGAAAATATTTTTAAATGGACAATAATTTTGAATGTTTTTTGTTTGTACTAGAGCATTCCTGATCATTTCATAGGGTCAGGCTGGTTCATTGGCACATCGTGAAAATGTATTGATCAAACAAAAATAAACTGCTCTTATGTTGAATGTCTATGTTGTGTTCATTACGATTGCATTTATATTCTGCATTACTCTGGTCAGGATTATGGTAGATTTAGAACCTATCCTAGGAACACTAGGTACAAAGATCTAATATATCATGGATGACATATCAGTCCTTTTCAAGGCACCATGCACACACATTCACAAACTCATTCAGACCTTTGGACAATTTGCCACAGCCAAACCAATTAGGAAGGAAACAGGAGAACCAGGAGAAAACCCTGTAAAGGACATATGCACACATAGTAATCCAAGCTCATGACTGAACTGGGGACTCTGGAGCTGCGAGAGTGCAACAGTACCCGATGAACCTTCATGCCAACCTACAGGACCTTTCTTACATTAAATACTTCAGTTAAAAAGATGCATACAGCAGACAACTTATGTTCAATAAAATGTATCGTTTTATATACTGTTTATCCATTACCCATTTTTCTTTATTTAATATTACACCCATCATTACTTCTATTTGTGTAAACCTGTTTAATACTAATTAAAATGAGCAATATTTATTTACTATATTTACTTATTTATTCATATTTTTATGCCTTTGGGTTATTATGAGTCATTCACTCATTTGTGGAGCCACCTAATCCTACTAAAATTTGGAAGGGCCAATTATAAATATGCCTAATGTGCATGTTTTGCTGTGGGAGAAACCTGGAGTACTTGGAGGAAACCCATGCAAGCAAGGGGGAATATGCAAACCACACAAATAAACGCTGTCACCAAACCCAGGACTCAAACCTAGGACCCTTTTGCTTTGAGATGAACGTACCTATCACTATGCAACTAATATATATTTTATTTAATTTATACACACAAACACACACACACACATATGTGTATGTATATATATATATATACAAAATCCTGAGTTGATTTTTCCATAAGACAGTGCTCAATACATCCAAGTAAAGCTAAATGTGGTATGAGGGAAAAAAAGGACTACAATTTCATCCCTACAAGCCTGTTTCATGGTTGCCCACTCATCAGGGGATGAATGAGTGGGCAAGCGCAAAACAGGCTTGTAGGGATGAAATTGTAGTAATTATGTGTGTGTGTGTGTGTGTGTGTATGTGTGTGTGTGTGTATAACTTCAACTAACAACAAAAAACATTTTGCATGTAATGTTGAGAAGTTTTGATAGAAAACTTTAAACTCTGATGCCTATTTCCCCCCCTGTACTGTTTGCACAAAGATGCACACTTTGCATTTTATGTGGCTAGGGAAGCGGGTGGGATTTTTATTTTTATTGTATGTTTTTTCGATTTGATACTTGTTGTATGTTTATGTAGCACATGGTCCTGGAGAAACATTGTTTCGTTTCACTACGTACTGCATCAGCTATATGTGGTTGAAATGACAATAAAACTTCTTGAACTCTTGATTTGAATGGTAAATTGTTTTATTTTTTTCCCAAAGTGTGAAGTCTGTTCTTTATTGTGGATCAAAGGATAGAAAAATTAATGGAAAATTACAGAACTGCAAAATATATTACATATTATACAGCTGGTGCAAAGTAGTTTAATCCCCACAAAAACACCCCACAGTGTTTAATTACATATAATTTTATCAATAAACATATCTAACAATTGTTAATCAGTATAAATTATGTAAAATGATTTCATTCATTCATTTTATAAGCCGCTAAATCCTAATTAAGGTTGAGGGGAGGCTGTACACCCTGAACAGCTTGCCTGGTCATCGCAGGGCCAACACACACACGACCATTTATACTCACACTTAGGGGCAATTTGGAACTGCCAATTTGCCTACTGTGCATGTTTTGTGACTGTGGGAGAAAACCGGAGTACCTGGAGGAAACCCACACAAGCAAGGGAGAATATGAAAACGCCACGCAGAAACGGCTGAGCCTGGAAATCAAACCCAGGCCTTCTTGCTGATGAAGATGAGCGAGATTGCAAGTCCTGATTAGACATTTGTCCTAAACATCCCATGATCATTCTTTTAAGATATTTGCATATTGTGTTCAACTTAAATTGCAGTTGTGCACTTTAATGCTCACTGTTGGGCCTCCATGGCTGATGAGTTAATTTGAAGTTTGAGAATAAAGAGCAGGTGTGGGGGGAAAAATCTCTACCTATTTGATTCCAGACTTTTTGCTGCCTTCTCCCTTACAATCCTTGGTTTTTCTCTGAGTGCAATTCATGTTCGATAATACTCCATTTCAAGACCATATGAACTGCCGTTATTCTTTCCTAGGCTCTCCAAGAGCACAATCTTTGAGCTAAAACCAATCTTCCATTAAGTGCCTGTCAGGCTGTAGTACATAGAGTCTGTTATCACATTGACAGAGATAGTATGAAAACATGTCTTTGTTAGATTGCTTAGTGACAACAGTTTTAGCTGTCGCCATCATCTTTTTATTTTAAATTTATCATTTTTTAAAGTCATAAGACATTTTTTCTGTTTCTTAACGCTTGATCTTGAACATTTCCACTTTGCACTGCCAAGGTGCGCAAGAACTTTGCTCTGGTCATGTGACCTTGTTCTTGTTATTGTAAACAAACACAGAAGCAAAAACAAGATATAAAACAGCTGAATAACAGATACAAAGCCTGTGCTCTGGAGTGGTTTCACAAGGAAACTCTTGTATTCAGCACCTTTGGGCACCTTTAAAAATGACTGCAAACAGTCTAAATACCAGTCATGTGGTGCTCTAATACAGACACCCCCAGCCCCCCCTCCCCCGGTTCTTTGTTCACCTTTATAATCAATTCTTCAGGCATTTATCTCAAGTAAGTGCAGGGCACTATGCACACATTCATTCTCAGGGGAAGAAACCCAAACGAAGCTGTTGTGAACATGCACAGAAACTGCACACAGATAGCTGAGCTCTGGATTGAACTGGGGACCCTAAAGCTGTGAGGTGGCAATGCTACCCTGATTAACTCGCCCTACTGGAGTGACACAAAGGGTGGTCCCTGCAGACAGCGTCTATAGTTAATTCTGTAGCTAAGGTTAATCTAGCCCTGGGCTGGGTGGATGGCCATCTAGCTTTATCATTTTCCTGTTAGCTGATGACATATTTTATCAAGGTCCATGATGGCGGTTCACTTTTGGAGCCCCAGTGCTACCAGCTTCATAATAAAAAATATTAAGTATAATATTTTATATTTCTCCATTGTGTAGCAGTGTTATAAAGCTATGCAAGAAATTCTAAAATTCTAAAATCTAAATGAAAAGTTTGTCTGAACTACTCCTTTAAGGTGCTAACCTTGCTGACATTGCTGGTGCCCCCACTGCTAGGTTGATCTATTTCTCCTAATTAGATTAGTGTGGTTTAATCTGAGGAGGAACTCTGCTGAACTCTTCACTTCAAACAGACACTGGTACAATTAGACGCGTCTATTTATTTATTTATTTATTTATTTCTAGTTGTTTAAATAATAGCACACCATAGCAATTATCTCTGCAGTAAAAATAAACTATGCTTCCACGTGTGATGAATATTGTTGTTAATTTCTTTGTTTTGTTAACTCCTTTCCCTTTTATAACTGCTCCCTTTAGGAAGTAAGATAGTACTTTATACATTTCTTTGAATTACTTCACATCGCCAATCAACCTTGCTATGCAAAAAAATAGCCAGCGTTTCAAATCAGCGGATTGGTTGGTGGATCTGGAGAGGTGATTCTGATTGGATGGGGTTCTTGTCAGGGCGAGGCGCGCGCGGTGCCATCAGCATTCCTCGCGCGCAGCAGGCTGTCATTCCGAGATGCCGAACGGATCGCAGGGCGCCATAGAGAGCAGCAGCGCGCGCGCCGATATAACTGGTAAATGTATTTTCTCTGCTTTCTACCGATGTGACGACTTAAACACACTTTCAGCAGATGGATGCCTGCTGTTTAGTTGAGCTTCTTTGAATTTTGTAATGGCCCGTTGTGATATAAGATTAATTCGGACTTAAATCCGAATACCTGTAGAGAGGGAGGACTCGGTGACTGTCGGGTCATGTTCAGATCTTTGCCTTGGTTTGCTTTGGTTTGCTTTGGTTTGCTTTGGTTTGCTTTGGTTTGTTTGATGATGAAACAAACCGAGTGTTCAACGAGTGACAGTCGTTTGTGCACATGTTCTTTTTCTCTCTGGTTCTTGAAAGTGCTGCATGCTTCAGTTTGTTTTTAAAGGACTTTCATTTTATCTGGCCGCATTTTATCTCGTGCATTATTTTCCTCACTTACTTTGTAGACTGTTTTTTTTTCAGTGACATATGCTGGGTTTTCTATCTTATTTAAAAGTGCATGAATCTGAGTGTCACCTGTCCTGGGGCTGTAAGCACGGTTTTTAGCCGCGGATGAGATCAGCAGGAATAAAGGAGGAAAGGCACTGCGTTAGGAAGAGAGGAGAGAAGAATTGCTCACTCAGGCATGGTTCTTGCACAACGGAAGCTGAAAATCTGACTTTACCATTCGTCTTGTCCGATTCACAAGTCACCTTGAGCCAGACTGGAATACCATTAATCTCATTCATAAAAAATGCACACGATTTACAAGTGCATTTCTTAATTTCCTCACAAAATGGGTGTGCATGTAGTTTTAAATGATTTGTCTATATGTATAAATGAACTGCCTTTATAAGTATCTGTAGACATTATTAGATTTGTGTAGGGATTTTGAGATTGTACTGCCAGGGGCTTTCTGAACTTTAACCCATTCAGTGTTCCATCACATCTTCCTTCATGACACAATAAAGGGTACCACACAGTGCCATGTCTTTGATCAGAATGTCTACATGTGTAACCAGAGTTTCCTCTGGAAGGAAAGTGAGTGGCAAAAATGTTTCGATTGGTTTGTAAAAAGCTTGCTGATTATACCCTTCAGTCTTTGATCCTAAATGATTGTCTCTTAATGTGTAGTTCATTTGCCTGTTGGATACATTTGTATGCAGTCTAATTATCCAATCTGACTGATGGCTTAACCAGAATGACAAACCTTTAGTTTAATTGGAGTGGTGTTTAAGGACTATACAAAAACATTTATAGAGAGTACAAGGTTGATCATCTGTAAATAGAAGAATTAATGCACTAGCTTTGCTTACTCTATCACAGTTAAATTAAATATTATGACTTTAAACTGTAGGCCATGCAAAGGTGTTTCTGTGTTGAGGCTTGTGTTTTCCTTGTGCTTGTGTGGGTTTTGTTCAGATACTCCAGTTTCCACCCACAGTCCAAATATATGCACATTGTGCTAAATTGGCTATTCTACTAAATTGCCTTTAGGTGTGAGTGTGTATATGAACTTTTGTGTGTGTGTGTGTGTGTGTGTGTGTGTGTGTGTGTTGGCTCTGTACTGAACTGGCGAGTTCAGAGTGTACCCCACTTTTACCAAAGTGTCAGCTGTGGAAGCCTTTATCCTCCCAGGCACCCCATCAAGATTAAGAGGTTTGACAAATGGATGGATTGATGGATGGATTTGAACTGTAATGCTTGCTTTCTCAAAGAACAACCCACATTCCTCTTAATGAGATCCCGCTTCAATATATATATATATATATATAATATATATATAAATATATATATATTTTTTTGAATGGGCGTCCAATTAGGATTTCTTATCACTTCTTATTCACTTCTTGAGAGCCCTTGATGGGGCTAACCTTAGGTAAGAAAGTAAATAAATAAAAATGTTTTTATGTATATAAAATTATTTTGGGAACTTTGGTGACTCTGTGTTAAGTAGCTAGTTTTAAAGTGAATTTCGATTTTTTTGAACTTTCTAAACCAAAAATTAAAATTAAACAATAAAAATTTTCAACCAGATATAGTGCAAATTAATGTTGACAGTGTGTTCTGTCAGGACTTGGATGGCGCTACAGCCATTAAAAAAAAACACTGCCAAATTATCAGGTTCTCTGATTTAACTGTTTATAGGTATGTGCTTAAAAACATGAATACTTTTGTTTTTTACATAAACTGCTGACAACATTATAAAACTATTGCCACTATGCTAAGCATTTTGTTGCAGAAAATAAAAACTGGTTAAAAATAACAAAAATGTGTTTTCAGAGTATTACACAGAAATCACGATCGTATTCTAAGTTTTCCAACAATACTAATCTTTCAACCACAGATGAATTCAGAAATCAATATTCACCTCACAAAGATGCAAGCCAATGAAGTACCAGGCAAAAGTTCATATAGTGTGCATTTCATATGTATGTGTGAAAATGTATGGTTAACCATGCATGGAAGAACCTGTTTCGAACCGTGCTTGCACTGCACTTAACCCCAGCTGCCATTTGCAATTCTTTTTGTAGGTCACTCGATGTCATCCTGTGGTTGTTGAGTGACATTCAAAGGATTTCACGATCATCCTGTTCAGTGGGGAGTCTTTGGAATGTGATTAAGAGGAAGATGGATGATCACAAGCCATCAAACAAAGCTGAGTTGAAGTCTTGCAGCAGGAGTAGCATAAAATAAACCAGTGCAATGTGAAAGACTGGTGGAGAGCATGCCAAGACGCATGAAAGCTGTGATTAAAATGTCAGGGTTATTCCATCAAATATTTATTTTAATTTTTTTTTCAACGCATTTTAGGTTTAAACATTTGTGTTGTGTTGATTAAAATTTAATATGATTTTGATTTCTATGCATTATTTAAGGTCTAAAAACACTGTGTCTTTATGTAATTTTTTTTGTCATTTTTTGCACTTGAAAAAGTTGAAAGTGACCGAATTATTGCATGGAATCTGGGGGAAATGTTGTCAGTAGTTTATGGAATAAAACAACGTGTTCATGTTATTCAAACTGATACCTATAGATAGTAAAAGCAGAGATCTTTACATGCACTTCAATTTCACATTGCAGATTGTAGTTCGTTTTTTAATTTGTAATATAAAAAAGAATTCAAATTTTAATATATCAAAAGTCTATTTTGCACCACATTGTCAGAATCTTCAAAATTAGTTAATAAACTACTTTTAAAAGCGATGTGATAGTTTTTGATTGGACAAGCAGACCATAAACAATCTTGGTGGTGCTATAAAGACACACTAACAGAGCTTGTCCTTGCGTTTAACATCTCCTTGCTACTGCTGCACAGTGACAAATGTGTGTATCCTGGAATACCTGGCATGAAATCTCCAAACATTTTATAGTCTGACAGGGAAATATGCCAGACAGATGTTTGGTCTCTGATATGCCAGCTAGTGGATGTCACAATTCTTTTTCTCACGGTACATAAGGTGTGCGGGCAAATATGTGAAATAAGGCTTGTTTTGTCAAGTACTTGTACAAGCTCAGCCTGAGGAAGGCAAAGTGGTGAAGGAAATATGGTGCTTCAGAGTGGGAGGTCTCCATTTCCCTGTATATAAGTAAACAACTTCTTGTTTACGGCAGTGTTTCCCTGAACAACTGAAGAAATACCAGTGATTATTTGACCAGCAAAGAGGACAAAAGGATTAATAAGAAAACCACATGAAAGATTG
This sequence comes from Porochilus rendahli, assembly GCA_039654305.1. Classification (NCBI taxonomy): domain Eukaryota; kingdom Metazoa; phylum Chordata; class Actinopteri; order Siluriformes; family Plotosidae; genus Porochilus; species Porochilus rendahli. The sequence goes on along the minus strand of JBCNYG010000012.1, from coordinate 28,264,768 downwards.
AAGCATCCAAATAACGGTGATTATTATACATTGTACTCACAAATACAGGCTGAGCTTGACAGGACATCAGAGAAACGCTGTGAAGTCCATACCTATAAATTTATGAAAGCAGATTGATTATTTATAAATGTGTTAGTTGTACAGAGGTGAACACACCCAACTATGATTTTTGATTGTTATTTTCAGTACACTGAAGATTTCAGTTTGAGATCAAATGATGAAATCATAGATCAGAATTTCAGCTTTCACATACTAATTTTCCATTTAATTTATCAAACAACCTTAAAAATGCCACCTCTGGGGCAGACCACAAATATTTTAGATGGACAGAGCTATTTAGAATATTCAGATACAAACATTTAATATTAAGTTGCATATTACTTGTATGAAAATAATCATATATCAAGTATATAATATCTATATCTAAAATAATTTATATCAAGTTGGTGATGAAGTGACATTACCCATCTGATGAATTATTCATTGTTGATACCTTTTCAGGCTAGTACTGCAGTCTCTTCTTCAGGAGCTGAAATGCATATTCAGTTGGGTAAAAGTGTGGTCATTGACATGGCCAGTCTAGAATTTTTCTCTTTGGTCCCCCAATGTGGTCCTTTGCCATGTTGGCAGTGTGGTTTTGGTCATTGTCTTGTTGCATGACGAAGCTCCTCTGTATTGGACGCTTCCAAATTGGATGGATTTCTTTGTAAATTGGCAGACAGAATGTTTGTGTAGACTTTAGAATTCATTGTGCTGCTACCATCATGAGTTCCATCAATTAAGATTAGTGAGTGTGTTCCAAAAGCATCCATGCAAGACCAAGCCATGACAATTCCTCCACGGTAATGGAAATGAGCTTGTATATTTTGGATTATGAGCAAATCTTTTTTTCCTCCTCACTTTTTCTGGTCTTCATGCTGGTCAGTCTTTTTTAAATGCGGTCTTCACAGGTGAAAGCCAGGGCTCGATCCAAGAGAAAATGCTTGGTGCTATCAATTGGTTAACTATACATGCACTCTAGGAGTGCAGACCTCCACCAAGGTAGTGCAGTCATCTTTACATGGGTTATAATTTAATTATGTCTCCACCTTGTGGCCCCCTCTACAATTATTTTCGAACTCTGAATTTTTTGTTCGTGGCATATTCAAGTATATTTCCCTTGCCCTATTATGCAATTTGAAAAAAAAAAATCATTTAAAACTGTCCTTAATCAGTTCTTTGTTGGCCTAAGGCCCACATTTGTTTAAAAATTCATGGAAATCTGTCTGTTAGTTTTTGAGTTATGCACCTGCACACACAGACACAGACAGATAGACGAGACCAATGTCATAACCTCCGGTATTGGTGGAGCTAATAAACAACCAATCTAACCTGGTCATCTGGGCAAATATATTTTGGTTCAAATAAATGGTGCTACATTCCAAATTGTTTAACAAATGAATACATAAATAGCAGAAATTTATTCTGAAATCCTCATCTATTGTCTCATATTCATATTTTGTTTCAAACTCATACAAACTTCAGTCTATACAAAAAAACCCAAAAGCATTACCCTTGCCGTTTCAGTACATTCAGAGGAGACGTGTACAAAAATACATCCATAGCTTATGTGACAACTATATTTGAAGGCTTGATCAAATAACATTACTATATATACATCAAGAAATAAATTTGTGAAATGTCTTTAGTCTCCATGTATAATGAGATTATTCTGGTTCTTTTTATTGGTGCTCTGGTTCATTTCACACTGACTTTTCACATGAGATGTTTTTCCTAAATTGTCTGCCACACTGTTGCTGTTGGCATGGAGTTTATAGAGAAGTGACATTTCTATTTTTAAAATAGGCTATTTAAGTCGGTATGAAGTTTTTAAAAGGTTAAGGAATGCAATATGTTAGGTTTATTTAAACATTTACCTCTGTTAATTTAATATACATATCAAAATTGTTTTCATATTTAAATTGCATATATCATGTATGTTCAGTACATTTATAGTGTTAATTTATCAAACATTACAGTTAATAAAATTTTCAGGCCTGCAGATTGTTATATTTAATTATTTTTAATGAAAACAAGCAAACATTACTAAAGCAAACACAACACTGATACCTGCATATGTCTTATTTACGAGTAACCAAAAGGAATATTTGAGAGTATTTATAGTCACATACTAAATACTTTTATAATAAGTAATGTTGTGACTTATTTTGATGTACAGCATTTATAGTTATTACCTCTGCCCAAAGCACAGTTTTGTCAAATGTATCACAATACCCGGCATTTGTTTTCAGCTTGCCTAAAGAAAATCCTGACAATGTGATATTGGAATATCAAGGTCAAATGTGAAGGTCAGAGCAAGGTCAGAATGCTTTGGAGCTAGAGGGCTGTCCCTGTAAACATGCTTTTACCAGTCCAACCATATATGGACTTTCAAATGAGATAATTCATTTTGACTTTGAGTGACTTCAAAGGTCAAACACCAGCCATCTCATAAATCTTAAAAGAGATTTGTTCACATCCACTTAGTAAAAAACATATTGTTAGACAAGCATATGGGCAACCGATACCCATATAGAGCTTATTTGCTACAATATCCATGCAGTATGGCAGAGGTACCTTGTTCTCTATGAGTGACAGTCTGTGTTTTTTGAAGGCTGGGATTAGTATAAAGAGGGATTAGAGCATGCATTGGGCAGGCCCAGTGCATGGTGCTCATACTTGTATTCTAGCTCATGTGATATTCTGGGACGTACTTGGGTGGGAATTTTAATTCCGGAAATGGTCGACATATTGGTATCACTGTTAACTTGAGCCTGTGCATGGAAGTTGTAGCTTTGACTTTGCATGCTTCCATCTGTCAAAACTGGAACAGTATAAAGATAATATACTGTTACCGGTCAAGGCTGTGAGAAGCTAAATTTGGATGATATTTTAAGCGATTACACAGATATTGCTGGCAAGCCTGATAGTAATATTAGAGATAGAGTCAGGTCACGAACGGGCAGCTTCCCAAGTTTTGTGTCTCACCGTCCATGGACAGCTTTTATGCTACAGACCTTTTTGTGTTTTTGTGTATATTACTGTTACTGTGGATATGTGTATATTTCATATGTGTATATTTGATGGTGTACATTTGAGCTACTGGACATTTTTAATTTCCCCCATAAGGGCACTGGGAGCAATACAAGTGCGCTGGGAGCAGTGCACTTGTACACTGCTCCCTGTAGTAGACTACTGCCATGGTCATTGAGCTCAGTGGATTAAACAACAGCGAATATGGAATATTCTCATGTATGAACATTGATTTAAGGTAGGTGGGCATTTATCAACACTAGTTAATTTCAGAGTTTTATTACATACTGTTGAAGAGAAGAGTGTTTTTCAATGTCATTGGTTATGTTTATACGTGGAAAATATACAAACAAACTCTACTTATATTTTCCTCTCTTCCAGTTTATTATCCATCAGGGGAAAAAAATTGTAATCCGTCTCCCTCTCACTGATCCTGCCACATGTTGGTTTCAATTACACTTTCAGCTGGGCGCTCAACTTCCAGCTGCTGTCACAGTGCCAGTCTCTTAACCATTATGTTTTGTTTGGCTCCAAATGAATGACCTAGCTTTTATTTTTGTGACTATACTGTAAAAATGTTCGGCATAAATCATGAGTCTGCATGGCTCAATTTCTCAAATGAACATGAATTTTTAAAAAATCCTTCAAAATGTATTTACATGAAATAGCTTGTGTTTTCTCTGAGATAATATCTTAGAACAGTGTATTATGACACAGTTTATCACCTTATTGATGTTATGTTGTCATCTCACTCAGTTGAAAACACTTGTATGGCTGTGGAAATGGACACAAAGACAAAGGGGAAAAATTAAATACATAAAGCAGCCTTCAAGCACTGGTCAAGTGGGAGAGCTGGACATATATATATATATATATATATATATATATATGTGTGTGTGTGTGTGTGTGTGTGTGTGTGTGTGTGTGTGTGTGT
>JBCNYG010000012.1:28245939-28249581 GCA_039654305.1 Porochilus rendahli | reverse complement strand
ACTATAGTTTCCTATATGAAATTCTATATTATATATAATACATGATATTTTTGGCTTGGTGGTGCTCAGGAAAATGTCAGTAATGTCACTAATGGGTTACTATGAGTAGTAAAATGCAAACATCAGGAAAATAACGATTTACCATTGTTTGTGTTTGTGTTAATGCTTGTAAATAGAACCATTGTATTAGAGTTTTATAAGCGACATTCCTGCATTTTAGGGCACCCTTGTTTTATATGTGGGTAATATTTATAGTAACGGCTAAGACATATGCTCTGCTGTAGAAGGTAATGTGCGTGGAAGATAAGAACACACTAATACCAGCAACCTCTGATACACTATTGACACTGGTATGAATTGCCTACAATTTATTTATATGTGAAAGTTGATTTGTAGCTGAAATGATAGGGTGATTACTAAACACTAATAGAAAAGAGGAGGTCTTAGCAGTTGTGTTCGATTGGTCTCTCTCCATTTGCTGTGGGAAAAAAATCAGAACAGGTTTCATGTGACAGCGAAATTGGACAACAGCAGATTGTTTTCTTGAATAAAATAAAAAAATTAATTAGGATTTTAAGGGGAAAACATATCTAAAAAACCAGTATACCTGAGCACATCACCTATGTGTAGGAACATCCTGAGGCTAATAATAAATGCTGCCAAGTAAACAGTTTGTTCTTGGTATGGTCCTGTTATTTAACACCAGCAAATTACATTGTATAACTTTGAATCATGCTGACTTGCTTAAGGTAAAGTGTGTTTTATATAGTAATAATTATATATTTATATCTAAACTCAAGTCAAGGCAGTAGCAGCAAATAGCTGTAGAGTATTTGATGATTTTCAAGCCTGTATTACTAATATGATTAGTTGCGTACAAGACAACAAAACTTCATCTACCTTACCATTGGACTTTTACTCATTCTAGACAGCCTTGTGTAAGATGACTGGACAGATAAAAATAAACGTACAGTCGCCATCACTTTTTAACTCAGGACCATATCAAACAGTGAATCATATTCCAGTGTTTCTGTCTTTTTCGTACCATTCAGTCATTTCATTGGCCGTCTCAGTGCCCTTTCCAGCTTCCAGCTACTCTTTTCCACATAATAATGCAGAACCTTTCTGTCAGTCTGTCAGCGCAGAGGGTGAGGAAAGTACTTTCTATAAAGGTGGGGGAGTAAGTCAAATGCATTGAACAGTTTTGGCACATTTCTGCATGGCATACCTTCCCCCATAAGCATTATCACAAATACATGAATGGAAACCGTCAAATTAAATATATTTGCTTAGTTATGGTGTGGCACACCATAGTGTTTAGCATGTCCACCTCACAGCAAGAAGGTCCTGGGCTCTAGTCCCAAGCTCAGGTGTTTCTGCATGGAGTTTGCATGTGCCTTCCTGTGGGTTTACTTCGGGTACTCCTGTTTCCTCCCACAGTCCAAAGACTTTAGGCTAATTGGCTGTTTCAGATTGCTTCTACATTTGAGTGTGAATAGTTGTGTGATTGTGTTGGCCATGCGATACCCCGCTTTTGCCTATTGTCAGCCAAGATAGGCTTCAGTTTCCCTGCGACCCTAAAAGAATCAAGGGGTTGGCAAATGAGTGAGTGAGTGAGTGAGTGAGTGCTTATGTATGGTATTTAAACACACTTTGGATGTGATGCATGCATGTAAGAAAAATTTATTTGTAAAGGTATTTCTAACAGTATTAGCAACCCTGACTGGTGTGTTTATTTGTTACACTTTAGATTTTTGATGTACTTTATCCGTATTGATATTGCTTACAATATTATTTAAAATATTGTAAGCAATTTGTTCTTTGTTTATAATTATATACTATAAATACACAGGGGGAAATAGTAGACATTTACTGGCATTGATTAGGGTCAAAACAGCACTGTAGTGCCGCGTAGCACACCAGCAGGAGGCCGGCAAATGAAATGACCCTAAAGTGATTCGAGTTCTGCCTGTCTCTCAGGCGCTGGTTTTATTTTATTCACTTATTGGCTGTTTCCCGTGCTTCGGTATCTCATCAGGGGGTTCTTGGGGGTGAGGTGAGGGGTGTGGGGGTGCAATCAATGTTCTTGGAGATGCAGGAGGCAGGCTGGTTACGGGATGGAAAACAAATTCCGTGCCAGGTTCGGTCTTCATAACTGACACTTTGCCGCTGTGATATTGAGCACTGCAATTTATTAGAAGCAAGAGCCAGAGTACTCTTAGTATAAATGTAATAACTCATACAGTCTTGAAACCATCCAGGGAGTTTTCCTAAGGAGACATTAGCAATCACACCATACAACCATATAACATACAGCGCATTGAGGAGCACCTTAACAACAACAACCCTCGCAACATGTGGAGAGGTATAAGGACCGTCACAGCGACCAGCAGGTCAGCCACGACCTCACTCTGCCTGACAGAGGACAAAATTTAGTTATGTGTGAAGATAATGACAATAATGAATCTTGAATCTTGAATACAGCCACCTTTCTTGTCATTGTGGGCCTATAGGATGCTCTTGCAGATTCTGTATTCATTGGAGTCTTAAAAGAACATGATGAGACCTTGGATTTTTAAGGCATGTTAATTTACAAGCACCGGGCCAAACGCAAGGTAATAGATCCTTTAATTACTTAAATTGTGGAATTACTTGAAGTGTGTCAGCGATTGTTTGTGGATAATCTTTACATTGATATCTATATTATTATACCTTATTAAAAGTACAATTTTAAAAGTAATGTAACATTAATTAAGGAGGGGAGCAGGTCCTGGGTTTGAGCCCTGTGGTTATCAAGGGCCTTTCTCTGTGGGGTTTGCATATTCTCCCTGTGCTTGCATGGGTTTCCTCTAGGTATTCCAGTTTCTTCTAATAGTCCAAAAACATGCACATTAGGCTAATTGGATATTCCATATTGTCCTTCGGCTTAATGCGGTGTTGCACCCCTCCAGCTATACAGCCTATAGTCTAGAAAAGAGAGAGATGCTGACGATCCTATTTGGGACTAGAGATGCGTGGCTTAAAATTTATCTGGCCGATTTCAATTTCTGTTTTTCTGTAGGTGTGACCTGGCGATACTGATTTTTTGCTGGTTTAAATTTTCTTTTGATCAGGTACAATTATTGTACCTGACCTGTAATATACAAAAGTCCAAAAAGTCTCAAAATTTTATTATTTTGGCATGAATAAAGGAGATTTCTGAGGACCTCAAAAAAGGGTTGTTGATGCTCATCAGGCTGGAAAAGGTTGCAAATCCATCTCTAAATAGTTTGGTCTCCACCAAATTTACAGTAAGACAGATGGAGAAAATTTAAGACCATTGTTGCCCTCCACAGGAGTGGTCGAACAACTAAGATCACTCCAAGAGCAAGGCGTGTGATAGTCGGCAAGGTCACAAAGGACCCAGGGTAACTTCTAACAACCGAAAGCCTCTCTTGCATATGTATCGCTAATGTTACGTTAATGTCCATGAGTTCACCATCACCATCAACATTGCTGCTCGATTGCAGTTTACTAAAGGCTTTCGGAAAAATGTCTTGTGGACGGATGAGACCAAAATATAAATTTTTGGTTTAAATGAGAAGTGTTATGTTTGGAGAAAGGAAAACACTGAGTTCCAGCTTAAGAACTCTATCCCATATG
>JBCNYG010000012.1:28225939-28240939 GCA_039654305.1 Porochilus rendahli | reverse complement strand
AACCTTTAATATATTAATAAATATTTGAAATAAACTGTTTATAGTAACATTTATTTATTTTGTGCAATGTCCATATCAGCAAAAAGCCATTCTCCTACCAGCCACTCTTTCACTCACAGCTCTCTCTCTCTCTCTCTCTTTTCTCTTTCAGTTAATAAAACAACAAAATGCAGCTTGTTATAGAGAAACAATAAAATGTTAAATGTCTTGTTCCAGAAAGCTTTACCCTTACAATAATTATACTTTCTTTAAATTATATTATGTGATTTTTTCTTTCATTTACTGTTTGCAGTAAATTAAGTGTTTGCCATAGAGGTTCCTGTAAGTGCAGTCAGTAACTAAGGATACAATGGCATATTTGAAAGAGAACATTAATACATTAATTCAAATCTGTTATTGTAATTATGTTTTGGCACCACTGTCAGATCTGCTGTTATAGAAAATTATTCAACACATTCTGACTGATCAATCGTGCTGTGGTACGAAATGTTTCAAATGAATTATTTATCAATGCACTGCACAGTGAAGTGATAACAGCATTGATGGGAGTAATTTAGTAAAGGAAAGAGTGCCAGGATAGGGTGGATGAGGTGGAGGTCAGAATTGTGTGTCTTTATTGATCAGGTTAATAGCGTGTTGGAAAAGGCTGTTGTGAAGTGCTGTCATGGTGTGAATTCTCTACCCAATGGTAGCTTCCATGCCTGATTAGAGCTTTACCTTATAACTTTCAGAATACGTGTCCTTGCTAAGCTTTTTTCTTTTAATGAGAACAGGAGGCACGGAAATGGTCTGTAATAAAGGATGAGAACAAACTTGAACCAACACAGAGCCAGATAGATTGAGTTTCCTCAGTTGTAGCTAGAAGAACATCTTCTGTTGTGCCTTCTAGAAGCAATTATCAATTCCCAGTTGGCAATAATGTAGTCAAAGGATTTGAATGATTCAACAGCACAGATTGATTGTCAAAGGCTGATAAGGTGATTGGCCTTTGCAGGAGTTAATGCTATTCTCAAGGGGAGATATTCTCCCACTATGCTACAGGTCTTGCTGCTTTCTCAAGCTATGACTCTCTTAGTCCTCATTTATTATTTTCTAAGAAACCCACTATGGGGGTGTCATCAATAAACGTTAAATTTAACAGAGATGCACTAGGTAGAGAAAAGTGAGGAAAGTACCTGTACACGTACTGTTGCAGTGTAGTTCAGGCTGGATGTATCCAGTCAGGAGATGCTGCTGCTTATCTCCTTAGAAATTACTGATGAAAGTTTGGTAGTGTATGACATGTAGAGTGAAATTTTCTATTAAGGATGAGGCATTTTGGGAAATCTGAGGAAGGAAAATCGCTCAAGCCCATCTGAGCATGTTGAAAATGATATAGATTGGGAATGTTAACTTTTCAGGACTTGGACAGTTATCAAAGGTTTAAAGCGGGGAGGTTGTGTACAGTTATCTAAGGAATCATTAAATACACTATGACAAATGATGAATATGCTTGGGCCCGCTGGTTGGCACAGTGTTAAAATGAAATGTCCATGGTGAGACTTTGGCCAGTTTTGTGGCTTTTTATTTTGCAGATTTTACAAACCTGATCATTGGAGAGGGGGATGCCAGTGGTGTTTCAGTGTTGGTAGAAGTATTGTGTAATTTAATAATTGTATAATTGTCTTTGCAATAAATTACTATTTCGATAAATGATTTAGGTTATGAGTAATATATTAAGTAATCTTGAATGTTATGCAACACCACTCTGATTTGCAAGCACAAAAGATTTACAAATACACACATCCCATCCAATAAGTGCAAGGCAAGGAGGGTGTCTTTGACTCCTGATGTTACAGTAATTGCATTTGGTCATAAAATGGCCATATACAGTGCCTTTTAAAGCTTTGTTACTGTGTACCACCTGCATGGTTACTTTCCACAGTAGCCTCAACAGAAAAAAAATTCTTGCCTGTGTAAATTAAGCACCTTTAGATAACAGCAGGACCCTATAATCACCAAATGTTGATGCAATTCTTGAAACACCAGTGCATTTCTTCAACCACAGGAAATTTACTTTCACTGTGCATGGGTGAAGAAGTTAAAGTATTTTTCCATCACATATTGCTGATGTGAAAATGAGATTTGGGCATTCACTAAGCTTTTCTTTTCAAATTCCCTGATTCCACTAAGGTTTTAAGTGGCTTTAAGAGTAGCTCTAATCTTCAGCGTTAACTAATTTCTCATGGGAGAAGCTGCAATGTCTGAAAAAGTCTTCAAATCAAACAATCCTACCCATACCCCCTTACAATCCTACACCGCACACTCAATAGAACTGGTCTTAACTGTTAGGGCAGTGTTTGAGATGTTCAGCAGAAAAAAATTTTGACAAACAATTTTTTTTTTTTGGCAGAAATTTTATGTATGTGTATGTGTGTGTGTTTTGCACCAAATGGCTCCATTGAGATTGTAAATTAAAAGCTAACAGTCTTTGTCTTTGCACTGGATTGAGGTAATATGGCCAAAAATCTGTGGGAGGTGGGAAGGGTTAAACACAGCTCTTTCCAGTTTGTCTGCAGAGCACAGAACACAATGGCTCATGTGTGACTCTTTCCATGTTGATGCCATATTTTAGTCTTTTGAGTGGGTGTGGACTTTTCTCACACTGAGCCCCCCCCCCCCAAAAAAAAACAAAACAAAACACTTTTCACTGTAAGACCAGCTTTTAGAGAAAATGAGAAATGTTCCCTAGTCTCTGTGTGATTTTCAGAATGTATGCCAGTTGCACATTTTGTTCAAGTATTTTGCTCCTTTGCATCTTTATCGTCTTCATTTGTATGCCTAATGTGTTTGAGATTAGATCGACAACAATAAAACGGATCTATTGCAGATAAACCTTAGTCAGCTACAAGAAGTGCCAGCACTTAGACTCTTTTCAGTATTTTGAGAATAGAAAACCATATAACGAGTGTTTAATATGTCCCTGGAGCAAATTTTGTACAGACAAGCCGAGCTTAGGAACTCAGGAGCTCAGGATGACGTATACTGTTTCCCTGTATTCTAGAGAAGTTTTTCTCTGTAATGACAAAAAATACTAAACAAACACCAACTGTGTGTTTAAAATTAATGCAAATTATTAATGGATTAATAGATTACGTATGGTTGAGTAATGTTACAAGTTTAATGTTTAAAGGTTTGCATAATTTCTTTGGCATCTGCTATGAAATTTTCACTAGTCAGTTACCAGTTGCAGCAGTTCTAACTGTAATTAGTTGTGTAGAATGTCTGTAGAAGCGAGAAGAGCAAGTTTGATTGGTGACATTCATTATGTGCTGAGGAAGATTGCTGTAATTCAGTTTATGTTGTTATTTGGCTTTCCAGATGTATTTCCAGATTGTAGTTATACTGCTTCTGAAAAGTGAAGCGAAATAGAGACTGCTAAGCCGCTCGTTGGTAGGTAGATTAATTACACTATATTGTTCCTTGGTATGACTCTTTGAGTTGCTGGACTGCTCTCATATAGTTATTCCTGCCAAAGCCCCGGTGTTCTCAGGACAGCTTTTAAAAAACAAGTGCATTCCATTAACTACTCCGACTGGCTCAAATATAAAACTTGATTGAAAAAGGACCACGACTTTAAGTGGGTTTTTTCCCGTCACACTTTGGTAATGGGGTATTGCGATGAGCAACCAACAAGCTGTCCTTTGCAGATATCACAATTCCATTAAAAGTTTAAATGGTTTAAAGAACATCTTTAGCATCAACTCATTTCCCCTGGAAATGAATTTGTCTCTTGAAAACTAAATTCTAATTTGCTCCCAGGTGTGTGTGTGTGTGTATGTGTGTGTGTGTGTGTGTGTGTGTGTTTGTGTGTGTGTTAGTTAGTTAGACTAATCTCAAGGTATACTGCCAGTACATAAAGGTGGGTGACAATATAAAAATATCATATTGTGACACTTGGAGATATTTTTGATACTCAATTTGTATTATACCCTGCGATGGCCTGGCGAGCTGTCCAGGGTGTACCCCGCCCTCGCCCAGAGTCGGCTGAGATGGGCGCCAGCCTCCCAGCGACCCTAATTAGGAATAAGCGGTTTAGAAAATGAATGAATGAATTTGTATTATGAGCTATAGGTTTGCTAACAAGCTGGCAGAAAGGAAGGAAAACACAATTTTCAGTATATTTATTTAAAGGTATTAATATTAAATTCCGATTAGAGTTTTTTTATGATTTGTTTTCCCCCTGTTTTTTTCTCTCCTTATTTTAGTCGTAACCAGTTCTCACCCATCAAGTATTGCCTTCCAGGTCACACGACCTCCACCAACCAGGGATTGTTATAAGCCCCCTCCATAACATGCAATGCTGCCACCCGCTTCTTTTCGAGAGGCTGTATATGCGTATTTGGGGGGGGGGGCGGACAAACACACTCGCAGGGAAAGTGCTACCATACGAAGATGCTTACAGACAACCATGATTGGCTAGTGATCACCATGAGTGACAGGAAATGAGCATATGCCGTCCCCCCCCGTGAAAGCGTTGCCAATTATTTCCCATGGGCTCCCAGTCACGGATGGCTGTGGCATCAACCCGGATTCGAAGTTGTGATCTCCAGGTTGATAGATACACACCTAGTTGATGAGCCAGGCCCCCATTCAGAGTTTTTATTAGTTATAATAGCAAAGTTTTAAGTAGGCTTAAAAAAGTACTAGAATTGCTTATAGATCTGTCTATTCTATCTACTACCTTAGGATTTGATTTGGGCAAGTTAAATCCCTAAAGGTATGTTCAGACCAAATGCACTGAGAGCATCAGGAATCAATTTTTCTTTATGAACCAGCGTCTCTTGATGGTGAACAGTGACCTGAAAGTTCATGTGCATGTTTTCAGCAGTGAGGGTGTCAGAAAAAACATTGAAGTAATTTTACCTTATTGAGCATTGACATGTTAGTCAGTTGGAAGTAAGAATTGTTCCACTGCAGCGAATAATAATGAACCAACCATGTACATTTTGTTCGCATTCAAACTGTGCCAAGTACTGGAGAACAATGGAGGAGAAATTAATACTTGCAGTAGTGGGTTTCTCCATTGTTTATGATGTCTCAAGCGTGGTCAGTGTCTGAAATTGTGATGTAAATAATACTTTGTGAAAATAACAGCACGGTATGCAAAATAATGTTGCTTGACAAGTTAATAGTGTAAATGTTACTAATTTATAGCATCAAGTGTTTGTTTAATCATAATAAAATGTGCAACTAAAATAAACATTATATGGCTATTTACCTAAGTGTGATTTATGAAATGATAAACGATTCTGTCAGTGGGAGGTATTGGTCAATATGAGACAGGAGACTATTTAGGTGCCTATTTAAATAAAGGAAAAATGCAACAAGAAAAAAACATATTGCATCTGGTTTCCCTAGTGGTACTGTTCACCAGTTGTTGTTTTTTACCTGCCTGTAATGCATCAAGAAACTCAATGTTGAAATAAAAAAAAAAAAACAACAACAAAAAAGTCACAAAAGTTACACCACACAAGTGGTTTGTCATTATTTACATTTCTTAGAAAACATCATAATTCATTATTTTCCCTTATTTATTGATAAGTTTAAATAATACCATACTTATCAGTTGGCACAAAGATAGCCAATTAAATAAAGTTTGCAAGACCAAGTATTCCAAACAAGCTTGTAGTCACTTATTTCATCTATGTCACATGGCTTCCGTGAACTTAAAAAACATAATTAGCAGAGTAGCCAGACTGAATTTTGAAACTCTCTCCATATTTGAACTGAACTTAAATTAACAGGAAATGTACACTACATTTCCTGTTACTTTAAGTTCAGTTCAAACATGTAGATAATTTCAAAATGAAGCGTTAGAGACACTTAAGATTAACAGAAGTAAATTCTGATCTGTCTTGTAATATCTGTTTTGTAATCCTGAATGAATCTTCACAGCCTATTGTCTGACTTGGTAACAAAGCAACAAAACATTTTTGTGCATCTGTGATGCATCTTAGCATCCACTGGGACAAAGGAAGTCATGCTAGCCTTGAGTGCATGAAGCATTTTTCTATCAAAACATCAAAAGGGCTTAAATAAAAAAAGTAATAAATCAACAAGATTTTTCAGGGCTACTTCACCATACACAAACACAATAATTATTTGCTACAGTTCAACACCATACATATAATTTACAGTAGTGTGCAGTGAAGATTATACACCACCACTTTAGTATAAAAGGTTCATAATAAAAAGAATTTCATTATAATTTTTTGGTGAAAATGTATTAAACAAAGCTGTTGTAGGCAATGAGAATCAAAAAATCATCAAAAAGCGAAGTATATTGAGGTAAAAGTATGGCTAATATACAAAAACTTTTAAGTAGCATGAATAAACTTCAAACCATATGAATAGTTTAGAAAAATGGTGAAGAAATAAAAAAATACAGTTGTGCAGTGATTATACACTTAACTAAATGAAGAATAATCAGAAACCAAGTACTATTCAAGTATTTATTTCACGTAATATTGGATCATATTTATGAGATTTAGTAAACAATATTTAGTGATAATAAAAATAAGACTCTCTTTTTTGTGAGAAAAAAAAACAATATTTAGTGTGACCTCCCTTTACTTTGATTACAGCATTTACCCTTTCAGGCATAGTGTTCACATATTTTTTTACACACTAAATCATTCCATATGTTTTGAAGTTCATTCATGCTATGCACAAAAAAAATCTATAAAAAATTTGTGGCAACTTTTTTCTGAGAAATTGGTATTTTCAGTGTTTTTATTTATTAGCCATACTTTTACCTCAGTGTACTTGTCGGAATGATTTTTTGGTTCTCATTGCATACAACAGCATTGTTCAATACATTTTCACCAAAAATTACAGAGAAATTTTTTACTTCTTTTTATTAGGAGCCCTTTTAGACAAAAGTTATGATGTAAAATCTCTACTGTGTATAATTTATTTAAAACTTTTTAACTAATAATATCTAGTAATTTATTTTTATAAGCAATTTTCTTGGCAACCTGTGGCTTTCACAAGAATTACCTGATATAAAAAGAGATCATGATACTCAAAGTATCTGTAAAAATGTAATATATCATAATTTGTGATATATTGCCCTTTTGCTCAGTCTGGCATCCATTGTTCCTGAAATAGCTCAAGAAATAGCTCAAGAAAAAGCAGTTACTGAAGACAAATGAATTAATAAAGGGATAAATGAATGGAACTACTTACTTATTAATATGTGCTATTTAAATGAAAGTCCAGACTTTTTTTTAAATGTGCATGTGTTAAACATACTAGATAAAGCTAAGTTGTCTTGATCTAAGGTCTGCTTAACCTTATCAGCCAGTAAATTGCTCTAATACTGTGAGCTAAATCACTTGTTTATATGCAGCCCAGCTTTAGTATAGACTACACAGCTCAAGTTCTCTGCACTGTCATATTGTCTAAATGTTCCATTGCTGATTGAGCCCTCTGTGTCATGTTGGAGGCAATGTGTGTTAACTCCGAACTTCAGTGCACCTGCAAAATGGCAAACACATGGTAACAGACGCCATGCACACAGAGAAAATGAGAGCATTAATTTAATAGGCTCTGTCAAAAGCAATTTACTCTAATGATTCACCTTGCAAAAAAATTAATGGCAGAAGTGCATCTGTATGAGTCACACGGCTTTGTTATCCCCAAAGGTAATGAGCGCGAGGCTTTGACAGAGGAGTTGGAGTGTTTGTGTTGAGCCTTTGTTTGGCATTTTATTAAGGCTAAACTCATTTTTATCTCTAATAAGGTCTAGTGAATCCAAATGGAAATAATTTCCATATTTATGTGAAGTATTTTGTACTCAGTCAAATACAAGTACAATGAGCACTTTCTCTATTATTCATGTAGATTGAACTAAAGATATAAATGTGAATCCAAAATACATGAAAATAACTAGCACACTGTTCTCTCCCACACATTTTCACTTAGCATTTTTTTCTTTTTGTGACAAAGATAGTTTCTATTTTATGCATAATTTTTATTGTGCCATGGCCAGTGAGCAACTTGTCCTCGCCTACTTTAAATTAATGAATGAAATCAATCTCTTTTAAGTGATCAGAAGCACCCAGAGTAATCATATGATGTCTGTTTCACACAGTTTGTGTCGCTGGGAGCTCTCCCGTTTCACGCGACAGCTATCAGCAGCAAAGGCATGACGCCAGAGATCAACCATTTTGAAAAATCTGTCAAGTGCGACTAAACATTTTCATTGGTCACTTCAGTATGCCTGGCATTTCGCAGGTGTGATTGTCTGTGTGTATGTGTGTGCATGTATTTGTGTGGAGTTTTTCTCTCACCTGCTTTCTGGAAAGAGCCCTCCCACTCTGCCTCTGATGTTCTTTGATCTAGATATTCTTCTTTGCTGAATATTGGTGAGGAAAGAGGGCTTGTTTGTATCTGTGTGAAACTACACCCTGTAGTCTCCTCCTAAAGCAACATCACATCATGCTAATTAGCCATACTGAAATGAAGCCTGTTGATACATGTATAACAATGCACTCAGTAGTAACCACAGTAGTCTTAGTTTAAACATAAATAACACATGCAACACAGTGATACAGTGGTTAGCACTGTTGCCTCACGGTGAGAAGGTTCTGGGTTCAAATCACGACAGCAGTCTTTTTGTGTGGAGTTTGCCCATTCTCCCTGTGCTTGCATGGGCTTTCTCTGTGTACTTCAGTTTCATCAAGAGGTCCAAAAAAGGCAACTCTAAATTGGAAAGAGGTGTGAATGGTTGTTTTTGTGTTATCCCTGAAATACACTTCTATAAAGAATATAACTATTTTCTGCTGTACTTGACTGTAAGCATCCTACAAGACATAACCAGCAACGACCAGCAAATTTTGGCCAATAACGGAACATGAACTTTAAATTACACTTACAGATAAAATTCTTACTGAATGTGTCGTAGACACTTCCAATTTCCTCCCATACTAAACAAAAAACAATACCATTCATTTTCAGTGGAGACTCTAGTTCCTTCTGGAGGCTGACTTTCTAATATAGTATTTTTTATATATTGCCTGTGTTTGGGTTCTTTAATTCTTACTTGAATTGTAGAGTGAATTATTTTATCCAACTGGCTTTTCTATCCTCAACTGGCTTCCCTTAAAAAATATAAAGTTAAGTTAAAGCACAGAAATTGTACCTCTGTGTTATCACCTGAGAGTATATATATATATAAAGCTAGGTTGTGTAGTACGAACCTTAAAACAATGAGGCAGTAACACTTGGGTTTAATGAAAGGAAAAGGAAACCTTTATTTAAAAAATTGCATTCT
Organism: Porochilus rendahli; assembly: GCA_039654305.1. Lineage (NCBI taxonomy): Eukaryota > Metazoa > Chordata > Actinopteri > Siluriformes > Plotosidae > Porochilus > Porochilus rendahli. The sequence continues at coordinate 28,231,620 of JBCNYG010000012.1, read as the reverse complement.
CTATTGTAAGCCATAGAACCAATTGTACATTTTTACTTTAGCAACTACAAATTTACTGTAGTATTTCTCTAATTTACATAAAGTTTTGTGTTTGGCTATGGTATGATTGACTTGTCGTTACATATAACTACTCATATAATTGTAATTTAGAGAGAGTTACAGTATACAATTACCAGTGGGAGTGAAGGCTACCATTAATGTACCAGTAAATATAAAATTGAGGTAATGAAGTGTCCACTAGTGATCGGTTGTCAGCTACAAAGTGATGGGCAATGACTGACTGTTTCCTGTGTGAATAGATTATATACATGCATTTAACCTTTGCATGCATGTCTCCTATCATTAGTGTAGGTAAGCAGAGGGAGCTCTTAATTTGCATAATGCAGAAAAGCCTACACTTTTCGTCTAAAATTACAACTACCTACTGTTGTCTTTTTTTGGCCAGTCTCTGTCACTTAGCAGATTACATCCTTCTTGTTGCGGAGCATTTGTGTGTGTGTGTGTGTGTGTGTGTGTGTGTGTGTGTGTACGTGTGTGTGGGTGTGAAGTCTGATATGAGATCAGAATACAATCATTTGGGCTTACTGAGCTTCCTTCTAGCAATGTAATTTTGAAGACTGCTGAAGTTAATTTATCATAGCCAACTCTGAGTGGCCTTATGCTGAATATTGCCTCAGTATTCTGACTTCACAATATGAATATTACATTTAGAATTAGCATAAGATTCAGTGACACTGCCAGGGTTATAAATGATTTTCAATAATACTGGGGAAAGAAATGGCTTTAAACCATAAGCAGGATGTGCTTCCTTGCTGCAGTTATTTTTCATCATTTTTTGACTATTATTGTCACTTAAGTCATTGGTTGATCTCTTTTGAAGTTGAAGAGAATCATATTACCGGTGTATTATGAGCCTACCGAACTATGCATGCCTTTTGTCATTTTGTAGATGAGCATTTATAGCTTCAAGTTGCACAAATAAAGCCATTTCAAAAAATGTTGGCTTCCAGTTTAGTTTCAGTTAGAACTCAGCTTGGATTTCATTTTTGACAGAATAAAATAGCTCTATACAGATATTCTAAAACTTCTGATAAAAAGCACATGCACATGATATAAGCTATATTCTAATATCTACAATATATATTGAGCTTAGGCATATGTTTTACTGGAAAAGCTTAGTGTTGAGTACAGCGTTTTGTATGTCAGTCATTGCTAAGATAGCATTTTTTTAAACTTACATTTTAGGTATAGTAGATTTAGAAAAGGATGTAAAAAATAAGAAGTTTTGTTATGGTGCAGTGTATGATCACATGGTAACCTCACTGTTCTTTTCTCAGTTAAGTTACCTGTTTTCGTGGTCCTCATCCATTTTCTATCTGGCTGTGACTTCTCCAAATATGTGTAACTCCCTCTCACTGGACACACATATTAAATCATATTACAGCAGCCTCGATGTACGTGTGCACTGGAGGTGAAATGCACTGTCTGTGTGTGGAGTCCACTAATGTTGTAAGCATATTACCTTTGCTGCCATTTACATGCCATAACAATGACTAAACACAAAAACATGCCATTGCTGACAGTGACTAAATTAAACTACTATCTTGCATTGGTTAAGTTGGTTAGTTTTGGCTCAGCACATCTCTTTCTTCACAGCAATTCTTTCAGCTTATAATGACAGGGTGATAAATAGCGACAATACTGGAACGAGCATTTATCAAAAAAGCAATATTGAAAATAGCTTCCTAAGAAAGAACAATAAGCAGATTTTTATCTAAAGTATGTGCAAAGACACCTTTATACACATTCTTTATAATACATTCCTCCTTTAATTTAACTGGCAGCGTGTGGGTTCATTAATACTGTAATAAAATAAAACCCTAAAATTGTCTCAGCTTCACATCCCCTCATCTCTGTCACACATTCTCTCTTTCTATATTTCTCATAAGAGCACTCCATCTCATCACTGTCTTTCACTGACCTACTGCAGTGATAGTCCACAGAGCAACACTTAGTCTATATGTGTCTGTTTCACTTCATTCGGATGGACAGCTGGTTACTGCTACAAGAGACACACAAGGGTAAGTCAGCTGCTGGAAACGTTAAGTGGTGGTTTCTTAGACCAAGGTTAAGGCATGTGCTAAAAAAGCAAACTTGGAGTATCTAAGGTGTTTGAAGACATTAAGGAACTTGACCTATTTATAAATTTTTTTGTTGTTTGCACTCCTAATGGTTTGATTAAAAGCAATGAATGCACGCAGAAGACCGTTTAAGTTAAATACTTTTATCCTTTTGTTTTCTTCTGTCTTATTCTCCTGTTTATCTGCTGTAACTTAACTTTAACTTAGCCCTGTACATTGTGCGACCTGTTTCTTTTCCTTTACCCGGACAAAAACAATACTTTTCCCCTCTCAGAAACCAGCCACAGCATTTAAACAATACATAATACTTTAAGTACAACAGTGTAAAATTTCAATCAGATTTGATGTAAACAGAGGAAGCTACATTTGCTGTTAGCAGATCATTCATTCTTACCCCACAGGATGTTGTGTGCTGACTTCAAATGTGTGAAACGTTTAGATGATCCACCTGTAGGGCTATAAAGGAAAAGCAACGTTTCACCACCTTAAATTAAAACTTAAATAAAATGTATTTAAAAGTAATTTAAAAATACATAAAATATTTTGGTGGCAGTGCGATACACGACTGATAGTAACCCATAGTTTTCCTAAATGAAGAAAACTGGCAGCTGCAAAGTGGATATAGTTGGATTAAGATTAGCCTAATTTCTCCTTGACAAACAATGCAAAGAAGTAAATATTACAAAATAAATATACTTTTTATACATAGAGATAAGTAAAAAAAAAAAAAGAAGAAGAAGCTTCTGCCCCTAGTAAATTGCTATCAAAAGTTATTGTAAGAAAACATTCATAAGTCATTAATATGAATAATTTATGTTTAAAAAATGACTTGTCAGTGTGAATGAATTAAACACACAACAGACACTGTGCTGTATTCGATCCACAGCTGGCACTATTAAAAGTTAATGAGTTGTAAGATATAATAATGAGAATGATGTTATTGCATAGCAGTTAAAGGAAATTAATTTAATATTTTGTTCTGACAATTTGAAATGCAAATTCAACACCGAGGCCGATGTGTTCGCCTTTTGGAGGACTTTAATCAGGACTTGTATTGTTCCGCGCAGTGTGTGTGTGTGTGTGTGTGTGTGTGTGTGTGTGCACGTGCGTATTTTGGTTTACTGAGACTGAGAAGTAGATGAAAAAATGTCAAGTTTCTGAAAGTTACATCAGTTAAAGCATCTTGCAGTGGAAGTTCTATATAATGCTGCACCCTTGATGTTTTTAGAAGCAGTTTTTAAATATTTAATGAAGCTTTAGGTTTCATGTATGGCATAAGCTGTGCCAAAGCCAATATCATTTTAAGAGTAAGTGAGGATTACAGGTGATTAGTGTAGAGTGGGGTTTAACACACAGGCTTTAACCTTTACTCATTAAATAGGACTAAATCTTGCAACATCTCCAGGGAAACCAAGATGTTGTGCCTTTATTCTGTGCTTTAAAACAAACCAAATATTTAAAAAATGATTCATGATGCCTGTAATTGATTATTTCCATGTTTTATTTTATGAAATTCCTACAAGTGCTCCAGCATCCACATGAGTGTGTTCACTACGGACTTGGACCTTGCTGCACCTTACTTTGCTTAAACGCAATTATTATATCACCAGAATTGTACTATATAGTGATTTCCCCCATTAGCGCTGCCAGAAGAGTGGAGAGAACCTTAATCCTGATTTATATGGATGTGGGTTGAGAAACCAGCAAGAAAATGTTCATGACAACTCGATCTTACGGTGTCCTTGAACACTGAAGCTCAAATTCCTGTTCAAGAAAAGAAGGGTAAAATCCTGAGAAAATGTATGCAAATAAAAGAAAGGTAATGCTCTTTGTCTGATGTTACTGTTCACATGCACCTATATATTGGATAATACACATTTCAGGTGTAATGAAATTTCTCTTGTGTTGTCTTGTGTTTCTTTAAACAGTGCGTTCTGACACTTCCTTTCGGAAAGAATATAGCAAACATTGCCTCTTGCATTTATTATTGCATCCATCTGTATCCTTGGTATGAACTCAGTTATGTTTCCAGTTCAGTCTCTGAACATGTATAAATACTTCATGATTTTAAATTAGTGGTCTGTGATGCTGTGCATACCCATCAAACACAGAGAAAAAAAACAATTAGTCTGCAGAAGATATCAGAGCCAGATGAAGGATTAGCCGCCAATGACGTGTGTGTGTGTGTGTGTGTGTGTGTGTGTGTGTGTGTGTGTGTGTGTGTGTGTGTGCGCGCGTGTGTGTGTGTGTGTTCACTCTAGGGTTGTGCAGAAATGACAGACTTTGACTTTGAAGCATCCAGATGCTCATTTATATCGTGCTTGGTTTGCCAGCTGACCCTGTGAATCAGCTGTCTTGTCAATACCCAACTGCCATTTTAATGAGCTAGCCTTCATCTGCTCATCTATCATACATACACACACACTTGTCTATCATATACACAATGACCAGCTTGTTCGGCCAGACATATGAATACCAGCACATCCTCTGCTGTGCTTTGACAGACTCATGGAGCTTTTCACATGCTGCTAATTGCATGTTTAATGAAACATGCTAGTTTCAATTTTGGATTGATGTAATATTTTCATGTTGGATTGGCATTCAGTCTCTTTTCCATTCCCACATTCTTTAATTCTTACATCCACTCTCCATGTCTTTCCTCCCCATTAGACAGTTTTAAAAGCAGAGCAGAAAGGACTTTGCTGCTAAAGTTGATATACTGCAGGGTACATTTGACGCTGACCACATTAAAATGCAGTAATGACATTGTACAATTTCACATGATTAATCTTTCATTTTGCATTTACTCTCAAGTACTTGGCTCAAATATCAATGTTTTTTTTTGTATGTGTGTGTTTTGGTGCTTTGAGAGATTGAATACTTTTTTTCTCAGTGTATATCAATTTCAAGCAGCACGCACAATTGTGCCATTATTACAAAAAAGGGGGGAAAGGGAGAATTAAAGCAAACAAGGTAAAACCTCTCATCCTGTCTCTTGTGCTCTTAGTCATAAAATGAGATGCTTGAACAGTCATGGTTTCAGCTTGAGAGAGATGTGTGATTGAGCTGGTGGGAGTTTAGAAGCAGCAGATCCCATATGAAGTGACCTTGCCATTAGTGAAGTCTTGCGGTAAATTAACTGGGTTTGTGAAAACATTAGCAGGCCCAAGTGGAAAAAAGGAATACTATGGACTATTTAATGTCCATAGCCCTGATAGTATCTTTTTTTTTAATGCAGGGTATGCTTTAATGGCTGTGGTGATTCGAGTTAACAGTAATCTGAAGCTTAGAAATTTTACCTTATCTGATTGACCAATGCGTACTCTTCTTGTCAATCTTCTTTTCTTTCTCACATGCGTTCACACACTTGACTTTTCTTAATGGCATGCTGGAAGAAGACTGCCTCCCTTGTGAGCAGTGAGTCAAAGGTTGCTGTATTTAATGGATTTAAGGTATTTATATCTATCTCTATCTATATATCTCTCTCTCTCTCTCTCTCTCTCTCTCTCTCTCTCTCTCTCTCTGTCCCCTCACTCCCCC
>JBCNYG010000012.1:28191078-28205323 GCA_039654305.1 Porochilus rendahli | reverse complement strand
GTGTGTGTGTGTGTGTGTGTGTGTGTGTGTGTGTGTGTGTGTGTGTGTGTGTGTGTGTGATGGTCTGGTGAGCTTTTTATGGTGTTCTCCACCTTTGTCCGGAGTCGGCTGGGATGGATTCTAGCCTCCCCACATTTAAAGGATAAAGCGGTTTTAAAGTGAAAAATCTTTACTAGGAACCAGTCAGCTAGCTGTGCATAAAGGCATGCACATCTGCTAGAAGGTCTCAGATATTCTGCAACTTTGCCAAACCACAGACAACAGACAATAAAGCATTTCTCATTTTCTAGTGAAATATGCCTAAATCTCTTCTTGCAGTTTGCATGTTTTTATGATTTATATCTGTAATTTATGTATTTTATTTCTCCACTTATGTTCTGTTGCTTCTGAGTTTGTAAAGCACTTTGTGTTTGAAATGTTTTATATAGGCAAAATTAACCTGCCTTGCCTTTTTTATTCATACTTTATGTTTAAAAGTAAAATAGTTTATTATTGTTTAAAAAAAGTGGATTAACATTACTTGGCTGTTAACACCATCTCCACACCATCACACTGGTGATCTATAAATGGATCTCTAAAAGGTTTGCATATAAAGAGCTGGGAATTCATTCATTGCCATTGACTCACAGCTATACTCCTGTGTACACTCTCAGTGAAGTCAGCAAGGAGTCCTCACTGTCATTTTTCCACAATAACTGACTAACTACAAAATAATACATAAATAAATAAATATATAATAAAAATATAAATAATTTTTACTTTATAAATAAAGATAAAATAAGGAACTACAAATAGAGTGTGCAGGTTTTTTTTGGCTTTAATGATATTGTTGGTCAAGCTAGATACATAGTAGATATAGGTATTGATTTTTCACCCTCCAGGTGGTAAAATTGTGACGGTAGACTAACAGCTCCTGAGCAGTAGTGAGCTGAGCAGAACCATAGTGTCAGCAGAACAAAGGAAGAACCTTGTGCACATCTTAGTGGGCCATCTATAAATGAGAAGAAAAAAGAAAGGAAGCCATATTTTTTCATCTAACCCCACAGATTTCAGTCCATGAAAAGCAAAATAAAGATGTCTTAACACATTATGTATGTTAGAAAATGTGAAAAGACAGTGAACTACACAGTAAAGTCATAGTAAAAAATTCAGTGGGCATGCTTTAGAGCCAGATCCTAACATTTTATTACAAACATTGTTTATCTTGTCATGGCAGTATAGTGGCATTTTGACAATATCAAATGAGCCTCATGATGACTTGATTGAAATTGGTGAACACACGTGACATGTGACATGTGACATTGCACTGGCTTTGTGTGTGAATTATGCCTAAACCTATAAAAATATCTTTATAAGATCTTTTCTTTTTTCTCTTTCTTCTCTTTCTATCTATTAACCTATTAATGCACACACAGGCCAACTTAAACCAGCTAAATTTTTATCCAACCTTTTCTCAGTAGAGTTGATTTAGATCCGTTTTGATCCATATAACAGCCAGAGACTTTGAACTTGAGATGCTGCAGAGTACACTCGCATTGCGAATAAATTTGGGAAAAACAAAACAAAACAAAATAAAAAAAATACAACAGCAGCACGTGTGTTTGATCACAACAGAAACAAGATCTACTTTTCTTTCTTTAATATTGAAGTGCACCAGTCCATTTTTAATCAGCATCAGTAATATATGGGCGACGCAGTGGCGTAGTGATTAGCACGTCTGCCTCAAAGCAATAAGGTCCTGTTTTCAAGTGCCTTGCTTGGTGAAGGCATTACTTTGTGGAGTTTGTATGAGTTTGGACGGGTGAGCTGTTCAGAGTTTACCCCGACTTTGTCCAGAGTCCGCTAAGATAGGTTTCTGCATCCCAGCTACCCTAGTAGGATAAAGCAGATCAGAAAATAAATTAATTAGTAATACACAGTATTAGAGCTGTACTGCCTTGTGGCTGAACTTTAAAAACGTCAGAGGGTGCACCTTTCTGGACATTAAGCGTGGTTTCAGCACCTTTAGAGGAAATGCCACTAGTTTATCAGAGCTGAAAATAATGCTTATTATTTAGTATTTCATTTCTTTTTTCCAAACCTCTGAAATCAGGGGGTTGAAATCAGACTCAGAAGACAACTCAGATTTCCTGAACATAATAAACTTTGGTTTAATTAGACATATGCAGTGTTGTAGTATGGTGCATTGGCTAGCACTGTCTGTGTGGGTTTCCTCAGGGTGCTCCAGTTTCTACCAAAAGTCCAAAGACATGCACATTTGGTAAACCGCCTACTTTGAATTGCTCATGGGAGGGAATGTGATTGTGAAGGATTGTTTGTGCATCTATTAGCCCTGCAATAGATTGGTGACCTCTTCAGGGTGTTTCAGGCCTCTTGTTCTGTGACCCTGACAGATAGCAGTATGGATGATTGATGGCTATAGTCCAGGGATCACAATAATGCCAGTTCCCAAATCATCAAATTTCAGCTGAGGGCATCCTCCAAAATAGCCTGGTATTTCTATGAACCATAACTGCACTCACACTGTAGATACTGACCCACTTCTTTTTGTTACTATAGAGATGGTGTTCTTGTGTTCTTGTTTTTTCTTAACCCTGACATGGCATTGACAACAAAGGCTCCACAGACTTTCATAAACCCTATTGAGCATACAAGTCAATGTGTCATGCCTTTTGAATAAAAGTAAAATGTGATACTTTTATGTGGTATAAGGTATGTTGTATTGTTTGTGAAGGATGCTTACATCTACAAACAGTATGTAGCAAGTGAAACTAGTCTGTAATTATTTCATAATTTGTCCAAACATATTCTGATTTGAATTCTGAAACACAATCAAGTTGGCCAAACCCAGATTAGCAACTACATAGCCACAATGCCAAAAATAGTCAACCATGGCAACAGAGGGCCATGTCAAGGAACACATAATAAAAGATGTCAGACCGGGTGAGAAAATCCCAAAATTCTGACATGCTTGACTTTTTGTTGGGGTCTCATGGGGTCTGAGTGGCATCAATGTTCTTCGTTCATCTCGCAGTGCATGGCTTATACATTATTCTCGATTTTCATATTCGGAAATGATGCATGCATTTTGTCAGCCACGTATAATCTTGTTAAAATTGGACTGAAGTTGTGTATTCAGATCCTATATATATATAAATATAAATTAAAAATTGTATTACTTTGATGTTGCCAAAAACAGAATGAAAGGATACTGAAATTAAGCTATTACAGCATAGTATTCTTATGATATTGTAAGTCTAATTTCTTGCATCATGGAGTCATTTGTTCAATAATGGTCTGTGTGGATTATATGTAATGCTGATTTTTCATACAAAAGTCTTGCAGAACCTCACTAATGCTATGGACAAATCCTGTGGAGCAGATCAGCTACTACATCCCAGTACCACTGTGCACTGAATATGTGTTTGAAGTGGCTTTGTATGTGTTGAATGGAGAGACTCACAGAGAGTACAGAGAGGTTGTTGTGCTTCTCTTGATAGTATTAAATTGCCTTCTGAGTTCTCCGGTGGAGAGCAACAGTGCTGACCACGATACTGTAGTGGACAAATCCCTGATGCCACTTAAACCTTTTCATCTGTTGCTGTCAATTTCATCTGTGCATTTTCATTGCAGTTTAATATGTACAAAACTGTATAATATCAATAATATGAGCTGCAAGCATATATTATACAGCTCCCTCCAAAACTATTGGAGCAGCAATGCCAATTAATTAGTTTTTCCTGTGCACTGAAGACGTGTGTGTGAGATCAAATGATGAATAGCAGAAGAGTTTTAGATTTTGTTCCCTGGTATTTAGGTGACATAAAACAGAACATCTTTTTTTGTGAAACCATCCAGTTTTTCAAGTGAGGTAAAGCATTGGAACATGACAAGTGTCAGGTGTTTCTTGTTACTCAGGTGTGTCATATAAGATTGTTGTGAAATCATTAAGTGATCCTGGATATTTACTTTCAGTGGTTTGGCTTTCACCAACATGCAGACAAGAAAACTGTATATGGGAGAAAGCATACCATCTTGAAGCTAGGTAAAGAGAGAAAATCCATCAAATGTATTTAAAAATCATTTGGCATATTCAATACTTCAATTTGGAATGTCCTAAAAAAAAAGGAAGGAAACCACTGGGATACTGAGCAACAGGCATCAAACCGGTCGTCCAAGAAAATGGCAATTACTGACACGGTGATGAAAACCCCCCAAATAACAGTCATGAACAACAAGAGCAAGGGTGTAAAATTACCCTGTTTGAAGGCATTGTGTCATAGTGGTTAACAGGTCTGATTCACAGCAAGAAGGTCTGGGCTCAGGAGTTTCTCTGTGGAGGTTACATGTTCTCCCCCTCTCACAGTCCTCAAACACACATTAGGCTATTGTATATGTTGTATATGTTTCAGATTGCCTCTTGATGTGAGTGTGAATGGTTGTGTGTTGGCACTGCAGTGGTCTGGCGAGCTGTTTAGGTGGTACCCATGTCATCACATAGTGTTGGCTGAGATAGGCTCCAGCCTCGTATCGACCCTAGTAGGATTAAGCGGATTGGAAAATGACTGAGTGAGTGGAGGACATACTGCAACATGCAAACCACTCATCAGCAGTAAAAACAAAAAGCCAGATTGGAATTTGAGATGGAAATACAGAGATGAGCCACAATGGCTGTAAGAGTCACAACAGTGGAATCCTAGTCCCTAAAGTCACAAAGTGAAGGAAAAGCCAAAGTATGGAGAAAGAAGGGATCTGTTTATAATCCAGAACATACAAGCACAGCTGTGAAGCATGGAGGAAGTTGTGTCATAGCTTTGACTTGCATGGCTGCTTTTAAAATGTGCTCAATTATTTTTATTGTAACAGAATGAATGCAGAGGTCTACAGAAACATTCTATCTGTCAATTTACAGAGAAATGCAAACTAATCAGGAGGAGCTTTATTATGCAGCAAGACAATGATCTAAAGCACAGTGACACTTCAACAAAGGATTTTACTGGTGGGGAAATATAGGATATTTCAGATTGGCCATGGCAATCACCAAATCTTAACCCAATTAAATAGTATTATAAAGAGAAGACAGAAGGGAATACTATGGAAACGTATACTAAAAGTAAAATCCAATTAATGCATTACCAATGAAGGAACAATTAATCTATAAGTCTTAGTCTTGATGCAATAATTGCGAGTTAGGGATTTGGAACCAAATATTAAGTGCATTATAGCTCACTCGAAAAATGTTGCTTAACATGTCTGGATGTAATCTTTTGATCTCACACACACGTCTTCAGGTCACAGCAAAAACAAATTAATTGGCCTTGCTGCTGCAATACTTCTGAAGGGTACTGTATATTAGCTGAAATTTAAAAATAAAATATTAGCTGAAACATAAAATGTAGTTCAAACAGGAAAGAAGCAGTTGTAAAAAAAAATAAATAAAAAAATTCACATATTTGATCTTGCTGTGACATTGACAAACTCCAAAATGTAGGCATGTCACATGCTAGTTGCAATAATAATTCCATGGAAATCCTCTAAAAATTCCATTACTCATTCTTGAGATAACTTCATAAGGAGAATTTTAGACAGCCAGAGTTGGACGGATGGATCAAGAGGCATAATTAAACAAAATGTTGAAAATAGCTACAATCATTTATGATACTTAGTTTCATACAGGAGCTAATACAAGAGAAGATAATTTTAATGAACAAGTGTTGTAGTGCATGAGTGGAGCAAGATTCACTCATTCACTCATTTTCTAAGCCACTTAATCCTAATTAGGGTTGCAGGAAGGCTGGCGCACATCTCAGCTGACTCCAGGAGTGAGTGGGGTATACCCTGAACAGCTCACCAGGCCAACACACATACAACCTTTCACTTTCTCTCTCACATGGGGACAATTTGGAACTGCCAATCAGCCTACTGTACATGTTTTTGCACCTTCTGGGACCTTCTTGCTGTGAGGCGAACGTGCTAACCACTGCGCCACCATGCCTGCACCCTGGGGCACTTGCAATTGGATTTATTTTAAATTATCACATTTTCACTTAATATTTGTTTGTTTATTTATTTCATGCTTTAGTCCAAAGTAGCTTACAGCTGGGACAGGATGTAACTGAGCAACTTGAGTTTAAAAGTTTAATAAAGGTAGTTCACAATCTTTCAGTTTAGTATCTTCAAGTCACCAGGTTGGCTCACGTACTTTTCATTTATTTTTCCAATCAACAGTGGATGTTTTCTGTGTTTCCCTAAACTTACAAGAAATCAATGCGGAGGAATACCGTGGTGCTCCAGTCATGACAGATATTTCCTAGTGGTTTGAATCTCTCTCATCTCAGCTGGGAGCACCTCTCCCAGTCTCGGGCCTGTCACCCTGCCACTGCTACAACACTAAATATGATGAATCTGCCTTCTTAATTACCCTGCAGTTCTATGCCAGTAGTTCATCAGCTGTCTGCTGCAATTAATATCTCAGCAATAACTGTTCCTCATGGCAAAGTTTTAAAAAAAGAAGTGATATATCATGGTGGGAATAGTGGTTAATAACATTGTTTACTGTCATTGCCACAGTAGCTGAGGAATTTGTGAAATTAAAACAGTTTTCATTATCACAATGCCTTTTCAGCAGAAGCTCACAGAACAAAACACATTCATCATTACAACAGACAGCTTATTTACATATGAGTGCACTGAACTGATAACCTAAATATTTCCCTGCTGAACGAGTGGGACATTATTACTCAGTGTAACCATCACACGCTCCGTGACAGTACAATCATAAAGGCATGTTATTCATATGAGTTTCATTTTTTTGTAATTCAGGAGAAAATTGATAAGCTGCAACAATGAAGGTGAGCTGATGGGTTAACTGACATAGACAGGCCAAAATTGTTTCATTAGATAGGATTCCTTCAGCTCTTATGAGAACAAGGGCTGCAGTATTTAATCTCTTAACTTTCCAAGAGCTGTCAGGCTTTCCACACTCTTGAAACATATATTTTTTCTTATTTATTTCAGACGGAGTATAATGTTTACTGCTGTCAGAGCTGCCTCGGTTTTTTTATGGCATGGATACCACAAGATGTTGTAAATTTCATGTTTTTTTCATGCTGACATCATTATATACCATAATTGTTGCAGATTTGTCAGCTGCACATGCATGCTGTGAATCTGTCATTCTACCATATCCCAAAGGCGCTGTATTGGATTTAGATTAAGTGACATGGGAGGCCATTAAAGTAGAGTCAAGTCATTGTCATATTCATGAAACCAGTTTGAAGTGACTTGTACCTTATGACATGGCACATTATTATGCTGGAAGTAGTTTTCATTAGATAGTGGCCATAAAGGGATGGCTTGTGATATTCAAATTACACTCAGTTGTACTCATTGGCCCAAATGTGTACTAAGAAGTCATTCCCCACTCCATTATGCCACCTCTGCTAGCATGAAGTGTTGACACCAAGCAGGTTGGGTCCATGGTTTCATGCTGCTGTTGACACCAATTCTTGTGTCATGTTGCAGCAGAAATCAAAATTGTCAGACCAACATAACTTTAATTTTCAGCTGTCCAGATTCAGAGAGTCTGTCCCCATTGCAGACTCACATTCCTGTTCTTGGCTAACGGGATTGCAAGCCCACGTGATCTTCTACTGTTGTAACCCATCCACTTTAAGCTTACATAAGTATATTCTCAGATGCTTTACTGCTGTTCATGGTAAAAAGTGATTATTTGAGGTTTCTTGTAAGCAGATCTGCAGCTAACTGAACATTTTTTTGTTTTTTCACTTGATTTACAGATGTTGTGTCTGAAATTTCCAGGAGATCAACCATGCCAGATCAAAGTAACCAAGTTCATGATCTCTCTATTTTCATGGTTGTAATGATTGCACTGCTGCCAATTACAAAATCGCAGGAATAATGTATATATTGGATTGTTTGGGGGTTTTTTAAAGAAAGGCTTCATGTATCTATTAGCAGAAATTAAAATGGATGATCCTTATACTGAGAAAACACTGAGAATGGTAAAAGCCTGAAACTATTTCGATTTATAACTATATACATTTATATCAGAAATGTAATATACGTTCAGAGCCATTTACTGTTCAGAAAGTGAACAGCCAGTCCTTAAAGTTGATGTGTTAGAAGCAGAAAAAATGAGCAAGTGTAATCATCTCAGTGACTTTAAAACAGGCCACACTGTAATGGCTAAATGACTGGGTGTATTCGTCTACAAAACAGCAGGTCTTATGATTGGTACCTTAATGCACTGGTTAATATCTTCCAAAGGTGTACTCAGGAAGGATAACCAGTGAACTGGCAAGAAATTTTAAGAGTAATTGGTGCCCAGGACTCATTGATGTATGTGGGAAGCGAAGGTTGTTACATCTGTTCTGGTTCCACAGAAAAGCTACTGTAGCAAAAACTGCCGAAACTCTTAATGCTGCTTATGATATATACTTGTCAGAACACACAGTATTTGCTGCATATGCAATCACCCATTTGCAGACCAGTCAGATAGTGTGACTATTATGAATGATCAGTATATATTGTGGAATATTTTGTATATCATGGGCGGCATGGTGGTGCAGTGGTTAGCACGTTTGCCTCACAGCAAGAAGAAAATGGGTTATTAAAAATCATGTGTCAAAGCAATGTCTTCAAATATTCATTTATTCATATTCAGAATATTTCAGTCATTCATTCATTTATTATCTGAAGATTTCATTCATTCATTTATTCATTTTCTGGACTGCCTTGTCCTATTTAGCGGGCAGAGTACACGCTGGACAGCTCGCCAGGCCATCATAGGGTATAAAAACGCTGATGGCAATCAAATGGCCTACTCTTTTAATGACAGCAATGGTTCTTTTACATGCCTCTCACCACAGACAGTGGACACTTCCCCTGAATATTGGAAAAAATACAAATCTGTTCCCCCCAATAATATACATTCATATGTGTCATATTTTTATGAGCTTTGACTGGTAATGGATCGGATCCGTCTCCTACGATTTATTTTCCTGTTTCCAATTGTTAAGGAATAAAAATGTGTGTGAGCAGTTCTCTCTCAATTGCATATTTGGTTGCGCCCGGCCCGGCGACTTTCTTTGAAACACTGCTCTGACCGACCCTGACTGACACTGTCACAGCCAGGCTAGGGGGAGGTCTGATACAGATCACGGAGGGAGTAACGTTGATAGATTAAAAGCGGGAAAAACCAGGACCAGCTGGCAGACATTAGAGTGTTTTTTTCCGACAGTAAGCAGTTAAATACCTTAATAATAGCGCTGTTGCCAACGTGAGAACGCAATTTTTTTAATTAATGTGAAAATATGTATGTGTTGAAATGACTCATTCACTCAGCAAAGCCAGAATGAAGATATAAGCAAATAAAACTATAAGGTTTTATCTATAAACTACGTTTGTGTAAATCAATGCACTGTGTATAACAATGTTATTGTGTTGATAGTAAAATAGTAAAATAATATGAGAGATAATCTATCTCCCCTGTGTTTGCCATGTGTGTGCTGTGTGATTAAAAGTTAAATTGTTAAAATTCATCGGACATTTGAATATATAGGCAGGGGTGGAATTTACCAAAACTAAGCTACTGGCCAACAGGACTAGTGAAATTATGAAACATGTCCTTCATAATGTACCGGTCAGGAACAGTATATCTTTTTTGCCTATTGGATTTGTCAAGTCACCAGCAGGATGACTTGCTAGCTAATTTCACCCACCACGGGCCAGTGGACTAGTGTTAATTTCCACTCCTGTGTAGGCTTGGGTGGGTTACAGCAAATAAAATTAGCATCACATTAAAATAGTACTCAGGATCAGTTCTTCTGGTACAGTAATGATATCTGGCCACAATGCAGTAAGTAGTTTACATTCAGTAAAATCAAGAATTATTTATACAACTCTATGATTTAATTTAAACTTCTCATTGTAAAATATCACATTAATTTGGAGACAAATCGACAAAATACAAAAAACTTGGAATTAGCCTAAAAGTCCACTGCACATTTTTGAGATTCCAATCACAATATAATTTTCATGTATTAATGTAATAGAATTGAGAGAAATACACTTCTCATATGTTCTCATATGTAACATTTAAATTTTATTGTAGGTCTTTTACAACTCTAATTTATCAAGATAACCCTTTGGTCAACTAAATGAGTGGAATATATAATACTTTCACAACAAAAAAAAGAAATAAATTCATACCAAAAAAGCAAGTTTTAAATGATCAAAATTGCATATGTTCTTTGGTTATGTCTTGGTTAGTATGTGATATTGGTGCTTCTGTTTACAAGATCTAGGATATCAAGAGTCTTTGCCATTTGCCACTACAAAGTTTAAATACTTAAACAATATAAAATATCTAATGTATTCAACTAAAATAATAACCACAATTCAATATACTGCATGAATTTCATGAAGCAGTTGTCTTTATAAATAAATCAAAGGTCAGGTTTGTACCATTGGAAGACAAAATAAAACTAATTTATATGACATTATTAAACCTAATTTGCATGCTATAACATTTACTTATTTTCCCTCTGGGTAATTCACCCACAATATAATACATGTACTAAGGGTAAAAGTTATGTAATAGAATTAATAGAATGTAATAGAATTGTACAGGAAATTTGCACTCTTTATTTGGGATCTTTATAAATTCTAGCCATATAAAATGTACCAAGTACATGTATGAAACAGACAACATGTGAAGTGTGAGACGCTCTTTAAAATAGGATGCTGCTGTTGTGTTAGAGTAGATCAATCTCCTGAGTGTGGCTTCACAGAGACAGGTCACAGTGGGCTTTGCAAACACTGCAAGACTTATAATCAATTGCTCCAGTCACAGTCTCGGACAGACTGATAAAAATGCAGTCATTTATTTTCTATCCGTCTCTTTTTGTGCCATCCTTTTCCTGATTGGCTCTTTGTCTGTTTCTGCCTCTCTCTATACATCCCTCTTCTGTTTTTGCTTGTTACTGCCTCAAATACATTTTAATCCGTGAACTCTCTCTTGGCAGATTGGTGAGGACTTTGGTCATGATGTGAAGAGGCCAGCATGTGTAAAAGGTACAATATTTGTATAGTTTTTCCTGAATGTTAACAGCTGTTTTTGATTCACTCATGACATTATAGAATAATTAAATGCCCAAAGGCAGTCAATTTGACTTTGTAAATTGCCTCTCCAATAAGAAAACACAAGATATAACTGACTTATGACTTATACTGAAGCTATGTATCACACTTTCAACATCATGCAGAACTTCCATAACTGTACGTATTTCCCTCTATAACACTTTTAAGATGTATTTATTGTTTAAAATATAGAAGAAATAATAATATCATATCATAAATAGTCATTGCATGATACTGCATTCTTTTGTTTTTACTATAAAGTTAGATACAAGTTACATAAACACAAGCTCAGGCCTTTCTCAGATCTTTTACGACTGCTATATAAAATGTGTATCCAGTTTTTTATGAAGGCCAAGTGTCAGTTTCCTTTGTAGTAAAGTCCTTGGATAATAGTAATAGTTGCTCTATGAAGGTTAACCATATAAAATTAGATTTAGGTAATGTAAGTGTTTGTGCTTTCCAAGAACCTTAAAGGTGGTTTACTGATTTCTGTATTGGAACAAATGGTTATAATTTTTTGTGTGTTTTTTGATTTAACAGTAATAATCAGCTTGTTGCATTACACTTCAGAAGGCGCTTTGTTATTATTATTCTCTGCACTAACCCTTTAAGTCAGACTCACTTTTGCACTGTCACTGCTGCCTGTTTTCTTTTCTTTTTCTCTTTTTTATCATTTCATTAGTAAAGTTTCTGAAAGCTTATGCATACACCGTAAGGGTTGCTGCAGCTTGAACAACTTAAAGGCCCATTTGATTTCCTTCAGCAATAACAGCTTTCAGAAATTGGATTTTTAATAGGCTTTTCAACAGACATTCAGTATTGTGTACACGATGCATTGCTTAGAGCCAATAAGGTAAATCAAGGAATCAAGGCTGTTCAGCAGTCATTCATTCTTTTATGTCCTGACAGCCTAAATCCACAATATTGTGCGGCTTTATAATTTTACTCATAAACACCTGAAATTCCACTTTTCAGCAGACTGGATTAATTTAATGCACAAAACAAGCTACCATGCTGTGCCTTGGAGCATATGTGTGTGTTTGTGCATTCTTAAATGAGGGTAATCATTACTTCCCCATTCCTTCTGTTTATTGTCAGTACCTTGACTTAAAAGACCTGAATTTATTTTGCCTCATAAAGCAATAATAATTCTGAGTCTGAGAAATAAGGGTTTTTTTTTTTGTTTGTTTGTGGGGTTTTTTTTTTTTTTAAGAAATTTAGTTCTTAACCAGATAGTATTGCTTGAAGTTTGTCTATGATAATATAGAATAGCAAAACCTTAAATGAAACTAAAATGGTTAGAAATATACAAGACATCAGTTAAATATGAGTACATATTAATACGCAGGAAGTGCTTGTGTGAAGTTAGTGTGGGCCCATCAGGTGCAAGTTAACCTTGTTCCTCAAAATAATTTTTTATTTCTCCATTTTTAAAGTGTGATAATGATAGCACCGCCTGCTTCATGTGACTGTGACAAGCATTATTTACTCAGGGTAGTAAGCAGTTATTAAGTAAGGTGAGTAATGACATGAAGAATTATCTGGATCAAAGGTGTTTTATCTGCCAGGGCTGAAGGAAGAGATCTGAATACTGAATTGTTTTATTATTCACTCAAAATATTTTCAGCTCTTTCAGCTTATCCAATAGTAATTATGGATAAACTTTGTCGAAGAAGAATATCAAGAATTATTTTAACCAATTAGAAACAGAAAATATTTTTAATGAATAATAATGTCTTTTCTTGTCCAGATAGGAAATCAACCAGTGAGCTTTTCCTATGTAGTATATAATAATCCGAATTTTTAAACCTTAGTTCATTTCAAAATGCAGAATCAATATTTTAATGATTTTTATGATTTTACTGCTTTTTATTGCTTTAACAATCTTCTTATTTTGCATTTAGCTGTATTAATATCAGGGCTTTTTTTTTATTTTTTTATAGAAATTATTAAAAGTTATAGATAAAAATCCTCCCCTTCTGTCGTGGATAACCTTATATAGGTACTGTAAACCTGTTGCTGTAATCATAAACTCTATTATATTCATACTCAAGGACTTAAAATCAAAACAACCTGGTGAGCATTGATTCATGTATTGTGTTATATAGAAATTAGGCCAAAAATGTCTACATTATAGATCATAAAAAGATTTAGATTGGAAAAGTAACACAGAATATGAGAGATTTTGTTATTGAAACTCATCAGGATACAAAATGTACTGCAGGCATCCAGTAGTACTTTTTATTGAGCTTACACTTTCCATATTTTTACTGCCATTGCTCATTCTGGTTTCACTTTCAACACATATTATGATGTTTTATATTGTAGTATACTGCTGTGGAAGAGTAGTGAATTATACTGGCACTATCCAGATTTACTTAGAAAATGATGGGTTTCTTTTTGATTCAAGTAAAGGTCAAGGTTTATTTATCATATTGTTGCTGGGCTTTTTTTCTTGGTCACATCTGGAATATTTATTAGGAAATTAAATAAATATATCTGAAAGTGGCTTTTTGAGAAGTATTTTTTTAAAGTGCTGTTCACAATTTAAATAAAATACATGATCTCAGTGTGCTGAAAGTAAATCTGCCCTCTTTATAGGTGTTAGGGTTACTGATTTATGCAGAATTGTGTGTGATGTTTCCGAACGGTAAATTACTTTTCAGTAACACAATGCCTCTATTGCTCTCTGTACGCCCTTGCCTTTTCAACGATTAATGTCTTTTTTAACCACCACTCTTCCCTTAACTTTTAATCTATCTGCCAATAACTCTGATCAATTGGATGTGAATTATAGATGGTAATTAAAGAAGGGTGCATTAACACAGTGCTGTGAGAAAATGAGAGCAGATGTTGCCCTAAGCAAGGACTACTGGCATTTCTGTGGCACATTCTCAGCTAGAAAAAACCCATATTTATTAAACATTTGAGAGCATTCATAAGATTGTAAAAGATAGTACCAAGCATTAATAACAATTTAAAGCTGATTTTATCTTGCTGTTCTGACTTCATTCATTCATTCATTTTCTGAACCGCTTATTCCTAATTAGGGTCGCGGGGAGGCTGGCGCCCATCTCAGCCG